>OX465585.1:29671582-30090946 GCA_950022655.1 Alentia gelatinosa | reverse complement strand
TTGGTTCTATTGATAGCCCACCTTACCTTGCCACGAGGGGGTAGTGGGTTTCAGTGGGTTGTGAGAAAGGGAGTACTGAGGTGGGTGTTGTTTGTGAGTGAATAGCGAGGTATATCCGCGGACCCTATGCTGACGACTTGCATCTGCACCAGCCACTGTTACTACACAAGTTACACTAAACTCCGTACCTCTACGATACCTGTTGTTAGAAAGTGACAATTTCACTAACAGGTAGCCCCACCACTGAGTTCCTTTCTATCTAGTGGTGCTTCGTGAGATCCGAAACACCTGCATTTATGATTAGGTAATATGATTATACTATAATCATATTACCTAATCATAAATGCATGTGACCTCACAACCCCCCTCCCCTATGATTTCTAGGTTTCATTGAGTCGCATCAACTCATTAATTGCGGCATATTGTCTTACCAATTGTGTGTCTGTTATTATGTGTCTACCGTGGTGATGAGGTATGGGTGTGTTTACAGGATGTGGGATGGGCTCTTTCGGTATATGATAACCTCATCAAACTCATCGTTATCCTCATCCTTGAGAATAATGCATTTTCTCATCACTCCTAATATCTGACTTATTATTTCTTTTTTTTTTTTTTTTACTTCTTATATCAGTTTTCGTTCTAATGATTCACCATAGTCTTCAAATACATACATTTCCGTTCCTCTAGTCTACTTCCTCTCATTAGATTCCTCCTTGTAATTTGTATTTCTCCCTTGTGGATGAACGTATTCCATGTTCCCTTGTGACAAGGCTTGTCTACCTCCTCCTTGGTCCACCTCTGCTCCTCCCTCCTCCCTTATCCCTCAACTTTACCGGGTCCTCTACGATCTGCAAGTCTTCACCCAAAGACAGGCATGAAGTGGGCGTTGCCTTCTCTCAATAGGTGGCTATAGGGCACAGCTATTGAGTTATGGAGGTGGCCGTCTTGCCCTCCGACACTAAACAAAACACCAGGTGGTGGGTCAGTTATCAATGGATTCTATCAAAACTATTTCAGGGGGTTTGCCATAAACGATCCTAGATTCGTCTCATGATCATCCATGGATTATGGCAGCAGAAGTGGTTGTCCCCTGACTACAGTGGCGCCTCTTAGAATTTCTTCACGGATGAAGGTGGAACTAGCAATCACTCTGTGCCCTATGGACGACAACCTGACACTGCATTCTTTGAGAGAACTGAGATCCTGGTGGCGCTATCTAGGCATGTCCCCTCTGGTACAAATACGGATGATATGCTTGGAAGCCAGCATGCTTTGAACAATATGCTTCATAAATTGGACAATACGCTTCGTAAATTGGACGATACACTACCGTTTTCGGGAGGCAAAGTTCTCGCACTCGCAGTGAACTACGTAACAAACACTGGCAAATAATCATATATGTTGCCTATCGCAGATCAAAATATAAACTTATCGACTGTTTTCCTCACATCTTATACTATCTACTGATCTTTATTTGAAGTTTCTACATCAATTCTGGACAGAGTTCTGACATAATTTTTAAGAATAAAGCATAGCGTCCGTCGGTCACCTGCTGAAAACCGAAGCGTACTGGCTACGAGGCGTATCGTCCAGATACCTGTGGTACTCACAGTGGGCCTTCAGTGATACCTATACGCGAGCTTTCCCTCACGTCCGCGGAGGGTCCATGCATTCACGCCCTGCTTGCGTCGCTCTTTGACTGGGGGAGTGGCGACCGGCGGAATCAAGCTGGGACTCCTCCCGGCGGGCGGGGTGGTCGCTCGGCCGTGACCGTCCCTGAGAGGGGCGGGGGCAGGGAGGACAGCGGCGCCGGGGCTGCAGCGAGAGAACCGGAACGGAGACCGGTCGCTGCAGCGGTTGTGGGTTTGTGGAGGAAGAGGTCATGAAGGGGAGATCAACAATATATGACAGGCGTCCCTCGATCTGGTCGCATTGCATCCTGCTCCGTGAATACTTCACCTACATATATAGTTTAACTACTAGGAATCAGATGAGGAATAGACAATAATCAATGGTCTTGTGGACGGGCGGCCGTAAACCATGAGGAGTTGACGCGTAGTAATACACGAGCGCGAGAGATTGCCATATTAAACTTAAGCTTAGACATGCTTTTATTCAAGTATCGAATTTTTTTTAATTATTTATTATTTTCAAGGTAGCATTGGTTGGAAATAGAAGGGTCTTTCGCTACGTATGTTAAATCCCTCGAAATACTTCTCTAAAGCCTACAGCATACAGACAGATTAGAGAACCAAAAAGGTGTCCTGGCTAAGCGCATGCAAAGAGTTAATTCAATCTCGATAATGCATGTTATGTTGGTCCTGAAGATCCATGTAACGAATCTTGTGTTACCCGACACACATTTCCCTACAGAATACACATAAAGTACAATAGAGCGAGACAGAAACAGAGAGAGGGAGCGACAGAGAGACAGACAGACAGACAGAAGCAGAGAGAGGAGAGACAGAGAGAGAGGGGGAGAGAGACAGAGAAAGAGACCGAGAGAGACACAGAGGGAAAGAGACAGAGACAGAGCAGAGACAGAGAGGGCGGTGAGGGTGAGAAGGTGGTGGCTCCAAGTTTAACACTCTGTAAAAATAAATTGCTGAAACAGACAAGAACCACCAGATGGCAGTCGGCACAGCGGGGCTCAGAATGTTCCCAGTACAACACGCTCCACCACGGGGCTCGCTTTTTGCACGAGGAAGTTTGTGATCAGTCTTGACAAGGCCCGGTTGGTCATAAGCGCAGAAGTAGATGACTCCCTGGGTCGTGTATAGCGCCTGGAATGGTAACACAGAGAGCGGAGGCATAAGGGAGGGAGGCACGAGTGGTACTATAGTAAAAACGTATTCACCGTGTTGGGACGTCCTCCCGTACTGCGTTTATTTCGATAGAAATATTAAACGAGCTCTTAGAGCGAGTTTAATATTTTTATTTTTGATATAATATTTTTATTTTTAATATATCAAACATTTTAAGTGTATTTTTGATATAGGGTTTATCAAAAGAATCAAAGTAAGAGAGGATGTCCCAACATGGTCAGTGCGTTTTACTTTTTATCATTTACCTCCAAATTTAAATAAATATTGAAATATTTAGGGAAAATATGATTATGCCAAGCTACTATCCAGTCCTTTGGTATGGCAGAAATCACTCTCAGGATGTGTGTTTAGTTTCTTACAAATTTTTAGAATGTATTTGATAATCATAATTTCGTAATATATGTTCCGATAATATTTTACTATATTTGTCTGTTTATTCTTTACTGTGATATTTCATGTTCTTTTATTTTATCAATCATTCCATATACTCCTATACTCACTCGCGTCAAGTGCGTATTCGAGTATACGTATTTGTTTCCATACCAGCATACTGTGCGGTATGGCATCATACCAACACGGTAGCAGAGGATGGTATATGTGTGCCTTACCATCATAGGTATATAATAATGTACATGTAGAAGGATGAGTGGAGTGGGCGGGGTGTACTTGCTTACCTGTTGACTGCTGGTTCCTACCAACTGTCCTACCCACTGACCGGCCACGCTGGCGCTGGACAGAGCCAGGGACACGGTGCCAAGGACAGCACCTCACCTCAGGCAATAGACTTGTTGTCAGTCTCCACCTTTATTATATATTTTATAAGTTTTTTTGTGGATTTTTTTTGTGGATTTGTTTGGGTTTTTTTTCCAGAAAATTGGCATTTTTTATTATTGATTATTTGTTATCATGGCAATAGACAATATTTTACCAATGCATAAAAATGTTGAGATACACTATTCTTGAAAAGCGTACTCTAATGATGTAAGAATATGTTTCATCACTATTGACAAACACAAACTCCTATTCCCTTCATCTCAACTCGAGTCGGTCATCTAAAATCTTATCTGTAAAATGACTATTGCAAAATGACTTGTCCATTTTCAACTAACATATTGGAACTCCCTGGAAAATTGGGCCCGATTTCATCGAAAAAAATATCAAACTTATGCGAGTTTTGTCCATATATGAAAAAGGAAAAGTGAAATGAACACTTCTGAGACTTTGCCCAAAACGCTGTGGCACGTCCATTTATCAAAAAGTAAAAGTAAAATGAACAGTTCTGAGACACTTCTGTGGCACCGACCCAGTGTGGGAATGTTTTGTCGGCTCGCTGTGCACCGACCGATAACGTCAGAACCCGACCCCGTACAGGGCTGCTTAATTCACGACTAAATGATCGGCCAGAAAATAGGCAGGTAAAAATGAAAGGTGGCGATTACTGGCAGGTGAGTGACACTCAACGGCCAGGTGTCCAATCCCAGGTGCGTGTCTGTGTGAGGGGAGGGGGGGAGGGGTCCTAAAAACGCCACATACAGCCAAGAGATTCAGTTTGCCCGTGAGTGATTGAACAAGTGACGTGGGTGGCATTTAATCAGATGGCATATATTTTTTTTTGTTCAAACAGAAGAAAACCATATGTTTACATATATATGTTGAACATGCTGAATACGCAGAGGTAGCTTTGTGATTGAAGAGGATATTGCAATCTGGCCGTACTCTGTGATAGAGGTACTAGCCTAGATGTTGACATTCATTGCGATGTGCTCCTATCTATGATCCCAGTTACCTATTCACAGATCGGTTTGGGATGAGATAATATAAGCCTTTATCTCAGCTCTGGTATTTTCCCCCTCATCAATTCTTTTTATATCGACGTACAGTCTGTGGCACCATTGACAGACCTTTAGGAAAACTAAGAAAAATCACTGTCGTTGTTGTTGGTCAATGGCAACTAGACTGGTTCCCGGCACCAATTTAATATGTGACAGGTAACGCCCAACAAGAGCAACGTGTGATCAACCTTGAACTTTCGCTAGTCTCCTGCTGATTTGAAGTGGCAATGAAACCCAGCACAACCTCTCTCCCTCACAAGATTCCCGAAATACCTTATTTCTACTTGTTTATAAAAAAGGATAATAAAAAAAATAATTTTAAAACTGATGGCAACCTGTCAAAAGGTAAAAGATAATCTATTAGAATGTTTCCCTAAAAACTGACAGATTCTGCTGAGCCTCCTAGCGGATGACTGGGGCACCAGCGTAGTACTAGCTGAACGCTGTTACCCATGATGCACCAGGAAAATGGCGGGTGTTACCCATGATGCACCAAAAAATGGCGGGCGTTACCCATGATGCACCAGAAAAATGGCGGGCGTTACCCATGATGCACCAAAAAATGGCGGGCGTTACCCAGGATGCACCAAAAAATGGCGGGCGTTACCTGGCCTTATATGTAAGTGAACACATAGACCAGGCTTCCAGGCTAACTGGAAACGGGCTTTAAATAGAGAGATTCGCAGCAAGTCTACTGGTTGGATCTGTGCCCACGGGTTGGCTACATCGCTTGGCATCGGTCAGTGTCGTCTGGTTCTGGTGAATCTTCAAAAGTCGCTTCTCATATCCGTGCAGTTTTATATGAAGGCGACATGGATATTTTTCAGCTGAAATATTATTCATGTTTATGTAGCGATTTGTAGTGGACAAAGCTCGCAATTCTTAGCTGCTATACCGTTTAGTATTTATAATACGATGCATATTTTCTTTGGAACAATAGTTATATGATCCAATAATAGTGTTAGGCCATAGAGCGTGGTGAACAAAAAAAGGAAGATGTATATGAAGTTAAGGCGAAATGTGATATAATATATATATAACAGCAATTAAAGTGATGAATACATGAAAGTGATGTATTTATCACTTTAATTGCTGTTATATATCACTTTAATTCTATATATTTTATATATTTAGATTTCGCCCCGTCCGAAATTTTCACATTAATTACTTACTGTACATGTACTTTGAAACTAATGATAGCCCGGCAACCAACGTGCACGCAACACAACGTACTAACACCTCAACCAGTGCACGTTGACATAGTGTCAAATAAAGGGTCAAAGTTGGGCTTCGTAGAATCTCTACCTATATAACCATTAAAGTTTCCCCTGGGGGACTTCCAAGCAAAACGTCCCCACCCACCGCCCACCGCTACCAACTCGTCCAGCGGCCCTGGCACCACCCCTACCGCGACGTGGGCGCATTTGGTGCCGACCAGGGACATAAAAGGTGGTGGTCAGTGCGGTCTGTTGGCATAGCTGGCGTGGTCATCTTGGGGGGTCGTCACAGGTGGACGGATCAAGACGGAGGCCGGGGACAGGAGGCCGCGATCACCGCATCGTCTTGCCACTGTCCCAAATGATTCCTATTCATTTTTACTATCCATGGTATACATGGAGAGTACCCATGGAGAGTACATATGGGGAGTCAGTAAACCACTACCTTTTTTTTTTAATAAAAACTGTCAGATACCATAACTATTAGGAAACGTCCTTACTGTGTATGAAACGATTCCTGTTCGAGGTCAGTCTTTGATTTCATACTGCCTGACGCCATAGGCGGAAGGCAGTATGAAATCAAAGACTGACCGAGAACTAGAATCGTTTCGCCCACAGTGAGGACGTTTGCTTATTATCATATACCTTAAATCGATGAAAAAACGTTATTTTGATGACTTATTTAGTCACACTCACAGCGGGCACGAACATTATTATTACTGCACCCCTAGCAGAGGGCAGTATTTCATAGATATTCGCACTCAGGTATATAATAATATGGTTTAATATGGTCAAAAATGTTGTATACGGCCTCAAAGCCATGGTATACGGGAAAATAGTCCCTTTCTGCTTTAGAGCTTAAAAAATGAATTAGAAAAAATTGAGAAGTCCCCAATGATATACCGTTTAATACAATTCCTGGGTTTAATCTATTAGAGAAGATGGATAATGAATACAACAACAGATGGTATTGTGGATAGGCGGCTCTGTAAACCACTCGAGATTGACGCTCGTGTAACACTACGCGTCAAACTCTCGTTGTTTATGGCTGCCTGTCTACAAAACCATCGATTATTTTCTATCATCATATAAACAAACTTTTTTCTGCTCGATTCAGAGGTATTCTAGCCACGTCCTGCAAATTCATTTGTCATTTTCACCAAAATATGACCCTGGGGAGATTCTATAGCGTAAAGCGTAATCATACAGTAAAAAGACTTTTTTTTTAAAGCATGAATTGGGACAACTTGAGAGGGATTATAATTATTTTGTTTATTCAATTTCAACTCGCCACTTGAGGTCGTAAGTAATTCTCAGGAATTATCTTCATTTTCCCTGGAGGCCAATTTCAGAATATTTCTCAGAATCTTCTAGAAGGTGTCAGACTTACAGGAGATCCAAGAAGCGGCATCCAGACAATTCAACACTTCCTGTTGAATACGATCCTCCAGCTACATGATAACTCACTATTGATTTCAGCCATTAGGATCATTTCATCAGGGAATGATCCCACAGAAAATGCCAAAGATATAAGTATCTATAGATGTTAAGAGAAATTGCGTCGGGATCAGTCGACAGGTGAACTGGAGGGTTGAATATGGCAATAGCGGTGTTTCCGTTCAGCGCCGCCTAACGGTGTGTTGTCTAGTTAGGCCGTCGCTCGGGCAAACACGGCCGAGTCCGGCCTCATGCCTGTAGACTATTATAGAGTCATCCAATGCTAAAGAAAACGTTTGTATGGATGCAGGCATTGCGTAACCAGGTAGATAAGATGCAAAAGTAGCCTGTGTAAAAAAGGTCTATTCCTATATACCTATTGCCGTATGACCTACACATACTGCCCGCTGCTACCCATGACGTATTTATGGCCGTACGGCACACTGTGACGTAGGGGGTATGATATAACATGACTAGCTAAAATTCCGCCATTTTTAAGGTGTATAACAATACGAAAACGGGCTGACTGTCTTATTACTTCAAAATACTTAGTAAAATTATTAATCAGATACATCTCACCCCTTGTATTTTGTATCCATAGACCTAACATTGGGAACTGGTATCCAACGCTCATGAGATATTAAGAAAAAATATTCAATGGGGGATCATGTCACAAAGGTTAGCCCATGAGTCAATGCGAAGGGTGAGATAAATTCAGAAACCCACTCAAGTTTAGGCTCAGAGCTCGATCCCATCTCGTTTAAATCGCTAAGTAATTCACGCGGCCCTGTGAACTACTACGCCATTCAAACTCGTTTGGGATACGAGCTCTGACCCTAAACTTTGATAGATTTCCTCCGTAGTATCTGATCAATAATTTTATCGCGTATGTTTGACGTCCAAACACAGTAAGCCAGTTTCTATATAATACCACCTCTGTGAAAACTAAAAATAGACTATGACCTGCAGGCTGGGAGCAGGTCTATGGTCGTTAGGAGGCGCTTCCTGCTGCTGCCAGTCGCCGGGTGCGCGCGCAGCCGTACACGCAAACAATGGCACGGTCACATCCTTCCCGGCCAGCGATGACGACCAGGGAGGTGGGAAGGGGTTGTGGTTGATGGAAGGCAGGTATGGGGAGGGGAGGGGTCGTGACGGGCACATTTATCTTACCTGGGGCTGGGCCTCGGGTCCCGGGTCAGTAGCTTTAACGCTGGCCTCCTCCGACCCCTCGTCCACTGGAAGAGAATGGTGTAGGATCGGTTTAATAATCTAGGATCATACGTGAAGACCCTTTTCTGTAACTTGTACAAGGGTTTTCGCTTAATGATATTTTTTTAAGTGTGTTTTCTAAGACAGTATTTGCCGTCCATAAGGTCATCCATAATAGGTATTGAATAAAGTGGACCCGCCACGTCCCTGGGTCTCTATAGAGCCTCCAGAGGTTACTAAACTCCCTATTATCGCCCCGGGTAAGGCAAAGTTCCACTGCCGATTGACTAGCCACACTACGACAACATGAACCACAGTTTCCTGATTTATAATTGGAGAAACTGAATATAATTTCGGATTTCCATGTAGAAATAGCTGACATTTCCATTTCTGGCATCAGAATTTCCATTTGAAGATTTCTGAAAACCGTTAAACTGCATTAATTCTGGGTTACGGGTAAAGGGTCTATCCCCATACAACATCGGTAACCAGCGAAAAGCGGAACTTGTGAATAGACTGAATTCTGGGATACCTCAATAGGGTCTATGGCATACAGACAAGGGTCTACATGTATGAGCCTAGGTTATTAAACCAACCACTCAAGGTCACCCGATCCAAAATGTCACGTCTAATGACATGTCTCTTGACATGACTCTCAACGTTCCCCATAACATGTCCCAAGACGCAGATCAAAACTTGTCTCTTGGCATGCTCCATCAATACGTCCAGCAACTTGTTAGTCAACGTCACATATCTCAAGACGTGTGTGATGACATAACCAACCATTTACAGATAGTTGATGACTAGACTGGATTTGTCTAATGACATCACCATACATCATGTCTAGTGATACAGTTCATGTCTAACAACACCGTTTCAACATATTTCTGGACATATCTCAGGATGTTGTCTCAATAAGGTTTATTGCATGCCTGCCTCATGACATCACATCAGCAGGCTTGACAACACTCCTCATAACACCCTCTTGGCACGTCTCGTGACATTCTCCCAACACATCTCATGACACTCTCCCAACAGATCTCATGACACTCTCCCAACACATCTCATGACACTCTCCCAACACATCCCATGACACTCTCCCAACACATCTCATGACACTCTCCCAACACATCTTATGACACTCCCAAAATTTCTCATGACACTCTCCCAACACATCTCATGACACCCTCCGAATACATCACATTACACTCTCCCAACACATACCATTTTATGAAACTCTCCTAACACAAATCATGACACTCTCCCAACACATCTCATGACACTCTCCCAAAATATCTTATGACACTTTCCCAACACATTTCATGACACTCTCGTCGCATGACACTCTCTCAACATCTAATGTCACTCTCCCAACACATCTCATGATACTCTCGTCCCATGACACTCTCCCAAACTATCTTATGACACTCCCCTAACACATATCATGACACTCTCCCAACACATCTCATGACACTCTCGTCTCAAAACACTCTCCCAACATATCTTATGTCACTCTCCCAACACATTTCATGATACTCTCGTCCCATGACACTCTCAACAACTATCTCGCCCCTGGTATTTTTTCTCCATAGACTTAACATTGGGAACTGGTATCCAACGCCCGTTGAGTATTTAGAAAAAAATACTCATTGGGGGATTATGTCACAAATGTTAGCCCGTTAGTCAAGGTGAGATGTATTCAGAAACCTATTCAAGTTTACGGTCACACCTTGATCTTATCTTTTTTGAATCATTGTGTTATTCATGCGTCTTCGCCTTGTGAATTACTATGCTTTTCAAACTCGATGGGGTACGAGCTATAACCCAAAACTTTCATAGGTTTCGGCTATAGTCTCCGGGCACTTTCTCAACAAGTCTCATGACTCTCTCAATGTCTCTCAATGTCTCTCTCCCAACACATCTCATCACACTCTCCCAACACATCGCCACTCACGACACGTGTAATACGGGTCATCGAGGTACCTGATTATCGCCCATGCAATCTCCCGCGTCACGACGTGCAACCCCCTCCCACCTTCTCGATAACGTCAAGGGTGAATTTTACCTCAGAAAAAGTCCCACCAATTTCTACTCTTCCTGGAGAAGCTCCGAGACGGGGGTTGGGGATGATTCTGCACGGCCAGGTAACAGGATGTTTTCTAGTCGCGTGTCTCATATCAGATGGCCATGTTGGGCCTAAAATATTGAGGTCACGAAATCCATCTTAACATCAGTTTCACTTTTGATTATTGGGGGATTGTATTTGAAATCTAGCCTATTGAAGCACGCTCAGCCATGCTGCCTCGTGGGGGTGGGGGTGGGTGGGGATGGGGGAGTGTGGAGAGGAGGCGGGCCACATGGAGAAGGCGATATTCACATTTGTACCATAAAGCTGGAGACACACCAAGCGATTTCGGGACTCACTAACACAAAATGGCGTGCACATGTATGTGAGCTATTATTTCAAATTTCACCTGATTATTGATTCTGAGATGCTAAATTAACGGTAGGAGACAATACTATGAAATGATATTGCACATTCATGCCAATTTCTGTTTGCGATTCTGGAGATCGCTGCTGTTACTCGCTTGATCTAAAACCGGGGACACACCAAGCGAAAAGGGCTGCGATTTCTGGAACTGCTGACACAAAATGGTGTGTATGTGAGCTATTTTTTCATATTTCACCTGATTATTTCTTCTAATATGCTAAATCATCCGTTGGAGATATTACTATAAAATGATATTTCTCATGCACCATTTTGTGTTGGCGATTCCAGAGATTGCTGCCTGCCGCAGGGGACACACCAAGCGGGTGAAGGCCGCGAATTCTGGAGTCGCCAATACAAAATAGCATGTTTGTGCGATCTCATTTGATAGTAATATTCCCCACCGATTATTTAGTGTCTCAGAAGCAAAAATCATAAATATAAAATAATAGCTCACATACTTGCTATTTTGTGTCCGCGATTCCGGAAATCGCTGCATTTCTCGCTTGGTGCATCTCCAGCTTCAAATGATTCAGGGCCCTTTTAATAATCTTGGATCGTATATGAAGACCCTTTTCTTAACCTCGTACAAGAGATATCGTTTAATAATATCTGGGTCTGTTCACTAAGACAGTAATATGGTCTCTATGGCATACAGAAAAGGGTCGCCAAGTACGTTAAACAGGCCCCTGAATCTAAAGACACCCCCTTTGTCATCAGCAGAATAAATCCGTTTAACCTTCAAATCAAGTGAAATCTTTGATGATATCACCTACGATTGTTGCCACAGAAAAGGTCCATACAGTACTTTCTGTCCCTTTACATTGCACACTTTTATCCAGAACAACAATAACTGAATTCGATATTGGACTGTCGCAATCACGTTTTCCTTATGATCATAGCTATCTAAAAACGTGAATATGGACTTCAACACAGATTGCACAGGACACAGATTAGCCTAAAAACCACCCTCACCGACCCCAGTTGCCAACGTACTGCATCATATTTCTAGGGGTCGGGGGTAGGTGAGGGTGGGGGAACAGTTACAGAACCCTACCTGGCGTTCCTCATACCCATGTGCGTCAGGTTTGGGCGATGAGAGGGGCGGGGAGGGGAGGGGGAGGAAGGGGGATGTCGGCTGTAGGAAGAAGGGCTTGGCAAAGGGTAGCGAGTGTCATTTGTTCAATTGTCACGATTTCTGGACGGCCAGATCCAATATCCATAATGCCACCGCCATTGCCGCAGAAAATTGTCAAGAGCCGAGGAGGGTACCTGTTCTATTTGCATTTCAATAAAGCGACCTCCCTCAATCCTGGCAGGGACAGCTATTGTATGGACATTGCGAAGGGAAACTGAAGGTTTGACGCCGCATTGAAAACACCCAGCTGGCATTTCGTAGCACTTATATATGGACAGTAGAAGCATGTACTTCCGTTGTTCTGTTGTATGGTTATATCCTGTGTTATGTGATCCAATAGGAACTGTTGTTATATTTTGGTAATTAGTTGTTTTTTGTGTTTTTTTAAGGTTTTATTTCGCATTCGATAGTACATTATCGTTCTTCCAAGCGGAATAGTTTACAAAACATAACATCTCCATAAGAATACATATCGATCGCAATGTGTGTGCTATGCATTATGAGGAGCATTCAGTCGTTCTTAGTTTGCCCATCAAAATATCCAATCTACTAGCTAATATGGTCCATCACTGGGATTACCTAATTACAGAGATACTTAGAAGAAATTACCTAATAATTTTCGTGTATTCATATTATTAGTTAAACTCTTTGATCATCAATTATACATTTTCTCATAGTGTCTAGCAGGTAGTTCATCTGTTTTATCATTTTTAGATGAAAGGTATGTACACACGTTGCTAAATTCTGAATACAGGTTTCATTTTTTCATTTGTTACCTACTATATCTAAAAAACTATGATTCTGATAGAATCCGCTGGGAGTGTCCCCCACACATAGAGACAAAGTGAACCGGACCTAGGCATGGAGACTGAAGGGCCACGAGAGTGAGATTCTCGTGTAGTGAAAAACTCGGACCTGTTCTTCTTTTTTATAGGACTATACTCAGACAAACTTCTTCTCCTCTGATTCATTTCGAGCCATGTCGAAATCAAAGTTTAGTATTGTAGTTGTCTTATCTACTTTTCTCGTGAGAATCTAATGAGATCTCAACTTTCGCTGGTAGCCCTTTGGAAAATCCGCTGATTCCCACCAGCCTAAGTATTTGGCCTCATTAGAGCATCTGACTTTGTGGAGCCTTCGGCTGGGAATGCGACGGTCGGGAGTTCAAACCCCGCTATCGGCAGTTCAACATTTCGTTTTTCTATATTTTCCCCTCTAACTCGGACTCAACGAAGTCGCTAGTAATAGACGAAAGAAGAAACATTGCTTTGCCATTAATAGTTAAGTGCAGGTCAAGTAGGAGTATTCTCAAAAGAGGAGATGGTGGATTAGCGCATTGTTGACGTAAAACTATACGAGATCTTCCAGTTAAGTAAGATCAGGCTGAGCCTACCCTCCCTTGCCCACAATAACTTAGTCGTCAAGAACGGAAGTGACAGAAGAAGGTTGATGGATCAACACGGCCAGCGTTCCATGTCGGTTTATTCTGAGGGTGATCTTTACCGCTAACATCCGGTGTCGCACGGCGGAAGTGCTAATGGGCAGTTTGCCACTCTCCAGACGCATATGTGGTTACTAACCGCCTTGAGACTACATAGGCAGGGTACGTGTGCTTGGTGAGTGTGTGAGATGTGTGTTGTGGGGTTTTGGAGGAGGGATTGCTGATACTTAATGCACATAGGTTGATCTCGGGAGTCGAGGGAGGGGTACTACTAGGGAAGGACGGGCACAGCATCCACAGAGGCTAATCAGGGATGTATGTGAGGGGGTTGTGCAGAACACAATACAGGTGAGACTACTTGCCTTACTTAAACCAAAACCTTCCTATGGGTTTCACATAATAAATACTCGCATACCCAGCCTAGGCTAGCTGGAGGTGTATGTGAGTTCTGGCCCAGAGTAGTCATACTCCATCTACTTTTATATTTACTTTTTTTTTTTAGCAATTTTTAAGGGGATATTGTGTTACAACACAATCACCGAATTCGGCTATATAGCCGTTCTTCCACTCGGGCACACTGCGCCGCTCCGGTTTATGGTCCCGCAAAACCTATCGAGTTTCCGAAGGTTGCTCTAGCGGTGCAGTGTGCCACTCGGGCCCTATGATATGAATTGATTCTATTCAATCTATAATATCATTCTTTGCTATACTATACATGACATAGATATACTATACATGTAGTTGCATACCGAATGCCTTAACCCTTTGTGGTTAAGCTACTGGCGATATTGAATCTAGATGTAAATCAAAATGTCATAATGCAAGACCACCCTTGCGGTGAATTTATGTGGTAATCAAATAAATTATTTTTTCAATCCACCAATAATTAGGCGACAGGCCGTAAACGTTGATTTATCGGAGATGGCAGTGACAAGGTTTATATCGGAATTGGAAAGTATTTCATAGAATGAATTAAAAGTTTCTCCTGCTCAATCTGAATATCGATTTCACAGTAAAACTGCAGTTTCCGAGAGCCCGTGTCTTTCAATGAAAACACACGAAACACGAAACGAGGGAAAATGATCATTATCCCATGACACATTGCGACAACCGTGGAGTCAGCAACCTGGTCGCCACCTCTTACTTGTACGTTTAAATCTGTTCAATGGCTATTAATGATCATTGTTTGACCATGACAGTGGGGGAAAAACACCGACACAAAGCGACAGATGATCGGTGCGGCGAGGCCGTGGAGGCGGCGGCAGTAGCGGCTGCTCGAGAAAATGTCGTCTGCTTCGGAATGAGCCGGATGGGCAAGGCACGTCCAACACCTCCCTTTGTTGTCTGGAGTGCCACTGATCATATAAAAGGCCCTCCGCACATGCGCCTGTCCTGCTTCGGGCATTTCCGGCCATAGACCAGACTATCATTATCCAATTACCACCGCCCTTATACCGTCACCAGGTGGCAGCACTGGGGTCAGGAACGCTGGCCGGCAGCCATATTGGTGCCACGCATGCGCCGTAAGGCACTTTGACCGATTGGGTGTTTTTTTTGTTGGGAACTCTTCCGGTAGCAATATAAACACTCGAGAGATAATATTTGTATAGGACCCTTAAGCGTTGCCGCATGAATTAGGCATTATACATGCAATATCCACACAGTCCATGATGGCTACTTATGATTCATCTTTGTCTGCTTACCTGTGATGATTTTCATCATTGGAGCTGTAATATAAGTAGAAGATGGCTCCACAGAATACAATACTGTTCGTGGAATTGCGAGTGATTACCGAGATCTAACAATTGACCATCAAATCAGACGCGTGTCCTATTTCCCTATGTAAATCCCTGGCGTGTGTTCGTAAAACCATAGCTTGATCGGTGGAGTTATGAAAAATCATTTTATTTGATCATCTAAATATATTTGCAACTCTAGGGTTACATCTGACTATTCCTAATACCTCTACTGAAGTTTTCTGGTGACGCACATATTGGACTAGGCCCATGTTAAAGACAGATCATTTGTTGTCTTTATGAAAGTCCCAGTTTATTCTCCGATTGTACGCAATTCCATAGTTCGCAATGTTTAATATGTATAACTGGGAGAGATCTTTCGCAGGAAATATATTATATTTAGTAGGAAACTCACGAGATGAAAAATAATTTGCCTGTGCTCCACCGAGTTTGACAGCGGAGTAATTCACGAAGTGAAGCTGGGTGAATTACGTAGCAGTCAACCGAGGTGGAGTGCAAACCAAGTTATTTTTATTGGGTGGGTTTCTGATTTTATCTCACCCTCTATAACAATATCAATTGATAGAACAACACCCAATTAGCCATTGAGTATTGGGTACTCTACCTTCACGGCCGTGGAGTATGAATTCCTAACGTTAAGCCTATGGGGGGAAATACTGAGGTGAGATAACAGGTAATATTGGTTTCGCAGGTACCATATACGATATTGTCACATCCTGACCTCTTGTGTGCTTCCGACCAAGTCTTTGCATACTAAACATTGATACTATATCTTACAGCCACGGAAAGAAATGTCTAGTAAGACTGGCAGACGCGTTTACATGTCGGCCTCGTATACAAATATATGTACTCCCATTCATCATTCATCTCCCATTTCCGACTAGCTCTTGTGTTGATGTTTTTCACTTTCTGGATGTTTAAATTGCGTTCACTAGCGCGACCAACCCTCTAATGCGACCACATACAGTCGGAACCATACCTGATCGTACTGTGGGACCTTTATGAATATAGGGCACATAGGTACATGTATTATGTTATGGAGGTGGCCATCTTGCCCTCTGACGCTAATCAAAACACTAGGTGGTTGGTCCAATTATCAATTGATTTTTATAAAAAATATAAAAAAACCTTTTGGTTTGCCATAAAAGGGTTTTAGCCTCGGCTCACGATTATCTATAAATGATGATAGCAGAAAATAGTGGTTGTGCAATATTACAAAATCCTGGCAGATGTTGGCGGAACTAACAATCACTCTGTGCCCTATACATACACATATATGTATATAGAGTAGCAGTAAAGGATACATATACGTATCTATGACACATACAAATATATACACCGCAATGCACGATAGTTCCTCAAGCTCATCAATACATTGTCCCTGCACACCGGCGCTGTGTTGGGCACCTTGTGCGTCCCCGCGTACTGGCACAGAGCTCACCTGTGCAGGTGTCTCAGGTGGGCAGAGGCACCTGTGGCTTGAAGGAGGAGGAGGTGGTGGGTGTGTGTGGGGGGGGGGGGGGAGGGGATGGTGGCAGTGCCGCCGCCGCCGCCGCCGCTTCAGCGCTGCCTCGCTGAGCATCTCATCAGCAATGGTAATGGTGGCCGCAATGAGATGTAAATGGTCACTTTATATGGCGGTCCGCTTGCTGTGATGCCACGGCTGCGACCCCCTCCCTGCACCGTGCAGCAGCCGCTGCCGCCGCCGCCGCCACTTCAGGAGATAACCACTGCTGAGGCCCCACATCGACCGCACCTCCACGCCCGTGTTAATATTGAGGGGGAGTCACAAAGTATCTCGCGCCTACAACTTACACGTTTATACCCTCAGGTTGTACACCTGCTTGCAGCGCCGACTTCTGTGTATTTAACAGTGTTTATTAGCCACCCGATTCAAAGTGTCCATAGAAAACACATAGGGAGCGTGTATGGATATACATATACAATATATTAGACTTGCTCAAGTCTTTGATTATGAACATTCATTAAATGATTAAACACAATTAGAATAAAGTTCATTATAGTATGTATCCTTCGCTGACTGGCACATGAATCCAACCTGTATCCCAGTCAGGAGGGTAGCCTTAGGATGCAGGGACTGGAGCCAGTCTAACAACATATATCTTTATGTTCCGGGGAGGGGGGGTGCATACGGAAAAATAGTGCGTACGAAAAAAAATGCACAACTAAAATGTACTAATATCGACATGCCACTTGTCCAGTGGATAATAAATACAATATGGACAGGTTTCAGATAAAAGCGGTTGTATGCTTCTCGGAGATGACTTGTCAATATCCGCGCATACGCTCGGATATTACTATACATCAACCTCTCAGAGCAAACGGTCGCTTGTATTTTATATCAGTCAATATTGTCTATTCATCCTACCCCTCATGTAAGCCTCCATAAACCTAACATGGTGTGATTGTATGCCACGGTTATGCCATAAAATATTTATATGCCACACGTGGGATATGAAATTGAAAACATGTAACGGGGTAGGATACAATCTAAACGTCACTTGATTTCATATGACTGTTTACATGGCGTTCGTTGTCTTCTGTTACAGATATCACTCTACTCTGTTTGTGATATCATTCCGCGAAGACAACTCACGCCGTATAAACAATCATATGAAATTTTTGTGACGTTTCTTGATAATATAGAATCTGAATAGATGTAGAGGTGTGACTACCTTCGAGGCAGGTAGAAGGTACCGAGACGTGTACATGTATGTATATCGGGGTGTTAGAAATGATAATGATAATGATAATAATAACAATGATGATGACAATAATAATAATAATAATAATAATAATAATAATAATAATAATAATAATAATAATAATAATAATAATAATAATAATAATAATAATAATAATAATGATAATAATAATAATAATAATGATAATAATAATAAAAAATTGCGTTACATATGTAACCACTGTCTCAAATGTCTCAGATGATATTGCTTGGATTGAACGGAATGGAAGCACTACATTGCATGACAATATATTGGTGTTTATTTCTAAACAGGGATACTAACTCTCTTAATAATGCAATATGATCATTTGGGGGCATACACATAGAGCCCAGGTGTTACAGGTATTTATATATATATATATATATATATATATATATATATATATATATATATATATATATATATATATATATAATATGGAGTAGGCACATTCCTTTAGATCAGACTCATAGGCGACCGAGCGGGCACCACTTTACGAGCTGGAGCGAGATGATTAATACAGGGAGGTGGACTTTTACCATACACACAGCTCTCCTCCAGTACATGCTGACATGCCCGCTACTGCCAGCGGACACGTCCATCTACCTGCTGGAGGACCGGGGCCCCGCCGCTCCTCCTCCATCGCGTGGACTCCTCCTGACGATCCGTGATTAGAATTTATGTATTGTGCATGGCTAATGAGAAGGTCCGTCAGCGGGTGCTGCTGTTGCTACTGCTGCTGCCGCTGTGGTGTAACAAGGCCTGAAGAACCCACTCCCCCACCTTCGACGTAGCCTACATTTGTCAGCCGGTAACTATTTCCTCTCACCTATTTAGTCTCCCGCTGCTGATATGCAAATACCCACACACGCTGCATACTGCACGGTCATACTGATTGGGAGTGGGTTCCAGCGTCCACAGTGAGTGCCTTATTACCAGTTGTTATCTGAGCACAGTTGGTAAATTGTCGGTTTGTTAAAGACCCCGTTTTTTATTATCCACCTAATACAAGGTGTCTTTGGAAAAACGCATATGAGTGTGGATCGCCATGGCTGGAGCATACAGATATGTTGTATGCTCCGGGTTGCGAAAAAAGCGCGGATACAGATAAAAAATAGTTCGTACGGAAAAATAGTGCGTACCTAAAATGAACTAATATCTGGACGCTACTTGTGCGGAAAAGGTGGATAATAAATACAATATAGGCTGGTTTGGGATAAAAGCGGTTGTATGCTCCTCGGAGTTGGCTCTGCGCAATATACTTGCATGAGCTCGGGTATTACTATGGGTCAAGTTGTTGGAGCATACAACCGCTTGTATCTGAATCCAGTCATTATTATGCATGTATTTTTCCTAGTACATAGCAGCTAAGCTGCTCAGTATTTCAGGAACAACATTGGTTTATTCCGATGTCAGCTGAGGATGAAATGTCCTTTGTCTTTCCTCATGATCCTCATACTGTACCCTGCTCCAAATGAGACGGCAGTGAAAATGAAGTTTAACTTATAAAAGACAATTCAATAAGATCAATCGACACATTTCACTGCCACGATAATTCCATTTGGGACGTTAAAAGTAGAGTAAATCCAAATTATGTACTCATGTTGAAATGAACATGTACTGCCTGGAAGAACGACAGGAAACTGTCGAACGCAATAAATTATATTAAAAATTCCACCAGAACTAGTAGGAAATTCTTTGGGCATACTGTCAATGTTCCACAGATGTCGACAAGGTGTAATTTAGCTAAATTCTCACCGCTGACATGTTGGCCCTGCCTCACCCTATACATCTATCCCCGCCTGTCTCTTCCAGTCCAAAATAACCACGCATTTTTTTGGCCCAAGACACGGCCCTCCGCCTCACACTCCCCGTGTTCCCTTAAGCCCCGTTCACACTGTGCGACTGGAGAGCTTGTGAGCGGGTACTTCTAGTCGCCGACTGGAGGTACCGCGCTGGAAACTGGACGTTCTAAATGCGGTACGCCCAGTCGCAAGGTGCGCTCAAATATATGTGTGAACGACACCAATTGCAACTGGAATGCTTACGACTGGGGGTACCTCGGTACGCCCGTTGGCGAGTAGTGGTACCAATTATCTAACATGTTTGCCTGAGGTACCTCCAGTTTGAGACGGCGTACCCGATACGCTTAGTCTCAGATTAGTAAGAAGCGTGTAGTTCAAACCGTGCGTTTTGCTGCGCTACACGCTCACAGGTACCTCCAGTCTGAGATTGGGCTTACCTGAGGTACCAGGTACGTACACTGGCAGCCAGAGCTACACAAAATTAGTTCTGGTCGGGTTAGATATGGGGCCACCTTGACCCAGTAGCCGGACCAGTTTGTTACTCCCCAACCAGATCTATCGTACTGCTTGGAGAGTGTGTTGTATCATAGCCTAGAAGCCAATTTTCCGTTTTCTTATTTCTTTCCTGTGTATTATTTCAAAATATAATGGACAGAAATCTTGGTGCCTTTATCACCTTTTTTAAGCTATGAGTATTTCATATTAAGTATGTCTGCTTTCAGAGTGCACGTAAAACAAAAGTATTTAGTTTGAGGCGAACACAGAGGGATACCGTATGTGATCTAACCCGACCAACCCCTATATCATAGAAGGGGTTGGTTGCCAACCTACCAGGTACGCCCAGTCTCAGACTAATGGTAAGCGCGCAGTTCACACCGTACATTTTGTCGCGTAACGCGCTTACAGGTACCCCCAGTCGCACAGTGTGAACTGGGCATTCCATTACCCATACTGCCCCCAACTACAGCCTCCTCTTGCATGGAAAACCAAGGGGTATTCGTGCCGAGGGGTCGGTGGGTGGTTGGGGGCTGGCGATCCATGCACTGCGCAACAGGAACCCTAGACTTGCTCAAATCTTTGACCTTGGACATTATAAAGAAATAAAACTATATTTGGACTAACTCCTGACAGGCTCCGGACAGGTGGAAAGTAGGGTGAGGGAGAAGGGGAAGGCACTCGGTGGCAGCACAGGCGTAGGGGTCGGCCACCAGGACTGAGGCCAGTCTACAGGAACCCCTACTCCAGGGCAGGATCCTAAATAGGTCCAGTCTATTGAATGCACAGAAGCTAAGGGTTATTTTAGAAGACTGGCCCGCCCCCGAGCTGGGACAGGTGCTAGGCTGGTCTTCTAGGCCCGTCTCATAGATCATGGCTTTCCTCCTGCGGTCCTCCAGCTTCCTCCAGCACACACACGCGCACTAAACTTCTGCTCTGACACCCCACAGAGTAATCGCACCCCCTGGCGTCCCCAGTGGTTGGTCACAGACTTCACCCCAATACCACCTATACACCCCTCACTCCTCCTCCCCTAAAACCTACTCCCCTGACCTATTTTTTTATTCTTTGGCTCAGTTTGGTTGGAATTTCCTCATTTCTGGTTTGTTTGTATTTTTTTGTGTATTTTTTTAAAATCCAGCTGGGGTTGAGCCTGTGATCGCGTGCGCTCGTGTATATGCGCAAGGTGTTTTACCAAAGGTAAGTTGTAAGAGTATCCAAGGATTCTCTATTTATCGCTCTCGGCTTTACTGATGCGTGTATTTCTGTCAGGTCCATTCTGTGTACTTTGTCAGGTCTGTTAGGGCAACCATGTGGAATGTGCATATTATTCGCATCGACAACACATTCAACGTGCTATTAATCTACGGTGTCCCGCATAAACCACCTCCACCACGCATATTCATGAACGACATGCAACAATCGCCAAATGACACCCGCCTGTACATGAATGGATTACATCATGAAAACATTTGAATTAGGAAATTTGACTTATTGAGAAATTGGCCGAAAACAGAAGGTTGGCAATTGCAATCATTTGATACAAAACCTTATTCCATCTTTATTTGTGAGTAAATCTTGCTAGAGTCTGGTGATGAAGGAAGTTATTTAGAGTATTAAAGATGTCTTGGTCAAAGTCGTTGTTCTCCACGAGTTTGATGCGGAATGGTATGAACGAGGTGGCAGCCGAGTGAATATCATGTAGCATTGAAACGAGTTGGAGAACAACAACCTTGACCAAAACAAATCGCTTTCTATATTTATCTCACCCCTGTAAATACTAATAGAACGGACGACATACATAATATAGATAATGGAGATTGGACTGCAATACTCGTAGAGGCATAGAGAACGAGTTCCCAATGTTAAGCCTATGGGACAAAAATACCAGGGGTGGGATACAAATCTGTATAATAGTTCTGTGAAGTTTTTCTGGGATCTGTAGGCCTGCCCTCCTCGACCAGGTTGGCTCTGGGGGCCCTTGAGGTGATGTTGAAGCCGTGTTCTGTTAACAAGGGGTAGATTGTGATGTTTGGTCAACTCGTCAGGCGCAAACAATAAGAGCCTGGGATATTTGACCTGGTTGGGCTTCAGACAACTGCGAGAATAAAGTCCCAAACAAATTCGCCATCGTGACTCCTGAAGGAGGCACCTAGTCTCACAGCGGAGTTTCTGACCGGGTTGGTTCATCCCAGCCTTGACAACCTCTGATTGGAGAGTATCGAGTGGCGGCGCACGCGGCTGCCGATAGGACTCCGACCACCCGGTTGTTATATTAGCATGCGGATAATTAATGCGACGTACCATGCCAGTCAGGTATATTAATGCCTGTAATTCTGACCACATCGTGCCACCTGAGTGTGTCAAGAGGAAACATAAAATGTAAATGTGGAGCCCCTCACCTTGTGGGACGCTCTGGGCTATCCATCTATATGGGATGCATAAACATAATGACAATTGGCTTGTATTATTCGCCCACAGACTACACGGTTGGCCTCTCGAGCCACACACCAACTAATTGAAAAGAGATTGACCCATGCTTCCCCTGAATTCACATCGGAAGGAGTTCTCAGAAGCTGTGGATGTTTTGTAGTAATTGTTCTGGCTCTCTCTTCTACAGTAGACATATAGCCTGGTGGTACGAGGTCGAACGTGACTCCCAACCACCACGCTTAATTGGGTCGCACTGTGTGTGCTTCAGTTAATTCGTGTAAGGAGAATAGGAATTGTGAATCCTTCGGTGGATTACCTTTATGAAATAGACCATAAACTAAGTCTAAACCCAGGAATTCTTTTTAATCCCACTTAAAAGACCCAAAACAGAAAAAATATATATATATATATACAAAAGAAGTGCAATGTATCAAGTGGTCAAAGTCTGGGATAAAATACCCAAAGAGATCCAACTTATAGGTGAACCCAACTTATTTAAGTACAAACTGAAAGTATTCATATATAATCTCATGATGGATATGGTGTACAATTAATTAGAACGACTTTGTATATATATTAAATTTGTATGCGTCTAATTTTGATGTGCTGCACTTGACCATATATTTTATATTTTACTCTACATGAAGGATCGTCGTTTACGATGAATGTCTAGTCGTTAAGTTTTGTGAAATTAAAAAAAACGAGATGTTGAAGCGTAGTGATGCGCGAGGGATAGCTAGTGTAATTACGTCGTCAACCTCGATTGCTTTCCATAGCGCACGGCCTAAAACCCATCGACTGTTGTATGTCTCACTCATGAGCATTAATGATAATTTTTAAATTCGATAAGGGGGTTGGAAAGGCCGTAAACCATGGGTGTAGTTAACGGCCACTAATAAATACAGGGTATTGGTTTCCTGCGGCCCCCATATATTTTCAATGGAGACTTGATTAAGTTTGTAACCCGATGGGTAAGGAATGCTACTGCAGACGGCTAGGTTGATACATATATCTGTGGGGATGGGCTTTTTGTATTTTGTAAATTCCCACACTTGAACTGTGTGTGTCACTGACCATCGTCCATATTGATTACTGGAATAAAGCCAGGCTTAGCTCGCCTCTCTCATGTTTCACTCTATTGATCTTCAGAGGAGGCTGTATTGACCCTCGCTCCAGTTTCCTTTATGTCCATTTAACTGCTGCAGGAACCCGATATGCTGGCACCATGAATGCTACCCGTGCCTCTGCCTCCCATTATTCTGGAGATAATGCCTCCAATGGCATGTAGTATACTGTCTCTGAAGCTTCATTGAGCTCCCCCAGAATCATGATACATTCATTTTTCTATTTCGATTTGGATTACTATATTATGTTAGCCGATAAAGATCCACATATTGCTAGAAGGTTGAATTCCACGTGGCATGGGGATACAGCGGCTAGTCCATAAAATCAGACTCGGTTTTGAAATATAGGCCTACGAGGCTAAACGATTCA
Organism: Alentia gelatinosa; assembly: GCA_950022655.1. Classification (NCBI taxonomy): domain Eukaryota; kingdom Metazoa; phylum Annelida; class Polychaeta; order Phyllodocida; family Polynoidae; genus Alentia; species Alentia gelatinosa. The sequence goes on along the minus strand of OX465585.1, from coordinate 30,066,631 downwards.
AGAAATCCGTAGCTAAAAGAAAAATCTCATTATTCCCTTTTAAAAGAACACATTTATATTGCTTGAAATAGATGCCCAAATTGCCAAAATGACATCGAAATTCTTAAGAATTTAATCATCTATGAAGATGATCTCAAGAGAAGAATTAACATAGAATAAACTTTTCCCTTCGGAGTCTGAGCATACAAAATTTACAAGGCTCAGTCTCAGTAACTCGCTGGTTATAGGGAGTGGCCCGGCGAGTGGTTTACAGAGCGGACCGTTCAAAACCCATCGATTGTTGTATTTCTTTCCCATTGTCATCAATGATAATTTAGATTCGCTAAACTGCCCATGTTAACCACCACCCATTCGGAAAAAAAAAATTAAAAGAAAAAAAAACATGAAGGCAGCTTGATTTTATTCTGGTGTTATATAATACTTTCGTTATTTGTAAATTAGATGATGGTTATGTGGGATAAATGATTATACTTATCCGAGCGTGACTAAAGACTTGTTCAACAAAAGCTGCTTGTATGAAAATAATAATAATCTATATTCCTAGAAATTCGATGATAGGGTTGAAAAAGCCGTAAACCATGGGTAAGGTTTAGGGTCACTAATAGATAATGGGTAGTGGTTTACTGTGGCCCCATCATTTTTCAGAATCTGATCAGAGAAAATTGTCAAGACTCAGTACCTCGTCGGTTTTAGGGAGTGGCCCAGCATGTCATCCTGAGTAAACGTATGCACAGGACGTACACTGGATGTAATTACCTCTCAAAGCGGTCAGTCTTCCTTGTATACAGGGACAGCAGAACACACAGTCACGTATAATAATACAAGACCATACACACTCAATGTATGCAGCTTATGTATTCTAACCCCCCACCCGCACCTCACCACCCTCCGGTCTCATACAGCCATTCACCTTATTCAATGGTTCCCTAAAGAGTCAACGGCTACCGCCCCTATGATGCACCCAATGCCTCCACGGTTTGAGGTAGCGTGGATGCACACGGCGCCGACTGTGGTGATGGTTTTTCCAGTCTGCTGACACTCCAGGTACTGGCTGGTTACGTAAGCAGGACAATTTCCAATAGGCCCTGTGCTGCATCCATGAATTCCCTGGCCACATGTTGCCTCTCGGGTCCTTTTCATCGGGCGGCGGGGCATTCTGCGTGGCCACTCGACCATTCAGCGCAACACAACAGCAGTGCCAAGTGTTTCAATAACATCTATTGAGCAGGAAGCAGTTCTCTCACAGAAAGAGAAGAGAAATGTATCAAAACGCAGATCACCGACGGTGTCAGGGAAAATGTCATTGGATTGTCCATGTTATGTAATAAAGCGTGATAGTAAAACTAAAAGATATGTTTTTTGATAAATATAGAAAGGATATGTTGGTGCAAAGCATTTTAAATGGACGACAACCAACAGCGGTAAATCCACATAGTTATATCAATGAGTATATATATATGTGTGTATATATATATATATATATATATATATATATATATATATATATATATATATATATATATATATATATAGCTTATACAGATGGGCAGATGCTGTAAATTGGGAGGAAGAACTTCGATTTCCTGCCTGTATTTACATAGAGGTGGCTGTTTAAACGAACATGCATGAGTGCTAATGAACCCATTCATAAATGAGCCTATTTGCATAGAAATACCCCACCCCACCCCTCCACCTCAGTCCCCAGATAATGACGGTCCACTTGTTGATACACCAAGATAGATCTGGTAATAGAATAATTGTTGTTTTTTATTCCCCCTCCTTCCCTGTCCAGTTCTATTTTTCGCGGCAAGGTTTTAAACGATGAGATGTTAACCGTTAAAACAAGTGTTACTACCATGGGCATGAAGGGGGATGTCCGCAGGTGTGGCACTGTGTAGTTTGGCGTGCTACAGTCATCCTTGTCGGCCGTGTGGCGGCGCTACTTGTGCTGCTGGCACCACTGGCGCCACCTGGCTAGCAGCTGGCACTGGATGACACCATACTGGTCAGTGTGGGCACAGTCCGGCCCGGCCACTGCTGTAAACGCCCAGTAAGAGGTAGGTCACGGTCATAATAGATGTCTTAGATATCTTCTACACTCCACGACAATCTGACCTTATGCTGTCCTCTCTGTTTCCCAAAGGATATTTCAACATTTACAATGTAATTTGATTTTGTTTATTTTTAAAGCACATGTTGATGTCGTTATTACATAACGGGTGTATTTCGCATGTAAGGTGTATGTACATCGTAAAGGGGATTATATGCTTACTTTTGCTTATCTAAACGCCGTCCAGGAAAAGGCAGTGTGAGTTTTTCTAGCATCAAACATAAAAGATCCATACGTAATGCTTAAAACATGAAACTGGAGGGAGATGGAGATGCTGCATTTCATCACCCAGAGTAGAATTGCCATGACCCGCAGGTCGAGTTTCACATCAAATAAGTAACACTTCGGGAAATTACCAGCCTCCACTGTGTCCGGCTTCGGCCTGGTCATGTTTAAGAAAAAGCTTTCTCTCATTTCAATTCAATAGCCGAATTGAAATGAGATCAGTAACATATCCTGTAATGTTATTTCGCCAGGTAGTTTCACTGCATGGATCAGTCAGATTAAAGCAAGGAAAGGATTCGTTTTGCAATTTAGAAAGACACCCCAGAATAAAACAGCTTTTCTTTCTGAATAGACATTTGCAAATAATCATTCCCTACGGATTACTAACAACATAGGCCAACTCGCCTATTCTGGGAACCTTTTCGGTGCTATTGTCCCTACCCACGAATAATCCTCTCCCAAAATAGGTTTATTTCTATCAATAAGTGCAAGGCTAAGTGGCCAGGGGGATCTTTGCTCTCTTTTGGGGTCGCGTTCTTTTTTAGGTGTCCCACTGGACGTAGATTTGCACTGTAGGTTTGTGTAGTCAACTCTAAGCTCACAGACGTATAGATAGCTGTTGACTGCAGCATGAACACAAAGGGGGATATGTGAAAGGGGCTTCGACACGTCTAGGTGCCTCACTGACCATCGTCCGGCATTGTATGGCAGCAGCCGCCGCAGCGGGCGCTTCGTGGCAGCATCTGTGACGTCACAGCGTTCCCGCCCGCCCGCCCGCCGCCGGGCCATTGGCTGCTGGACAGTCTCTGGGGTGGAGACTTAAAGGTGTGCAGTGCTCCGTGGTTACTGCCATCCTGCCGGAGCCGCCACCCCCCACTTTAATTAGCCCTCCCCTCCGTACCTTCAGAGAGCCCAAGCACACACACACACACACACACAGACGGAACACACCCCGGCGCTGCCTTAATGAGGACCCTTGGCTAATTGGGGCAGGTGACTTGACTTGGTGCTGGCAGTTGGGACTGGGACGACGGCAGTGCCACTACTTACAGAGACCTGGTGCCACGCAGGTAGAGAGGTAGAGAGAGAGAGAGAGAGAGAGAGAGAGAGAGAGAAAACAGGGACGGCCACTGGAGGGAGAGAGTAGGCGGTGGCAGGAGGCGCAGGAGGAGGAGGAGGAGGGTGGATGTGTGGTGGTTGGTTGACGCAGTGCCTGCCTATACCTACCTTCCTGCCAGCGTTAGCTACCTGCCAGGTGAGAGAGGAGGAAGATGTGCCACGCGGGAGCAGCAGACCACCAGCTCGGGGCTTCTGCCAGCCAGGCCCGCGCTCTCCTTGCCAACAGGTAGGTGTTCGTCGACACGGGACGTGACCGCGGTCAGCCCGGCGTGATGGCGCCCGGGAGGCGGCCGTCACAGCCCGGTCAGCCGCCAGCGTGAGGCGGGGTGACCCCCGAGGTGTCCGGTACGGTGGACTTGTACACTAGATGCACCGTATGTAACTATATATCACCTCTCTAGATACACCCATACAATACTACAAGACCATGTAGCATAACCACGTCTATGTACATACAGTCGCTACTTATCATGTACGTATAGGATGCTATGGAGTCAAATTCCTTAGCTTAAATACCATCATTTTAGGTCAGGGATTAATAATATACATTTTAACGAGGGTTCTATGGGCTGAGCACTACACACGGTAGGTTTACGCTACACACATAGATCCTGTACTATAGCATACGTCAGGCTTAGGGTGTATTCTCAGAATACGTAGGGTGTATTTTCACCAGTGACGTTGCCTATAGATGGAGGACAGCTATTTCCCATGCATCCCGTGACCACGCGGTCGCATCGGCGGCATGCAAGCCAGAAACAGGGGGACTGTAGACACAGAGGTCAGGTGGGCATTGGAAGCGTACCCCATTACGTAACACAGGTATTTACCGTACACAAAGTGACCGGGGGTGTAGGCTACAGCGGCGCCGTGACCGTCGGGGGCAGGTAGGACACAGGTGAGGAGGCGGTGGATGTTTCTCTGGGCGAGTAGTGTCAGGGCTCCCCCCCTTACGGCTCCTCCAGCGATTACGTGTCTCCTGTGTATGCCGCCCACCCATGGCTACCCCACCCCCACCCCCCGGCTGGACTCCATGCGGGGCAGGGCAGGTGGGCGGTCCGCTGACTACACGCTGTTAGCTGCTTGTGCTGTGGCTTCACGTGTGGTGGATATAACCCAGGAGATGAGAGCACAAGAGATGCCATGGCAGGCTCGCGCGGCTTCCTCTATGCTGGTTAATTGTTCACCTCTACCAGCATACTGCGCTGTGTAGTACACACCCGTGTACTTGTGTATCTATTTCCCTGCCACTATTCATTTAGTGAACTCCGACGCCAGTTTTGATGGCTGTTGGCACTTTAATTGCGCCGCTCACAAGCAATCGTCGTCGGTCACTTTGAATGATTCTGATGTTGAATGATTCTGATGCAGTTGGTGAGTCCTTTAGGCATGTGTTAAGATCAACAGTTCTATACGTTAAGATAGTTTTAAGGGAGACTAATTACTATGGTTAGATGAATATATAGAGATAGAAAGATAGATTTATCGATAGATAGATAGATAAATACGTGTATATATATATATATATATATACAAATATGTATACATTCATTCACACACACACACAAATATATGACCACTGGGGCAGGTATATATGTATATATATAATATGTGAATGTATGTATACATATTTGTATATGTATACATATCTATGTATATAAATATATACATATATTTATAAATAGTATATATATACACACACACACGAAAGAGAGGAGAGAGTACAGTAACGTCAACCGCTGAGCAGTAATGAAAGCAAGGTGAGGAGTTAAATAGACCCGTAGAGGGAGGCTCTCCTACAAACATAAAGGTCCGTCTTGCGTGCAGGTAGCGGCGGGGTTGGGAGGAAAATGAGGCAAACAAGAGAGGAAGGACGGGCTGGCGTCGGCGTGACAATGCCATTCACCTGCCCCGGATGGTTCCCAATATTGCTGCAACCTGATCTACCTGTTTATGGAATCGAGGATCCGATGTCCTGCCACCGACCCAAGGAGACAGTGGGCGATTGAACAGGCACCGCATCGTCTTCTCATCCCCATCCCTTGCACCCCCTGCAACCCATTCTCCCTGCCTGCCCCCAGCCCCCTCCCCCTCACGCTCCACCCGCCCGCCCGCCCACCCGCCCGTGTGCGGAACAACTCCGCCACAGACCGGTATTATGGCCGGTTTTTAATCGAGCAGCTCCCCCGAGCAGCTCCCCGCGATTCATTCAATCGTGAGCGGTTCACAAGGTGATGGCGCCGGCCGAGGAAAAAGGCAGGCCGGCGGCAGGATATTACCGCTCGTAATGAGCTTCGTCTAAAGGGCCGCCGCCCGCCGCCGCCCCGCGCCGCCGCCGCCGCCGCCGACTGCCGCGCACCTGCCGCCTGACATTTTGTCGGCGCTCCCTTCTCGCCCGCGCGACGAAACTTGATCCCAACTGGCATTAAATTCTTTTTCCACCAAAAGTTGCAATCGGCGGAAATGATAAAGGCTCAAGAGGAATATTACGCTCTTCTAAGAGTGAACAGATACAGATGATTGAGGTCTTTGAGGAACATTTCTTTATTATTGTTTTCACCCCCGAAAGTTGTTATCGCTATTTGTTATCCTCCTCGGTAAGATTCATGACTTTTTTTTCTTTTTTTTTTGTTCTTTTGAAGTTTCTTGTTGGTACCTCGTTGGCTGAGCCCTCCCTGACGCGAGGTTCACGGCGACGAGCACCGGCTGTGTGTGTAACAAGTCATTCCCAAGTAGTTGTCATGGCAGCAGGAGTCTGCCTAAAAGCCCCTGTGATTTAGAGTAATGGGATTACAGGGCATGTAGGGTCCTGGCCTCTCTACCTGGAAGCAGCCGTTGTGGTGGAGGTGGTGGTGGTTTGGTGGTGGTGGTGGTGTGGCAGTCGTGGCACCAGCAGTGTGATCCTGACACCATCACCACTGCACACTGACACTATGCCCCATCAAAGCTAACCTGGCGCACTCCACTACCGGTGCCAGGTGGTGCCATGGGCCTGCAACCTAGTAGAGTACCTAGAAACGTGGGTCGACCGTTTGGGCTGGGTCGGTGGGTGCATGGGAAGGAGGAGTACGTGGGTGGGAGGTAACAGTCATATTGTACATCATCGAGGAAACCTATGAACGTTTAGGGTCGGAGCTCGTATCCCATCGAGTTTGAATCGCGTAGTATTTCACAAGGCGATGCTCCGTGATTTAAACTCGATGGGATCGAGCTCTGACCCTAAACTTTCATAGGTTTCTGAATTTATCTCGCCGTTCACATTGACTAATTAGCTAACCTTTGTGACATAATCCCCCCATTGATTATTTTTTCTAGCTACTCCATGAGCTTTAGATACAAGTTCCCAATGTTAACTCCATGGGGAAAATACAGGTGTGAGATAATATAAAGTATCTTTCTCTGCAGCTTTTCTCCATCATGGTGCCAGGCGCACATGGTACGCGTTATAGACATCGTCAGTTTCACCGCCACTTTGACTTTAACCACTGCATCTCGTTTACACCAAAGGTACAAGCATCGAAAAATATCTATACTGATATTTCAGAATTTTTGTAATCCGTTTGCAATGAATGCCTGATTTTAAACCAAAACACACGTGAGTTGGATCAGCTTGTTGATGTCACGGTTGCCTCTGTTTGATAATTACAAACCCAATTAGCATCCCTCCACGAGTTATCTAAAGTTATTTACTGTGAGTTCCTCCCGGAGGCTTATTGTTTATTGAGTACGAAGAGGAGTTAGCTCAGTGGTTAAGGCACTGGACTTGTATCCCCAAGGTTTTTAAGACTTTGTGGGTTCAAGTCCCACTGCAGCCACTGTTCTCCTTCATTCCCAGCAGTGGTAGATTTATTGCTATATCTAAGGCCAATCCTTCTCGTACCATGTCTATGTGGTGTGGGAAGTAAAAGAACTCTCACTTCATGTGTAGGGGTGAGATTTCTACCTAAGTTCATCACAAAGATTCGATCACCATCCTTGTGGTGTAAAAGAACCTTGGTAAGAGCATGTAATGGTCAACTGGACGTTAAATCAAACCAACCAAACCAAACCAAACCCTTCATCAAACCACTTGTACACGTGGAGGAAAGTCTGGGGGTAAACCATACCATACCATACCATACATGTGTCTTCAACTGGAGGTGCTAACGCACACCTCCTCCAGGGTCTATACCTCCAGCAGCACCTCTCACCTCCCCGCCGATGATTACGACACACCTGACGGAGGGAGCGGCGGCGGCGCCCCCGTCTCCTCCCGGGCTCCTCCGGGGGCAGCGGCGGCTGTGGGCGGACTGGAGGAGGCGTGGCCGCGCCGGGAGGGGGTGGGAGGGGAGCCGGACGGTAGCGAGCAGCACCACCATCCGGCACCTAACCTCCTCCTCCTCCTCCTGCTTCTCTTCCTCCACGGTGCCCGCCCCACCGCCCAGCACTGCCACCTGGCGGACTCCTGGGTATGTCCGCAGCGTGTTCTCAGCTGGAGGAGGGGGACCGTGGATGTACAGAGGGTAGTAGCCTCAGTATGAGCGGTGACACTTAGAGGCATGGCTCTACCTGTACCCTCCTCCTCTTACCGGTGGCCAACCTGTGTGACACTTTCTATTAGGTGGATAAGTAAAACCAACTTATATCGACGCACTACTCGTCCAGAAAAAGGTGGATAATAAATACAATATAGACTGGTTTCAAATAAAAGCGGTCATATGCTCCTCGGAGTTGACTTAAGGCAATATCCTCGCATACGCTCGAATATTGCTGCGCGTCAACTCCTTGAAGCATACGACTGCTACTGGCCAATATTTTGTATGTGCCCAGGTTTTGTGGTCGTGAGAGAAGGATATGGAGGAAAGGATGGGTGGGTTGTGGGAGGTGAGTGAGGGATCCTGTAAAGCTAGATGGTGACAGCTGTTTTGTGGCCTCTGACATATGACAAGGCGACCATCAGGCACCAATAACATCCAATAAGTCCTCCACTTATTGTAGCAGATATTTGCAAGACAGCGGAATGTGGGGCGCCGGTGTCTGTGGTACATTGAAGTTTGGTCTGCCATGATTCCCAAGTTATTATCTCACCCCTGGTACTTCTGTCTCTCAATAGTCTTAAAATAGGGAACTTGTTCTTCATGCCCCTACGAGTATTACAGTCCGTTCTCCATGGTCTAAATCCTGTGTCTCATCCATTCTTTTAGTGTGTACGGTGGCGGGGGGATACATACAGAAAGCAACTCGTTTTGGTCAAAGAAGATTTTCCTCAACTCCTTTGAATGCTATATGATATTCACTCGACTGCCGCCTGATTCATATTACTCCACATCAAACTCGTGGTGAATGACGACTTTGACCAGAACTTGTTGGTTTCTTCTTTAAGACTCCTCCTCTTTAATTCCAGGTCGTATATCCATGGCACTCCGTCGTTCGACATTTCATGCAATTATAAGTGTATGGCATAGAGACATTGATAATATACCACCTCTCTCCAGGTAATTACATCGTTCCTTGCTTGCACACTAAGACGGGAAATAATTATTCCAATTGTACCTCATTGTGTGGCAGTTTAATTGGCACTCTAGGCATTTTATACATATTTATCAAGGTACATCTTGTAATGATCCCTATTTCATATACAATGACGATTTGTCTCAAAGGTAATCTATCAATCTAATATGCATACACTGGCATTCATACTTTGTGTCATATTCAAGCGATGCTTCACTGGCGAAGCTTATTCTAGTCTGGGTCATTCTTGAGATTAAAACATAGGATCTTTAATGATTCCGCCCGATGTTTCTACGCATTGACAATGCCCATGTATCTTTTATCCAGATTTGATACAGGGAGTATTCTATGAATTCCAGCAGTTTCATGTATCATATCTAGAGGAATATCATATCAATATATTGCGTTTCTTTTATGACATGTATTATGATAGAAACACAAATGGTTAATTTATATGTTGAACTCATTGAAACATAAAGATAAATTTAAATGAATGCCATCACCTTTCGGCAGGAGTTCCACTAGCGTGAAAAAAGAAAAGTTATTCCCACATGGCAATATATAAAGTTTCTATCTTGTTTTGGCTCAACTGCATGGTTGGCTCCATTAGCAATTTCAGATATTTTTCAGTCCTCAGTACCGATTCCTCTTTTATGTATACTCATTAAGTTAAACGCCGCAATTGTGGTAAGGTAGGCTATCTTAGTTTGCTTAATAAATAAAATAGATTCTTGAGAAACTATCCGATCCACATTCTCAACATTCCATGTCCCAGTTAACCTCACTTTAATCTCCTGCCAGTGAAGCAGACCTCCCAGAGGAGGTAGCCATCTAGATACGTATGCACGGCCGTAGGCACCCCATGCCTCAGCCCAGTATACATAGTGTCTATAGTCACTCGGAGTTTATTGACACAATATTATGCCCTTCCTCCCCGCCAAGTTTTCAGCACTCATGCCCGGGCCCCTATCCCCCTTCCCTCTCGTTTCAACATAGGCACCTTCCTGGATTGTATTTTGGAGTCAGGTATAGACGGTTCCCAGGTGGTCTTGTGTTTGTGAGGGCTGAAAGTCTGTGATGGGGTGAAGCTCCGTGATGGGGTGAAGCTCCGTGATGGGGTGAAGCTCCATAATGGGGTGAAGGAGGCAGTGGTAACTGGGGAACCCGACCCGAAATGAACTTGACCCATAGTTGTCAGGAAAACTTGATTAGAGAACTCGACCTGACAGTTTTATATAGGAGGAAAGGTCTGAGTAAGTAGCTTTTAGACGAATAAACCAGCAGATTTGGGAAATAAGTCCAGTTTTGTTTAGGGTTGGGGTTAGGGATAGGGTTTAAGGTAGGGTTTTCAGTTTGTAAACTTAATTTTTTTCCCCACAGAAGCTTACATAACATACTTCCTACTGAATATAGTAATTGTCCACAGTTCTAATAAGATACTTGAGGTGGGAAGACTTTAAACGGGTCGAGTTCGTTACGGGTTGCGTTCTTATTGCAGGTCGAGTTTTTTACGGGTCGAGTTCGTTTCGGGTCAAGTTCTCCAGTATTCTCGGCAGTACCGTAGCCCGTTTACAGACCGCCGAGGCGTCAGTGGAACCCGCCCGCCCGCCTGCCCGCCCGTCCCGTGGCAGGCGCGCCCTCCGGCCGGGCCGGCGCGCCGGGGGTCGGTGGCCAGGTAAACGCCCCTCACCATATTGTGCCGGAAGACCCCACAATGGCCGCCCTGTCGCTATTTAGCCAGCTGGCGCCGCCAGGGGTTAGGTGTCCAGGAATCAACAGGCAAGAACACCCCGGACTTGTTTGTCCTGCTGGTGCCTGCTCCTAAATGAGCCCTCCCCGAGCCCCGCCCGACCACGTCCGGGTGTAATTAGGCGCTCGTACTAACAGCAGCCCCCACACAGACACACCTCGCCCTCCCTTCGCCAGGAGTTCCTCCACCAACCCCCTCCAGGGTATGTCAGTATCGTTGTACCCCGTCAGGGCTCCTTGGTCATGTGTGGGGTGATCGAGTCAGGATGTGGAGATTGTCTCCCTCCCTCCCTCCTTCCCTCCCTCTCTCCCGCACCGGGATTTTATCGTTTTATCTCACACCTGGTATGTTTTCCCTTATACATTTAACACTGGGAACTCGTACCCAACGCACATTGAGTAGAAAAAAAATACTCAATGGGGGATTATGTCACAACCATTTGTTAATGTGAGGAGTGGGATAAATTCAGAAACCCAATCAAGCTTACAGTCAGAGCTCAATCCCATCTCTTTTGGATCACCATGTAATTCATGCGGCTTCGCCTTGTAAATTACTACGCGATTCGAACTCTATGGGATACAAGGTCTGACTGCAAAATTTTAAAGGATTCCTCTATAGGGCACATGGCTCTTGTCCTATGGAGGCGGCCATCTTGCCCCCGACGCCATCAAAAACACCAGGTGGCAGGACCAATTATCAATGGATTTTATCAATAATTGTTTTTGTACTTGCCCTGTAGCTTCGTTCTAATAGTATCTATAAATTATAACAAGTGATAACAGTGCCCCCCTCCCCGACTAGAGCGGCGCTGTCTTACAATTTCCTGGCGGATGAGGGCAGAACTAGCAATCACTCTGTGTCTATATGACACACGGGGCGCGGTTCTTGCCTCCAGGATATTCCCACCCTGGAGGAGCGTGTGTATGGCGGGAGGAGGGGTGTGGGAGGGTGGGGATGGTACTGTGAGATGATAGAGTTCTCACGTGTCTCACAGCATCTCCAGAATGTGGTCGGCCATTTGTACATCAAACATAGGCCACCATCCGGGTAAGTTATCTGACACCTACAGCACACATAGTGAGGTGTGTGGAAAAACTACATGCCTCCGCCGACATAAACAATACCACGGTGAGGTAGTGCCAGTAAGTGTTGAACGAGCGATCTACACCCCCACACCCCAAACCCACACACACACACACGACACCTTTCATCAAGTTCGCCAGCATTATCTCAGCCCTGGTATCTATTCCCCGTAGACTTAACATTGGGAACTCGTACTCAACGCCCGTTGAGTATTTAGACAAAATACTCAATGGGGGATTATGTCGCAAACGTTACCTAATTAGTCAATGTGAGGGGTGAGATATAAATTCAGGAACTTATTCAAGTTTATGGTTAGAGCTCGATCCCATCTCGTTTGAATTGCTATGTAACGCACGTGGCTTCGCCTTGTGTATTAGGCCTACTACGCTATTCAATGTCGATGTGATACGAGCCCCGACTGTAAGCTTTTATTGGTTCCCTCTGTGTTGTGCTACCCATCATTAAAGAACACATTTCAGTGATTGAGAAGTTGAGCGAGAAGGATAGGGCAATGTTAGAGATGGCTGAGCAGACACTTGAAACTATAAAGAGACACTTATCTCGTTCATGGTAACGTGCAACCAGCCACCAGCATCACTATTCAATGGGGAGGCCGATTGGAATCAGTATCATTAGTTAGAATTCTTTCCTTTTACAGGCTCTGAATGCATACCTTGAAATTGAGGGTGACCCTGAAATGAAACGGAACCAATCGTTGCATGTGCGCCCCAGCAGCTAGTTATCCGATTGCTAACCAGGGGGCGACACCCTAAAGACATTCACAGACTTAGAGATGGGTATTTTACAGGGACGGGTGGGGGGGGTCGCCAACATATGGACACTTTGCCACCTGTAAATCTGAGGTACAGTTCCCCAGGTTGGTGCCAAGATGTTTTCTGCTTTTCTCCAGCAGGTAATTACCATCTTCAGGTTAACCACCGTTAATTGGCCGTTATGTGACACGGAAATGTAATTAGCAGATCGCTCTTCCGTTCACACCAGCTTGGATGTGGTCAGCGTTACTTGTCATGTTGGTAACACTGCTATGGATCACATTCTTCCTATTCTTTAATTGATTAATACTCGATAATTTTACATTGTTTTAATCATATCACAGTCCTGGGGTTGTGTCTCTATGAAGGCGGACTTATTCTGTATTTAAACTAAACAAAGGTTGGGGGAGATTCAAACAACGTATAAGGAAAGCACATCGCCCAGATAAGCCCATTAAAATGCGAGAAGAGTGTCAGAAACAGGTCGACCGGTGCAGGAGAGACACCCTCTTTTCTATGTCTCCCCCCGACCCCACCCCGCCCCCTTCGGCACCCTGTCTGGGACAGGATGAGGTTATATGTGTCCTTGGGATGGAGGTAGCAGCGTTTATCTTTGGTGACCGTAGAAGGTACAAATTATGCCATAGAGGTATGTACTTTGATTCCCATTAGCATTCCACTTTGCTTCCATTAATGTTTAATCATGAATATTCATATTTATACTGCTTCTCTTAGAGCTTTCTCAATACCGTTCTTATTTTGAACATAAACGCTGCCCATAGGTCTATGTACTTTGATTAAAGAGACTTAAGGGCCAAATGATGATGCCTAGAATGCAAAATAATTCTCGAGTTGGGTCGTTTCCATTGACCGATTTTGGGTCAGCAGTGCCAAAAGTCTGTCTGTGGTTCCTGACTCTAGATGGGTGACGGGAAATCGGCCAATGGAAACGGGCCTAGCGCATAAAGCTCCCGGCGACGGGTGGATGGATCGGGAACAGGCCCCTCAGCCCGCGGTAGACAGTCAATAGGGGGCAGCCGGGTGGAACCGCAATCAAGGCGGGCGCGCGGCGACGCCACGTCGGCACCGCTACCAAAGTGAAAGCCCCGAGCAGAGGTGGCAGTGGTGGAGACAGGGTTTAGGAATCGGGCCTCTCCACCGGGGCGGATTCCCAAAGAGGCTGCAGACAAACACCGGGGTGACTCCCGCAATGCCCACTCAAGGGAAATGTCGTACATGGCATATGCTGTCTTCCCGTATGTTGAAGGCCACCTCCTGTATTTTTCTCTCCAGCCAGTAGTATACAGACCGCTCCATTGTGGAACCAACGCATGTCATCAAGATGTATAAATGAAAAACATTTAGTGTGATATTCGATATGTATCGAAATGGCAGTTGGTAACGAAATGATTGATTTATGCGCTGTATGGATGAATGCAGTTTAAGATAATGCACTCCCACAACTGATTTTGTGAACAGACCCCATGCAACGTCACAAGGTGGTTGGTAACCTGTGTGACATGGGGAGTATGGAACTGAGGATATATACATGTTTATCTCACCCCTGGTATTTTTCCCTTATAGATTCAACATTGGAATCCTGTATCCAACGCCCATTGAGTATTTAGGAAGAATATCCAATGGGGGATTATGTCACAAATGTCAGCCCATTAGTCAATGTGAAGGGTGAGATAAATTCAGATACCTACTTGAATTTAGGTGCGTAATTTAGCTACGTAATTCACACGGCTTCACTACGTGATTCAAACTCGATAGGATACGAGGTCTGACCTTAAATTTCCATAGGTTTCCTCTATGATATGTCCCTGGGAGAAGCATGGGTTGTTACGGTTCCAACAACCCCCTCTGTGCTTGCTCCGACATGTTTGAGTAGGCTCCAGGCAGACTCTGTCGAGGGGAGCGGGGTGAAAGGGGTGGAGGCGGCGGGGAGGAGGAGGGGGGCTCATCCATGTTTGTCACCCCTCTGAGGGGCGTCATGACATTCCAACAGACGGCGATGCCAACCGTGTAACGCCGACATTCTCTGGCACCTGAGTGGAACTGGTATAGAAAGAATTGTTAACTCCCTGGCAGCGCGCCGATTCATGTGCTTTGAATTTGGTGCCGTCTGCAATGACAATCCCCTAACGCCACCCCCAAACACATTCCCTCCTACAGCGTTACCTCAGCTACCTTCTTCAGTGTGATATTAAAGAAGAAACCAACAAGTTTTTGTCAAAGTCGTAATTCTCCATGAGTTTGATGCGGAGTTAAATATGAACGAGGCGAAGCTGAGTGAATAACACATAGCATTCAAATGAGTCGGAGAACGACTTTGACCAAAACGAGTTGCTTTTTGTATTTATCTCATTTCTGTACACAAAGGATGACACACAGGATATTTATAAACCATACAGAACGGTCTGTAATACTCATACGGGTATGGAGAACGAGTTCCCAATGTTAAGCCTATGGAACGCAAATACCAGGGGTGAGATTAGTACTTTGGGATTGGTTGTATCTGATGATAAATGTGTAATCCGTTATAATAAACGGTTATTGCTGTAGTACCTATAGGTGTTAATGTTATTTCTTGATTTGCACGGCTTCTATTAAAAAAACACCAGCATGAGATAGCTCGTGCATCTCTTGAAATTGTTACATTTATAACATCACGAATAATAGTTTGAAGCAGGGTGGACCCCTCCATCGATTAATGATTGCGCTACAACACCCATGCTTTAAGCTTATTGGGTTATAACTAATACAAATTTATGTTAAGATTATGGTTTTAAGGTGCCTTGATCAGCTTCTGCCAGACGGCATGCCAAAAGAAAAATCTCATAGGAGCCGGATGAGAGTTGTATTGGAATGACCACCCTTGTTCATCAGACTGACATCAGAAAGTGATGCCAGCTTCATCCTGGCAGCTGTAGGAGGCAGTGAACGTGGCCAACAAAAGAAGCCCAGTGCCTTTCTTGGCCCGGATATACCAGTCATGAAAGACGTGAGTGGAAGTAGAGCATTAAAGTGGCGTGTCCCCGCCAAGACCGGCAGCACCACAGACACCCCCTCCCACCTCCCCGCACACACGGCTCCCTACACGCCCCACACCCCAAACAGAATTATGCGCCCACCAGGATGTGGATTCTAGATGGCACAAACTTCGAGATTCCGCGACTTGTGACGTACGTCTGACGTCTTGGGTGGGATTCACAAGGAGAGACTCATGTACGTTCAGGAGGGTTTGTCTGAGACAATTGTCCTGAGATTATTTGCCGGTACATAGTCTCCTTGTGTGATATCCCCAAGTCTCAATTCCCTGAGACTGATTGGGAGAAGGGAAAATCGTTAGTATCTATTTTACCTGCCAAGGTACATAGTCTCAAGCAATTTGGATTTAATACCTGTTAAGACTTTGTCGGGGATTCTGGTGAGACTGGCATACCTCCCACTGATAATGAGGGCCCCCTAGTCTCAGTGGTAAGCTTGCCTGAGACTATGTTCCGGGTGTGTCCTTCGTGTGAATCAGATCCGCCATTTTCCCTAGAGACTGGGAAAGCTCAATTTCAGCATTCTGCTCTTGAGATTATTGGACAGATGGAAACTTATTGTAGACTGGAGAAAACATGTAAAGGAAACCAATCTCAAGTACATGTGTCTCTCCATGTGAATCCCACTTACCAACCAGAAATATCGCTGCCAGGGAAAAAGAGGTGGAGTTGTGGTGATATAGCATGAGCATTTAATGTGAATGAGCGAACCCGTGCAGATAACATTATGTACATCTAGTTATACTAATGGCGCATGCTATAGATAAGAGCGATGTTACGAGCATGTGGTTCTGAATGTGAATGGTTGCCATACACCAATTGTATAATCTTAAATTTGAAAAGAGGGACAGATAGGGGGAGAGAAGCGGAATTATATAGAAAGAGAAAAGGAAGGTAGGTGAAGATAGAAATGAGAGGGGAATAATGAGCTACTGACTAAACAATAGTACAGTAACAGATTAAAGAATCATATATTACAAAGGAAACCTATGAAAGTTTACAGTCAGAGCTCATATCCTAACAAGTTTGAATAGCGTTGTGATTCACAAGGTAAACCGCGTGAATTACTTGGCAATTCGAACGAGATGGGCTCGAGATCTGACCGTAAACTTGAATAGGTTTCTGAATATATCTCAACCCTCACATTGATTAATGGGATAACCCCTGCGACATAATCCGCCTTTGGGTGTTTTTTTCTCTTAATACTCCATGGGCGTTGAGTATGAGTTCCCAATGTTAAGTCTATGGAGGAAAAAATACCAGGGGTAAGATAAATTCCCAACTCTCATCTAATTCTATACAACCGCTTGGACCTGCGATACTCGCTCCATGTTAACTAAGCATGCAGCCCAGCCCGTCTATAGGCACCTAGGATCTCACAGGAAGGTGCCTCCCTGGGAGTAACGGTCAGTACAGGTTCGTTCCTAGAGCAACGCCCTCCAGGGCAAACTCCAGGAACCAAGCCGTCGGCACACCTCTCCCTGGGATGATTAATGAGTCCAATCTGCGGAGGGGACCCGGGAGACCGGCGGGTGGTGGCGGCGGGTCGGGGAGTAGGCGGCGATCTGCCCGACAGGCAGTGAGGGCGGTGGCGGGCCTCTCAGACTTGACTTATGATCAGAGAGGTTGTATTTCTGGTGGTAGGCCGACGTCCTTAGCCCGGACCCTAGGCGCGACCACGTGTAGGAACTGAAAATACTCTCCCCCGCCCGCCCGCCTCCCGCCGACTGCCATGGACGCAAGCTCCACCCTTCTTCTCTGTGCCTGGAGGAAGGACCCTCTTGAACCTGCCTCTCTGGGCGTGAGTGTGTGAGAGTGTGTTACCTGTAATACTAAAGAGCACCAGTTGGGATACACTGGCCACCAGAGCTATACTACGTTAACTCTGGTGGGGGTTAAATGGGCGGCCACCTTGAACCACGAGCTGTATATAAGACATGTGTATGTCACTCTCAGATTTTCCGTACAGCTTGGAGAGTGTGTCATGTCTTACTCTCCAACACATTATAAAAATTTCTAATTTCCTTCTGAGTATTTTTTCCTTGAAGTAAAACGACGGTAAATGTAGACTTCATTATTAATTTGTTAAGCTCTGGATATTTCTAAGCCAGAAGCCCTTCTTTCAGAACGTTCACAGAACTCGGTTTGAGGCGCAATACGGTATCTGAACAATACCTTGAAACTGAGAGTGGAGACTGAGGTGGCGGCCAATCTACAGTTGTGAGGGCCCAAACCCAGCACCCACCGCCCTGCTAAATGAAGCACGAACCAAATGTCATGTAGTATAAGACGTCAGGTATCAAGCATCGTTGTTAGTAGCGGAGTTTCTTCATGGGTGCAATACGTATTATTATTCTCATATGCCAAAAGAAAAACAATCAGACCAGAGAAAAGGCAAAAAAATACATGTACTCCTTGGTGGCAGAAAATAAATGGCGGGTTGGGTTCGTGACCTGGTGGTCGGTTCCTGAATGAAGCCTCCCTATGCGGAGTTCTGTGTTGAATCGCAGATTTAGGTTCTCTGGTTCTTCCACCACCACTACCATCTCCATCCAGCACCGGGTGCTGGTCTCCATACATGCGCGCAGGGCGGAGGGTGGGGATTTTTACCTCCTGGGTGGGATGATGTACAGGAGGACGCCCGTGTAGCCGTCGTCCCTCCTCCCAGGTGCCGGCGGGGTCAGGACACTCTCTCCAGGTGCCCCCTCCGTCTCAAGGTTCCTTTTTTTCCCACCGGGGAGCGTGTCAACCTGGGCAAGCATGGGAATAAATCTGTGAGGGCCATGCAGTGACTGGTAATACCCCGGGCGCACAAGACCATTAGAGCCTTAAATATTGTGTGACAAGTCTGAGTAATGTGTGTGCATGTCTGGTCGGGTGGGAGTGCAGGGAACGAGGGCAGATTGGTGCATGCCTTCTTCTAATGGTGCCCTTTTCCATGGGCCACTTTCCGTATACCATTATTAGCACCATGGCATGGGACACCTCCTGCAGTTGCTTTCGCAATCTTCGCTGTGGATTATTTTCAGAAATATCTTGTTACATTACACCTTATTGTGACGGTTTTAACGGGTACCAATAACCATATTTATCATCCACCTAATAGATATTGTCCAAAGAAAACAAAAGGGCAGCGTGTATCTACATAACTGGAGCACATTGATATGTTGTATGCTCCAGGGTGCAAAAGGCCGGTGTATACGGAAGAAATAGTCCGCATGACGTTATAGTACGCGCCTAAAATGAACTAATATTAGTATTGTACTTGTCAGGATAAGGTAGATAATAAATACAATAAAGACTGGTTTCAGATAAAAGCGGTTGTATGCTCCTCGGAGTTGCCTCTGCGCAATACCATCGCATGCTCTTGGACCTTACTACTCGTCAACTCCTAAGAGCATCCGACCGCTTGTATCTGAAACCAGTCAATATTATATATGTGTCCAACTGAGAGATTAAATAGTATCCAAACATATGCTTACAAGTGGAGGATTGGGAGTTGCGTTAGTGTTGGCTCTCATGCGTTTTAATTGTGTCTGTGCGGGGAAAAGTCTACAAGAAGAACTGAAGAAGATGGGAAAAGTGCTCCCGTGTGATGTATGGCGTCACGGCAGGTTAAACCACGCGAGTTGCCACCCCCACCCCGAACCACCCCCGAGCCCGACCTCGGACCCCCGTCCGGCGATCTGCAGGGTCTTAATTGCACTAATTATCAGGAACTGCACCGCTTCCAACATTCCGAGACGTTCCATGGGGGACAGGAAACATCCTTCTGGTGTCATTATGGTAAATTGTGCCACAGCGGGAGGTGGTTGGGGCTTCCTGGGTCATACAGTCACGAGGGAAGCCCGTTAACGAATCCCTGTAAATCCAGCTTTAATTACAATAGATATATTCACACTGATTACGCGTTATCGTAGAATCACAAACCAGACAATCACAGACAAATCAGTACAAGGCATCTCACATGTTTCAAATGGTTCCGGAATTATTGGAGCACATTTCTCCTTCTGGATGGGTTTCCTCTCTTCTACATGTTGGGCAGTGTGTTGGAAAAGCTTCATTCCGTTGGGGAAATAAATTGATTCCAGAATTCGTCAGGAGCAGAGGCGTTCTTCCATGGGTTACCACGAGAACGAGTTCTTAATGTTAATCCTATGGGACAAAAATACCAGGGGTGAGATAAATGTCTATATATTATAGAGGAAACCTATAAAAGTTTAGGGTCTGAGCTCGTACCCCATTGAGTTTGAATCACGTAGTGATTCAAACGAGATGGGATCGAGCTCTGACATTATACTTGAATGGGTTTCTGAATTCATCTCACCCTTAACATTGACTAGGCCTAATGGGCTATCATTTGTGGCATAATCCCCCATTGGATATTTTTTCCTAAATATCTAATTGGCGTTGGATACGAGTTCCCAAAGTTAAGTCTATGGAGAAAAAATACCAGGGGTGAGATAAACATGTATGTACATATATACATATTACCATTCTGCTCGCCCATGGTTCACCTCCCATACTGCTGTCACACACGCATCCGTTGGCGATACGCTTGGCCGGGTCTTGGAACAACGTTTCGTGTCAGGCTATGGCACCGCCGCCGACGCCATGCACCTGAGATCGCGACTTACAAAGCGTGTCCAGGTTAATGAGCTGGCAATGCTGCACATCTAATTACCAAGTTAATTATAACAATGATACGTCTCTGCTAATTATGCTATTTTAGTCAGTGCCTAATGTAAGACTCAATGGGGATCTGAAAAGTAGGCGATTTTTAGGTAAAGGAAGGATTATCGCAGGCTATATCATCAGCGGTTTTGTACCGGAAATATGTCCTTTGTATTATTACATACCTATGTCCGAATGTCTATTAAATACTGCCCGCTGTTAGGGGTGCAGTAATAATAATGTTCGTGCCCGCTGTGACTGCGACTTTGAATGTCATTAAAATGGTGTTTTTCACCAATTAAAGGTATATGATAATAAACAAAACGTCCTCACTGTAGACGAAATGGTTCTCGTTCTCGGTCAGTCTTCGTTTTCATACTACCTTCCGCCTATGGTGTCCGGCAGTATGAAATCGACGATTGACCTCCAACAGGAACCGTTTCGTCCACAGTCAGGACGTTTCCTTATATTATTTTTTCCTGTAATGTTATAAGTGTAACTGGTGGATCTGGTTGTTATCCTATCCCTAATAAAAAACACCATAGGCTTAAGATGGGATTTGTTTATGTCACGGGTGTGACATAAAGTGTTGTTTATGCCACTACTTTCTGATACTGAAAAAATATGGAAATGGGGTAGGATAAAATCTAGACGCCACTCGATTGAGTTTGTGCTTATTTATGCCACGCATTTTGTTGGCTCCGTTATGTCACTCGTCTTCGACTCGTGAAATTATGGAGCCAACAAAATGCGTGGCATAAATAAACTCAGTCTCAAACTCGTGACGTCTCTTCATATTATTAGTTGAATGGACTGGTCTATCTGAGTGTATGGTGTCAATGATTTAACAGATGATACATGAGAATATCTACCTGTAGCACCTGTTACAAACCATTAACATCCCTTTACCGTTATATCTTCCAGGTACTGAGTAATGTACGCCAGCAGCTCCCGACTCTCAATGCCTGCACCGTGCCGCGCCACCACCACTGCTGCCACCTGGCCGCCAACTGACGTACTAACCATGCTTGCCCTGTGATATGGCCGAAGATGTGACGAAAGGCATACACCGCTCCTGTTCACACTGTACGTTTACCACCCCTGATAAACGGGCCTTCCTTCAGCACCAACTCGACGCTCATGAAAGCAGTGTTGTCACGTTCAACTCTGACCGCCGCTACCTCCCCAGCGTGTACGACACACCTGTAGAGAATCACCGCTCCCTGCCTTACCGCCCAGCTCTGAACCAGACTTTACTCCCCGCTGACACAGGTGAGATATATCTCAATTATCTCACCCCTGGTATTTTTGTCCCTTATGTTTAACATTGAGACTCATTCTCCATGCCCCTGCAAGTATTTCAGTCCGTTTTCTAGGGTCCTTATTATCCATCGTATACTAAGTCCCAATTCAAAAGTTATGGGGACTCCGTAATCCACGACCCATTATATAAAACCTGTCAGATACCATAACTGTAGTAAATGGATTCAAAGCCATGGTATATGGCATTCAGAACCATGGTATACGAAAAAATAGTCCCTTTGTGCTATAGAGCAACAGAATTGTCCCTATTGCTATACCCTCTGTCGATTACTGCTTTTAATTTATTCAGAAAGATGGATGATACATACAACAGACGATGGTTTTGTATAGGCAGCTCTGTAAACCACTCAAGATTGACATTGTAATAAACCCGCTAGCACTCGTTTATTATTACATGTCAACTGCTCATGGTTTGTGGCCGCTTGTCCACAAAACCATTGATTAGTATCTATATATCCTGTGCGGTGTCCATTCTTTTAGTGTGTACAGGGTTAAACAAATACAGAAAGCGACTCATTCTGGTCAAAGTCATCATTCTGTAGCTTGTTTGAACACTATCTGATATTCACTCGGCTTAGATTCGTTCATATCACTCTGCATCAATCTTTTGACATTTAAATCTAATTGCTCAGTAAACGTTTTGTCAATTATATCCCAGCGATAGAAATCAACTATCCGTAAACATGTATAGACTAATCCGCACAGTTTTGTTGCAATTTTTTCTATCGTTCCTTTCGTCGTTTGACGAGAATCCCGGTTGTTTGACAACATGTCAATACCCCTTCAATTCATTTTTTAGAAAAAGATCATCAGTTTTAACAGAAATATTACACAAACCCGAGTAGAGGATAGTAGAACCCCGCCTAACGGACACCCCGCACAAGCGGACACCCCGTGTTAACGGACACTTTGGCTCGTAATGGTTCCCTGTATTTTAACCTCACATAAGCGGACACCCCGCTTAAGCGGACATTTTGGCCCGGAACGAAGTGTGACCGCTTAAGCGGGGTTCTACTGTATTTACATTTGCGCTGTTATCATCCCTATCTTTGATGACATATACTAATATGTACTTCTTTATTTTCAGAAACTCCACCTAGACGCGTTTCCTCAGAACTTGAAGAGGAGATTGATTTGAGTCCTGTTTATGAGCACCCAGGCTCTCACAATGGTCCTCCAGTAGTGCGGACTTATCATTGTAGCCAGTGCTTCAAATCAACGGATAGCCCCCGTCTTCACCTCCACCATCTAGTCAAGGACCACGGGCTGGACTTGACCATCTATGAATGCGATCTATGTGACTATGCTACTAAGTACAAACAGAAGCTCATCCATCATCTTAGCTGTCATGTGAAACAAGCTGTTGCTGGAGGCCACAGAAAGCCAGTAAGTCAATACGACATGTTGGGTTCTTCCACTAATGACGACTCGTACGGACAGAAAAGCAGTAAACTCCAAGACAACGTAGATGGTATAGGTAACAATAAGCCCATGAATGCTAGCCCTGGGTCGTTCAGGATAAAAGACATTAACGAAAATGTAAAACGTCATCCCAGGAAATCCACGGAAACCGATCTCACGTGTACCGAGAAAATGGAGCCTCTAAAACACGCAGTATTTGCCACAGACGAGCAGGATCTCCTGTGTAACGAATCTGTCGCCAATGACTCAGCAGAATTCGAATCTAAACCCAGCAAGGACAATGCATTGCATGACGAGGACGACGGCAGCAATCTGGTCATCGACCTGGGAGAAAACCAGAATCAGAATAACAACAAAGTGGACCCAACACCGGCCATTTTGAAGGCAGTTTCTCTGGCCACTGCAAACAGCATGGTTGGCCGTCCAACCATGGTGCCTGTCACTTTGAGTGTGAAGAGGGACTTGGACATTCGACCAACGCCACCAACACCCACAGCCACTGCTACTGGTACTAAACTGACCAAGAAGGGAACAGTGCCCGTTCGCGAGGCAGTCGACCCTGCAAAGTATGTCCGTCTCCAGGATGTTGATGGGGTCCGCTATGCCTGCTCAAAGTGTGGCAATGTCTACAAATGGCGGAAGTCCCTCAATAAACACTGGAAGGAGAAGCATGATGGTGAAATCCCTGTCCCAGCCTCTGGCTCGTTTACCAATATACTCAATATACCTCATATAAAGGGAGGCACTCCCAATTATTCAACACCAAAATCCTCAGCTACCTCAACGCGTGCCCTTGTGACTCCTTCTATGTTGAACTCCTCTGGTGCAATCTCCTCCTATGCCTTGGATAAGTACATTGTGGACATGGGTGCACAGAGTGGAGGTCGCTCTATCCAATCATTCAATTCCACCACCCCATCCTCAGCTGCTGCCGCTGCTGTGCTGGCCACACGAAATATGCTCAACAAACCAGGAAGCTTCAATTCCATGTTGCATACAAACATTCCGTTTCCAAGTGCCCAAGCTCAGCAGCATCTTTCTTTCGGCAGTATGAGGTTCATGAAGCCAGAGACCACCGCTACGACTAGTGTACTACCAAAGTTCCCCAACTTCAGCACAGTTACTCAGGACAAAATGCGCTTGCCGACGACACTGCCACCTGCAGCTCACGGACGGAACCTCATGAAGCATGAGGTAATGGATGAAGACAGCTATGATGATATGCCTCTGGACTTATCGAAGAAATCCAAGCCTGCTACCAATGTCCTCGATTTGACCTCTCCGGCGACTTCTGTTACTAGCTCGCGCCCAGGATCCGCGATGATGGGAGGTGATCAACCCTTGGACTTCTCAATTAAGTCTAATCCAGGATCTGAGCGCTCGACGCCCGTCCACACAAGCACCGGCCGCAGTAACGTAGATCGGGAGGACTTGGAGCAGCAGCCGTGGTTAAGGGCGACCAGTACACCCGAGTCAGACGTCTACAACAACCTCCAATGCTACAAGTGCCCGTTCGTGGCCAACGATAAGGGAAGCTTTGAGGAGCATTTGGAGCAGCACACGAACCACAGCCAGTACCCGCAGTGTGCGCAATGTAAGCAGCACTTCAGTTCTAATGATGAACTCACACAGCACTTCGGTCTGCATCACCTTCACACCCTCAACCAGGTGAATCTGGCAGATGACGAGGGGCATCAAGAGGGATCCCACAATGCAGGCTCAGCCCCAGCAGCCGGCCAGCTCTACCAGTACCTCACCAAACAACAGGAGGCAAAAGAGCAAAGGTGTGTGGTGTGTGATGCCAAATTCCCCTGGCAGAGGGATCTAGCTCGTCACTTTACACATCTCCACCCTGACCTGCCGAACCCGTACAGTAAGAAGCGAAGCCTGGAGGCAGATGGGGATGAGGCTGAACCGTGGCATAAGGTGTCAAAATTTGACCAGTACAGCAGCATGGAAGGCAGACAAGGTGCCTCCGAGGGAGAACTGGAGTGTGAGCAGTGCACTTTCGTCGCCAGAGACGGAGCCGAGATGGCCAGGCATCAGTTGGTGCACTCCTTCAACCGGCCCCACGCTTGTACCATGTGTGGCTTCAGCTCCAAGAGCCGCGATGAGCTGCAGGCCCACATGTGGAAATACCATCCTAACCACGCTGAGGAGCTAGCCATGATGGCTTCAAGTGGAGGCGTGACTCCTGTCTCTATGACTAAGTCAAGACACACTCCTGTCAACACCAACGACGGGAGTCCGACCCACAATGCAGCAGATACGAGCGGCAGCAGCGCCAACAGCGGTGGGGAGTTCGGCTATGATGACGTCATTATCGTGACTCCCAACACGACGGAGGTTCCCCTGGTACGCGGAAGGAAGTCTGGGGGAAAGGGAGGACCTTCCTCGAGTGCAGAGATTCTACTGCCATACAAATGTTCCGTGTGTGAGTATCGTGCTCGATGGCCATCGGAGATCACACAGCATATGAAGAATCACTCGGATGAGAAGCCATACCACTGCCCACGCTGCACGTATAAGTCGAAATGGAAATGGGACGTGGTGAAGCACCTGAAGCGCTGCGGAGGAGGCACAGTGAAGGATGTCATCGATACATCGTCACGCCATCTCAGAAAGCCAGACCAAGACGATCTCGCATCTTTATCCAGCAACCAGTCTGTTGTCAAGCAACTGCAGTTTCGGAGTTCCAGTCCAAAACATGCTTCTTTGTCCAACGGGCCACCCAATGTGACAGTGCTTCCACCAAACTCTCCCCACACAGTGAGTTTGCTAGAGTCAGCCCATGGAAGCAGTTCGCCTACTAGCACCTCCTCAGACATTATACCTTATTCCCGCAGTACCTCTTCGCCTGCAAACAGTGTCAGCTCAGAGCCAGCATCAGCATCCAGCCGAGGAGATGATTTACAGTCTGGGAAAGCTAGAACCCAGGTGTTTCAGAGTCTGAGCAGCCAGGGACTCTACCACTGTCTGAAATGCCCGTTTATTGCCAACAGTCCAGCAGAATTAAAGCGCCACTGCCGTGTGCACTCCGATGACAAACCGTTTTCCTGCCAGACGTGTGGATATAGCTCAAAGTGGAAGTGCGACCTCAAGAAACACGTGAGGACGTACAACCACAAGGCAGCTCCTCGAGCTCACGGCCACGAGAACAAGGGGGGAGATGTGAACCACAAACTCACATCAGGGGAAGACGAGAATATGAGCAGCTCAGATGAGATGAGTGTTGGGGAACCGAGCTGCTCCCTGTCTCAAGATGAATCTCCAGCAGCACCCAAACCAACCCTGTACAAATGTGACAAGTGCCAATATGTCACCTACAAGAAGAACTTCCTTGATGGACATATGAAGATCCATCGCCAGGCCCACGAGAAGAGTGGGAAACTGAAATGCAAGCAATGTGATTTTGAAGCCTCTGACTTGCCATCCTTTCTCCAACACAAACTGACCCATTCAACACAACAGGCTGCTGATGCATCACCCATTGGAGATTCCGGTGTCATCAATCTTGATACGAAGGGAGAACGTGAGACAAGTCCTCAACGTCACCGTAGAAAGCCCCTGAAATATCTCTCCTGTAATAAATGCCCTTATAGCTGTCTTCAGCAGGCAAAATTAGATATTCATGAATCAATGCATGAGCCGAGGGGTAGAGACTCTCTATCCTGCAAATTCTGTGATTATAACGTGTACAATCAGGCACTCCTCATTCAGCATATGAAGCTTCACCCTGAGTATGAAGACTGGCACAGAATCCATGGTTATTCCCCAGACGATGAAGGACAAGATGAGATGGAATGCCTAGAGATGGATGAGGCTGAGCATACTGAATCTCTTTATGGAGGTCTGTCATCGGAAGAGGCCACCAAACCCATCACAAGAAATGGATTTGGGGGAATGAAGCTCATGGTTAGTAATCCTACAGAAAGTGGTTTGGGGTTTAGTTGCAGCAAGTGCAAATTCACCACAGAGAACCGTGCCTACTTTGAGGACCACATAAGACACCATGGGAGTGAACAGAAGTACCAATGTGAGCATTGCGACTGGAGCGTGGACAAACTGAACTATCTGTACAGACATGTGAGGGAGGTGCATCCACAACATTTGACCATGAGAGAATATGATGGCAATACTGTCACAATGGGCGAAGCTACGGGGAATGAAGATAAACCTGAAAACTTGTCCAGAAGCGATAGCAGGCTCAGTCACAAAAAGGCACCCAGAAAATCACAAATCTGTTCCGACTGTGGCTATGTGACTGATAACAACTCAAAGATGTCAAGCCATAGGTTGAAGCATGAGTCCGAGAAGGATAAGAAATGTCATTATTGTAGTTATGCTCTAACAAATACAGCTGAAATGAGGAAGCACCTACTTTCTATTCATGGTGTTGATGTTGGGAATGAAGATGGCAGCCATCACGTTATCACTGAACACATTTCTACAAGGAGGAATTCAATGAGTCCAATGAGTAATGAAGCCTACAGCAGTGAAGAACCCTCGACGGGACAGCTTATTGACATCAAAGGCCAGCAGATGTATTTGGTACCGAATGGAAACCGGAAACTTTTTGCCTGCCCAAAGTGTTCCTACAGGACCAACAACTCTTCTCACTGTGTCAGTCATGTACAGCAACACGGTAGTGGAAAGAAATATACCTGCGAATACTGCGACTACAGTCTAGAAAAACTTAGCCAAATCTTTCACCACATGAAGATGTGTCATCCCACTGAGATGGATACAACTGACACAGAACCAGAGGCATTTGCAAAAGGCAATGGGAAAATCGCTACTGATAAAAAGCTGGTATGTTTCCATTGTCCATACAGGGGCAAGACCGTGGAAAGCTTGCAAAGACATATGGAGATGCATGAGTATGATGGGCGCTATACGTGTGAACAGTGCGACTTCAGTGTGGACAAAGAAAATCTGCTACAGGAACATCTACCAGTGCATCACAGCATTACCAATAAAAGTAAAACAACAAAAATGTTTTCTCTTCCAAATTCCAGAAGCATGAGGACAAAGTTGGTGTACAAGCCTGTACTACAGAAGGCAGCTAGGCCCACCCCTGCCAGCAAAGGGAGAATGAAGATACGCTACCGGTGTGCCAAGTGCCCCTACTCCACGGAGTCTAAGAGTCTTATCATAAAGCATCGTAGGTCGCATCTGGTATCAAGCAAGTACAAATGTCAACATTGTGATTACAGTGCCACTAGGTACTCTCTCCTCAAGCAACATTTGAGTTTCCACACCAACAGCCCCCTGAGCGACACTGCCAGCGACAAGAGCATGTACAAAGATATCTACCTGGAGAACCAGCTCAATCGTCATCGTCTGCTTAATGTGAACAAAGAAGAATGCAGGGAGAATCTACACAAATTGCGTAGCTCTAAAGGGTGTGTGATGCCAAAGCTCAGGATTGTTCTCAAACCTGTTACGAACAAGTTCTCCGGAGCTCTAAGGAAAAATGGAGCTAAGACTTTCAAGAGGTCGTATAACTGTAGACATTGTCCATTCGCATCCGATAAACGCCTGAGCTATGAAAGCCACGTCCGTATGCATGGGGGAGATGCACAGTATCGGTGTACCTACTGTAACTACGCTGCCACCAATACTTATCTTTTACAGCAACATGTGCGGCTGCATGAACAACCTCAGGGGAACTCCAATGGTAATCGGTTCTCTAAGAAGCGTTTCAGGTGCGCCAAATGCCCCTACCACACTCTCAGTAAGTTCCTGCTTGACCTCCACTTTCAAATGCACAGTGGGCTACAAACCAACCCCAAGGGGAGTGAGTGCGAAAGGGCAAAGTCTTACTACAAGTGTGAGCGCTGTCCGTATATGACCTACAACAAGAGCAACTTTGAGAGCCATAAGGGCCAACATGCTGTTCGTAGCAAGTTAAGATGTCCTTACTGTGACTTTAGTTCTCAATTAACGGCTCAAATTGGTTCTCACATCAAGCTTCACTTCCCTGGTTCGCCGTTGGAGGGAGCTGCTCTTCGTGATTTGATCCTCGCGGCCAACCCCTCGATCCATATTGGTCCAGACTCACCAATGACCCTGGAGGGCAATGACTCTGGCCTCGGCTCACATAAGAGGCCATTGGAGCCAACCAATAACAACAACACTGATATAAAGAGGGGTTCCATATGTCAGTATTGCGAGCAAGACTTTGCAAATGAAGCTGAGCGGCAACATCATGAGCAGCAGCATTTAATCGGAGCTAGTTAAACTTTGTAGTTTGATAAACTATACCATGATTTAATCACTACTGTCCGTGGATTAGGATCCAGTTGTACAACAAACTGTGCCCCTGTGTTAGTGTTTTTAACGAATTAATCTCCCTGTTTGTGTAAACAGACCTGATGACATCTGTGCACTTCTAGAAGGGAATTTTTAACATGCCAACGATGCTCCAATGAACATTACTTGCCACAAGTTTACATACGGACTCATTCCTGGTGGTACTTTCTCTCCTGGGTGAAAGCAATTGGCCGTGGTCAGTTCCTCCAGCAGGGACATGGTTGAAATTCCACAGCCTACATTAACAAGGGAAAAAGACAGTTTTCATACCCATGTAGCGGTTCTATATGCCCTGCAAATCTGCAACGGTTCCTGTTTTTTTGCTAGTGGTTACAGTATTATCAAGAAAATGACGGTTCAAATCAATCAGGTCTTCGATGAAAAATGAGGTTCACTGGATCTATCGTTTGAATTTGAACAGCTCAGCAGACGAAGTCAATGGCTATACAACAGACTGTTCTTCATAACATTAGCTCTCCGTTTATCGGCGCCATGAATTGCTAATCGTAATCATTTCTCTATGCCATTCTTGCTTGGACCCAGGGACAGTGGGCCAACTCAGGTCGGCAGTTAATGCTGCCTGGATGTGACATATTTTGGTTTTATGAGCCATACCTAAATCTAAAAGATGAAACGGGCAAACCTGTGTTTACACTCTAACGTAATGGCACAGCGTATGGTTGTCTGTTCTGTTTCTATGTTACGGTCCAACTGCTGGTTCATGGTGCGTTTATATCTATATGATACATTGGTATTCATAAAACACTTACTGCCATTTCTATATTCAGAATGACTTAGTAGTATTAAAGGAACTATGTAGTTGTAGGGGTAAAAACAAATGGACATTTAAAGCAGTATTGCATTGTGTGGTGATCAGGAACTGATTTAATCATTATTTGGTAGTCATACCAACAACTTTCCTATATATGTCAAAATTTGTTCGTGTTGCTGGGGGGCTGTATTTTTGGTGAGCCATATACGAGCTTATGATATGTATATTTTATGACTGTATTTTACCACGGTTGAGTAAAAAAATCCATTATAATGATCTCTTATTATAACGATATACTCTTTTGGTGTGCCTAAAGTTCATTGTTAAACCGGGTTTTAATACCCTTACGTCTATTCCCATGATTTGACTGATCTTGACTTTCTGTATCTACATCAGTGATTCACAGAGGGTTTAATCCAACGTATTACATATCTCTATTGAGGATCATCTAGATCTGTGCTATCTGGTGTCTTCCTATTGAAACTGGTGTGCCTTTACTGTCGCTGTATACCTGTCCATTCTGCCACATCACTACACTGGTCTTGACTTTTTATTCGAGAAAAGAAAGAAATGTGGCGACTGTTATGCGTGCAGAAAAATAAGCAATCGATATCTTATGAAACAACTATTTTTGACTGATATTTAGAAAGTATAAACTGCTGAAACTAGGATTCTCCTTAGCAAAGTAGATGCGTGATTCACTGAGAAATGTATGTATTTACTGCCACGTAAAGTTGAATCTCACACTTTGCCTTCAGAGTTTTCATCAACAACAATTTCATCTTTATAAAACTTTGGACTTTACTCTTAACAGCTCGACTTTTATCAATTTGTGACAAACCTTTGGGATATGTTATCCTAATAATCCTCCCCAGAAGAAATTGTTAGTACTTGATATTCCTTTCCTCCAATTCGCCCTCAATATAGCAAGTTGGTCAGAGTTATTTGTTGATATAAACATTTTAACCCCAAATCCTGCTATGCACTGAGGACAAGCAATCTACTTGGTAGACTGTGGTGCCATTATCTAAGTTCCAATCAATCACTTTCCTTGGCACAGAATTCTCCCGGCACGAAGTCTGCCTTGCTCCGAAATGGTCGATGCTAGCACCGTTTCATTTCCTAGAATTCTGTGACACTTTCCAAAAAAAAATGGATATTTGTACTTTATTCTTTTTCTGTGTCTGATATCTTTTTTTTTGCCGTAAGATTATCTAGCACGTGTTATATTACCAAGTGTGTGAATCGATGATGGTGGATAGTGTTGTTTGCCTGAGGGTTATAATTTTTTGTGTTAATGAAACCAATCGATGATATCCACTGTTTCCCTTGACGTGTTTCCATTTATATCCTTGTTTCCATATTGAAAATGCTATTGCCGCATAATAAGGACGGAATGTCTTATAGTGTAACTCTTGTATATATTATACATATATCAGATATCCTATATTGATTTAGCGTGTATGTAAGATACAAAACCTGACCATCTCGAGTTCCTGTGTAATTGTGAACACAAATTTCTTTTAAAACCTGGACGTTATTGGTTTTATCCGTTCACATTGTGCGATTCCTACGTTGCTGTTAACAGGCTCTTTCCATAATGATGATCTCATATTCAAACGGTTCAGAGATACCGGGAAAACGTTGTTTGAGGCTCGGATTGAAGTGTATCCGTCAAGGTTTGGTTAAGGGACTTTTTAAAAATTATTCGTTATTCCTATAATCGAAATTAATTAAATCCACAGCATCATAATCCAATAGAATCCCACCTACATATTAGATGCCAGGCGTATTTACAGGTATTTTACCTTTATCTTACCCTTGGTATTTCTTCCCCATAGACTTGTCATTGGAAACTCGTATACAATGCCCATTGAATATTTAGAAGAAATAGCCAATGGGGGGTTATGTCACAAAGGTTAGCCCATTAGTCAATGTGAAGGGTGAGATAAATTCAGAAACCTATTCAAGTTTCCGGTCAGATCTCGATCCCATCTCGTTTGAATCGCTACGTAATTCATGTGTGAATTACTTTGCGATTCAAACTGGATGTGATATGAGCTCTGACCCTATAGGTTTCCTCTATAGTATAGCATATGGACTTCTGCATTGGTCTATTATCCTTATTGCTATCATTTAAACAACTCTTCACCAAAAGGAATTGACATTTCCTTAGTTTATACCCAATCCTTGACGTGGTACCTCATGTCACATTCCATAGCACCGGTGACTTGGTCTCGTCCATAACTACTCGGGGAGATTTTAGGCAAATTTA
The DNA here is from genome assembly GCA_950022655.1 of Alentia gelatinosa. Classification (NCBI taxonomy): domain Eukaryota; kingdom Metazoa; phylum Annelida; class Polychaeta; order Phyllodocida; family Polynoidae; genus Alentia; species Alentia gelatinosa. Next base: position 30,034,247 of record OX465585.1, on the reverse strand, counting down.
TTATTTTTTCCTTTGGCAAGAAATGTGAACTGTAAATAACCTTGAATGGATCTGGTAATATTATGGTTTTATCTGTTTTCCTACAACACCGCTTGTGTGTGTAAAACTGCCTCAATAATTTTTTTTCTAATGTCACTTGAACGTGGAAGGGAAGAAAAACAAACAGATCTCTTGATATGTGAAATTCCTGCTTTTTAGGTCTATGGAATATGTTTCATTGCACTATGATACTTGATATCTTAATGTTTGTAACACGGGAGATATATGATCGTTATATGTCCGATGAAAATTGTAATCTGAATCACACCAAATTTGCTCAAGTATGTACAATCGCCAACCTTATTGCCTTGTGTGTGCCAGTTCCTATTGCTCAAAGTTGATATCTGTGTGGATGGAGCGATTCGTATTGATTTCTTAACTTTATCATTATATGTATATTTCATATGCAAGTGGTTCCTGTGTCCTTGACCTTGGAATATTTTTCCCAACTGTGTGTTGCATGTATCAATACATTCTTCAGATATTTCATCAGAATGTGTGCTTTTCATATGATGACGATACACATGGGTAAAATTGATCTTGAATATTCTTCAAATGAGCTGGGTTTCCCGAATAATACGTTTCAAATTTAGATAGCATCTCGTTCTGTTGTAAATAATGAAGGGACTGTGTGTATATATATCTGTACAATGCATTTATCTCTAATCAATACCGGGCATGGTTAACTCCTGATGAGAACAGAATTAAATGGGTTGGGATTAGAAATTCAAAATGTGAATCTGACCATAATGATCCTAGAAGTATCATCGGCTACAATAAAGAATATATGCTTTGTTAAGCATCTCAGGACGACGGTACAAAACAAGCAATATGACACATCACACTTAAATATTTTGTAAATGAGTATTTTCTGGTGTTAGATATGACGGTAAGGTATTTGTTTCTTTTATGTATTTCTCTCAAACCCCCATAAACCAGATATGTGGAAGTCCATGTGGTTCATTTGGACATAATTGTTAACAGTTTCCTCAACCCAGATTTGTTTTACCCTGACAGTATTACAGTGTCCATACTATATAAAAGGTACACTCATTCAAAATAATGTTAAGAGTTCGTAAAGAGACGCATGTTTTCCATCTGAATACACTTCTATTCGGACATCCACGTGAAATAGAAAAAATAACGATGTTCAGTATTCAAAATACCTACATATCTTTGGTGCTGAAGAGTTATTTTTAATACCACAGCTGATTTTATTGTAGGCTAGTCCTCATAATATATGTTAAATTTCTTACAAGCTATGGCAACGCTGAAATACAATTCACACTAATACCAGTTCCTTTGGTAAAAGCAATTTAATTAACATGTGTTCCTAACGTCAATGCTACAGACCAGTATTTTGTACTGCTTGTATCTTTACCCTAATCATCAGCCCTCGTCTAATTAACCCTGACGTGGTTGCTTGAGTAAAAACCCTTTCTAAAACAAGAGTTCAATGGGTGTTTTGCAATAATAATTATGTCAAGTAGTTTGTAGAATAACTTGATGTAGGTTCATCTTTTCAGCCATACTTTTATCAATTGGTGTAGATAGACCTTCATGAAAACTGTTGTACAGGTTCAATGTGTTGTAACTATGGAACTCCTTTTAATGAGTATTATCCCTGGGTGTTGATATCTTGGTGCTGGATCCTCGGAAATAAAGAAAATACTATTTTGAAATGGTTTCTTGTTGCTTTTATTCATTCTTTTTTAGAACTAGCCTTCTTTATCTGACACGTTCTACCAATGAACGAAATAGCCTTCATATAATTACTTGTGTTCACCATCTTAGCTTGAAGACAAATGTGACATGTGGATCGCATTAACCACATCATCCTTACATTTAAAAAAAAATTAGTACAATTTCTGCATTGAGCTTCAACCTATACAGGTATACATACTTAATTGTACAGAGAAATTCTACCTTAACAAAGGGGCAGGTGCCTCAATTGCTAGGCAATTGTTTTTCATGATAATGCCTTACATGAGGTAGTATAACACATAAATTTGTTATAATATTGAGGAATACAATACACCCTTCATATCTAATGCATAAGCGGACCTATTCTGAAAGCAAAAGTTGTATTTTCATGTTAATTACCATAACATCTAGAGGTAACCATCCTATGTTTCAAATAACATTTACTTATAAGGATTATTAGCAGGTTATCGATCAATTTTTGCTTTGTTAATGATGACAACAAGTTGTATTGGCCGAAACTCTGGAAAGGACAGTAACACGTCATCATTCACACGGCCATTTCTGTAATAAGTATATTGATTGTAATTTGTCGACAACGCCCTATGATACAAGCATGTAATAGTTGGCAAAATGGAAGAACACCAACCTTGGTGAATTTTGTTTGAAATATAAAAAAATACAATTTTAATTTCAAATAGGACTTCTATAAGATATAAAATCCATGAGAAGTAAACCGTGAATAGGTGAATAGGCCGAAAGTGCTGAAAGATCACAGACTATAGGTCAGGAAGGCATATTAGGGACTAAGGTGGGATCCGGCTTCAAACAGTGTTTCCCTAAAAGTTCCTATAGATTGACGTGTGCTGCATATCTAATTAGTTTAAAGAAGCATTTGTTTGTAAATAATAAGTAAAAGAAAAACATTGTCTGAAATTATAATGTAAAAATATTGCATCATTTCCAACCAATCCTTACTTCTCCATTTTCTGCCTACCACGACAATGCTTCTAGACATTCTAGATGTATGCTAAGACCTATGGAAATTAGGCGCAGATTACAATTATTGCAACTAATGCGCTGGTGGGCTACCTATGATGATCATATTTATCACGCAGATGAGAGGCTGTTAACCCTTTAAGGGCGAATGATGCCTTGAGGCATCATCCAGACCAGGGCGAATGATGCCTTGAGGCATCATCCGGCCCAGGGCGAATGATGCCTTGAGGCATCATTTCTCAGAAATCTACAAAATCGTTTTTAACAAAAAAATAATGGAAGAACACTATTGAAATTTTCACAGAAGGTGTGTATAACACCATTGTTGGTATTTTTACTCAAAAGAAATAAAATATTTAAGAATATAAATCATATCACGTGATTAAACAACTGAATTGTGGGTTTTAATGACAAGGTGTTCGTCCCCTAGCAGTTTAAAGTGCCACCAGCACCCGTCCTCAAGGCGCTGGCTTGGCCACAGGCACCCGTCCTTAAAGGGTTAAGGAGTGACAGTAAAATCAAACTCAAAGTCAAACGAGCGAAAACACAGAAATTCTTACATTCACCATTATGTATTGGCAAACAGATATGGGATAAAATGGATCCAGAACTACAGAAAGAAAAAAACCCGGTATTGTTCAAGGAAAATGTAAAAATTTGGCTTAGCACACTAGAAAATAATTTAGAGATATAAACTAAGGAGTACTACATAAAATTGATCACAAGATCAAAGGTATAAACTGTAAGTATATGATACTTAATTTTATATTCTGTAGACATAAAGAATACTATTGTAGATAATATTGATCAAAAGATCAAACTGAAAAGAAACATAAACAGAAAATATCTTTTTCTGCTTCTCTTTTGGTGTTTTTGTCCGCTATGTCCTGTCTGTCGTGTCTTGTCATGTTCCGGCTTATAATGGAAGACCGCCTATTTTTAGGTGAATTGTACGTCGTTATATTTGTTTATTGAATAAAAAAAATGCTATAACATATGGCACATATCACAAAAAGGGGCTTTTTGCTACTTTTCTATTTTGATAACAAAAACAGTCCATTTTGACTTCTTCTATGAGTACAATAAAAGTTAAGGTATCAAAATTATCCTCAAAGAAATCTCTACTGAATTAAACTGGGCTTTGATTTTGCTTCCATATGGAATTCTATGGAATCTTCACTCATATTCTAGAAGTCCAACATTTTGCCGAACCTTTAGCATGATTTCAGAGAAAATATGACAAAAATAAAAACAGATAAATCACCTCAATAAATTCAAAATATATCTGACAATAAAGCCCATAATCTCTAGTTTGATATGGTATCCTTTGTAAATCCGTATCTTTTTTACAGTCTTAGTTATGAGAACTTTTGTATAGCAAATCAAAAATAACTAGTTAAGTCCCCAATATGGTTGCGAGGCCTATAGATAGTTTCGTTTGATAATATCAGGTGTATATTTCCTCATCTCCTGAAATTTTGTTTGTTATTTATAAATAAATATATAATCAAGGATGTGGGGATAATGCGAAGTTAATGAAATCTTCCTTTCTATGTGCAGCTCTACAGAGCTGCGCATATGACCGTTGCCCAGATCACAAGTTTAGAAAGGAAGCAGGAATCTGCTTCAGCATAGGCATCTAAGGGAGGTCCGAAATCTGTGTATCATATTGACAGGTGGCATTTCCTCTCAAATCTTTTCAATCTTTCTCCCCCCCCCCCCCCCCCGAGAGGCATGTGCCTTTCCCCACCCAACACCTTTTCCAGGTCTTGTACTGCCATCCAACTAATAGGCAATTTCCCTATTTGGTGTGGTACATCTGCTTTTATGTAATCCTTGATAACCTACACTACCACCGCCGCCACTGCCACCGCCGCCACTACCCCCTTTTTTTCCTGCCTTTGGGTGAGGGGTTATACATAATATATGGTATTAAGTAATAGAGGGTGGTCTAAGTTAACCTACCCCACCCTGCCTCGATGAGATCGCTGAAGATCACCCCTCCCCCTCCTCACTGGATATGTATGTTATTATGTAATCTTTCACTTCGGTAACGATGGGATACACAGATTACACGGCTCCTCCTAGCTACAGACAATATCAAACTATTAGCTGTGCCTATATTTGTCTACAACAGATAATCTACTCCTTATTTAGTGACAATATGGCTATATAGCTTCAAGTTAAGTGATTGATAGCACTTCAAATTAGGAGCAAATGGTGTCTTTATCATTGATGAATGAGCGTGGAATTATGACTAAATTACAATTAAAAGGCTTAGATTATATTCAGTCTATGGGTCATTTTGTCATTTCTCCAACTGCCTGTCTATGATCCAAATATATCAAGTATCAGTGGGTGAATACGGTATTTCGGTCTCTAGTGATTGGCCATGGTCAGTTGAGCATGCCATAAATACCCTGGGGCCCAATGAATAACCTAAGATAGTACATGAAGACCCATTTCTGTACCTCGTACACGAGTTATCGTTCATTAATTCTAAAGTTCGTTCTTCATGACAGTCAGAGCCGTCCATATAAGGTTGTTCATAAGTGTTAATTAAGTTGAACCACATCATCCCTGAGTACAGAAAAGGGTCTACATGTACGAGCCTAGATTATTCAATGGGCCCCTCGCCCTCTGTTCAACTGAAAGTGAACGATGTCGGTAAATGAAAGACGCCAGAACACAGAAATCGAAGAAAAAACCTAGCTCGAGGTGATTAGACCTCTTAAGGAAAGGCTTCATAGCAGACACCCTATCCAAAGGCTTCACAAATCGAGATATAAAGTAAATGTTTTAAATCTATTAATTTAATGTTGTCAAACATCTCAAAGGCATTATGCAAGAATTGATTTGCTGGGATTGCCTAAACGAAACAGAAATTGTCGGTCATTCTCATGCTGGCTCGTTTCCATTGACTGATCTTGCATCAGTAGTGTTAAAAATCCGTCGACCGGTGTTTCCTGACTGTAGATTGGTGCCAAAGAGTCATCCATTTGAAACTGGTTTTATGATATAACAACAGGGAATTCCCCCATGCTTTGGAAAGCTTCCAAGTGCGGGCATGCATACAGCACCAGGCCTATTAAGAAGAAACATCTTCTGAAATCCTGTCTCACATCTCCGGAAGGTAAGGACTCTGATATCAAGGCTTCATATATAATATCCTTACATTTTCTGTCAGGAGTGCTTACCTATATGGATTGGATTTGGTTTATATAGCCAATTCATCATTCTTAAGCCAGTGTCTAAACAGAATGATTCACTGAGAGCTCTGTGGCTGCAGTCAGCTACACATGTTGAGGGGGTGCTCCACTAGGCCGACAGTATAACCACAAACAAGCACTATACGGCGGCCGTCTTAAGTGGGATTCACACGGAGAGACTTATGTACCTTGAGCAGGGTTTGTCTGAGACAATTTTCCTGAGAACCCATTCATATGGGATAAAGCTGCAAGCCAGAGACTATGTACCTTCTGAAAGGGAGACTATGTACCAGATTTTTTCCTTCCATGTGAATCGAATCTGCCATTTTCTCTAGAGACTGGGAAAGCTCAATTTCAGCATTCTGTTCTGAGATTATTGGACAAAGGGAAAATTATCGGAGACTGGGGAAAAATGTTAAGTACACCAGTCTCAAGTACATGAGTTCCTCCGTGTGAGTCCCACATTAGCTCAAGTACAGAAACCGCGGCAGTGGAGTAGGTCACACGCTCGTTGGCGGCGACCGCGCGGCGATGAAACGTTAAACCTAATAGATTAGCTTTTGCAGGTTACTCGTTGGTGGCACCCGCACGGCCGTCGTGCTAGGAGGCGAATCTGCCTAGACAACTAGAGCTGGTCGGCCAGCCTGCACTACAAAATCAAATCAAGCAGTATTCCGCTGGCGGTGCTTTGTGGGGGGCATTTTACAAATTTGCACCCATAACGCTCGGCTGCCCGGCCAGCTTTCTCAGTGCATCTTGGTGGAACAGCTTCAAAATGGGCTATTGGCCCCGGCCGGCATTCTTCGACCCCCAACAAGGCAGCTGTTGCTTGCTGGCAACTGGGTATTGGAGGCTGCAAGATGACTATTGCCACATTTTCACCTGATGATTTTGGCTGATTATGGCATCAAGCACTCACCTCCCATGAAAAAGAAGGCCTTTCCCTCAGCGATGATGATTTCTACCATAAATGCACTTGATGATGATTTCTACCATAACCCTATTCACACATATAGGAACCCCACCAGTTTGTCTATTGGAAATATATACTCAGCAGTAGCTTAGAAAGGGATTATCTGCAGGTTTCTCTGTGAGAGAGAAATTGTGCTCACCCAACCAATAAAGTAAATGCTAAGCAGTCATCAGGTGGAAATGGTCCGTTAAGGGGTCAATGTTTATGCAAAAGGATAAATCCCCAAATGCACCACCTGCTAACTTTTGTAAAGTGCCCATTTTGTGGGCAGGTTGAGCTCATAAATGTGTTCCATCATATACATGGAGGAGGAAGATTTGTAGTACCACAATGAGGAAGATGTTGATTTTGGTAGTAATTCACCAGAGCAGACTAGATCAGACTAGATGTATGCTTCATCAAAAGTAATACTACAATAATTATTACAGTAAAGTATGGTAAAGTATCAATAGCTTTTCAGTGATCTTTGAGATCAGGAATTTATACTCATGTAATATCTCCCTCTACATTAATGGTCTTTACAGTAGCTTTGTCAAAGATGTAATAACTGTTATGTAATGATATCATACATAAAAAAGAAATGGGGGGGGGGGGGGCTTCGGAAAGGTGACATAATATTTTGGAGGGGGGTACAAAATGTGTGGAAATGCTGCCAGAGGCCTCCTTCAGTTTCTCAGCTTTATTGCTGTGCCTCAATCATAGTCTGGGCTGGAGCTAGAAGTGCAAAATATCTGTTTGGGTATTGCTCGTGTTACTACGCGCCAACCTATTACCGATTACAGCCGCCCGTCCCCAAAATCATCGGATATTGTCTATGTAAACGGGATTTTCCATCAACATGCATGTATGAGCAAGTTTTTTTTCCTTTTTCTTTCGCTGAGTAGACTACTCTGAAGACTACCATAACATCAACAACCGGATTTACCATTGTTGCAAATTGTACTTCCTGTAAAATGTGATTTATCTTTATCCAAGACAGTAATCAACTGTTAATTTAGACAGCTCAGGCCTGTTATCACAACACCCTACTTTGTCCCAGTAGTCATATCTTTGCACAGCTTTGCACTCATTCACTCTGTGAATGCATGCAACTGCAGCGCTCCCATGTATCAAAATGTATTTCACCCTAAACAGCCTCTCTGGAGATCAACGCACTTTACAGCTCATTGGGAAGTCAATACAAATTTGTATTTAGTGATTATGTATTGTCATATTTCATATGTTAATGTTCATAACTCCAAATCTGGACTGTTTTGACAATTTTCCCAATGGGAAATTTATCATGAAATGACCAAAGTCTACTGAATTATGCGAAATGTCTTTCATTTTTGCTCTAGAGTGAAGAGATAGGGAGCCAAAGTGATTGTTTGTTTGTTCAGGGTAACGTCCAACGTCCTAGGTTCCAGGTGTGTTACCGATTTTGCTACTCCTGCCACTGAAGTTGTTTGACATATCTGACAGCCAGTACTAAAGACATATATAGTGTCTAAATACTATAGGACCTTTTTATATGCAGTTCTTTGCTATGTTACCATATGCTGGCATCCCTTGGACACATTTTAAGCTATTGTTTAGGGTTCTGTGATCTCAGGATCAAGTTCTAAAACCAATTTTTCTAGCACTACCTCCACCGTCATTAAACAATTTTTACAGCCAGTTCATATGACATAGTGCTTGAAGGCTATTAAATCTTTTCAAATGCAGTGTTTTTCTGTGTGGCCATACTGTTGCATCCCTTAGGAACATTTTGAGCTATTATTAGTGTTTTATGATATCAGGTTCCAGGTATATTACCGATTTTACTACCCCTGTCGCTCATGTTGTTTGACAGATCTGACAGTCAGTGCTAAAGACATATAATGTCTAAGGACTATATGACCTTCTGTAAATCGGTGCACAGTTGGGAATCTTTACGAAAAATGACTTTATTAGCCTTAGTGAAACCTGGCTCGATAGTAGATTTGACGATGCGCTAGTAGGTCTTAGCAGTCATACTCTCTTTAGAGAAGATAGGGAGGATCGAGTCGGAGGCGGTGTAGGATGCTACGTGCATGAGAGGTTTGCGCCTTTTTGTACAAAATTAGATCAATTATCAGGCCTTAATGATAATGTAGAGTACCTAACACTTAAAATACAGAAACCTAATTTCCGTAAATTAATAATTGCTACCATATACCGTCCACCTAGTACAGACATTAATGCCACAACTGAGATTTTGGATGAAATAATGCATTCTGAGGCCGTAATTGGTTCAGAAGTTTGGATCTTAGGCGATTTTAATTGTATCTTACTAGAACGTGCTAACAATAATAGAGATAAACTCATTTCAGCCCCAAAAGACCATGAACTATATCAACTTATACATGACGTTACACGGCCCAAAGCCAACGGTGGCACAATATTAGACCTAATTTTCACCAATTCCAGATTTGTTCACAACTCATACGTAGGCGAGGACCTCATCAGTGATCACCTGCCCGTGTACGCTGTTAGGAAAAAGGAATCTATTAAAGCGGAAAACACAGTCTTCACTGGTCGTACTTATAAACATTACAATCCTAATAGTTTAGCTGACTATCTATCTGACCAAGATTGGTCTAACTTCTGGCAGTCAAATGATCCTGACGAAATGTGGTCGTACATAGTTTCCTATCTAACGCAATATTTAGACCAATATTGTCCCGCTAAAAGTATGAGGTTCTCTAGGAACAAGGATCCATGGATAACCGATGAGATTTTCTCCTTAATTGACGAGCGCCGATCAACTCTAAAACTTTTCCAAACCACTGAGAACCCCGACTATTTAAAATAGGCAAAAAATTTGGGTAACAAAATTAAGTGGACACTAAAACATGCGAAAAACTGTTTTGTGAGACAGCAACTAGATGACTCAATCAAAGAACCTAGAGAATTCTGGAGACGTATTAACAACTTACTCAAAGGCAGCAACCTAAAAACAGATTGTTCGCTTTTTGATGATGACTTAGATAAAGAAGTCCCAAACCAGGATACAGCTGATTACATCAACAGTTACTTTGGCAACATTGGTCAGGTCCTGTTTGATAATGGAGACAGAGACTCTTACTCTGAGTATCTGAAACTTTTAAACGACATGCCCTCAAAATCATCTGAGCCAGTAATCCACTTCACAGCTGACACAGTTCTTGACCTGGTAAAGGATATCTCTGTAACAATGAGCTCCGGTATCTAAAATATCTCCAGTCAGGCGATAAAAGATACATTGATTATACTGATTCATGAATTCACACACCTATTGAACATGTCTGTTGCTACAGGGCTAATCCCTAGCTCATGGAAAGTTGGTACAGTTGTACCTATCCCAAAAGGAGGCAACCTAAGAGATGTGTCCAACTGGCGCCCCATATCTTTGCTCCCAGTTCCCTCGAAAATTCTAGAAAAATTAATCCATGAAGTAATCTATGTGCAACTTATAAACAATAGCTACCTAACCCCCCAACAATATGGTTTCAGGAAATCTTTAGGTACTTGTGATGCAGTCTTCAATTATGTTCAGGATTTATTTGCTAATAGAAACAATAGCTTATGCACAGCTGCATGTTACATAGACCTGAAAAAGGCCTTCGATGACGTCCCCCATCCCCTATTAATAGCCAAGTTAGAGAAAACTACTAAGCTTCCATTTATTATCGTAAACTGGTTAAAAGACTACCTAAGTAATAGGCATCAGTGTGTTTTCATTAATAATAAGCTCTCCAAACAAGTTAGTATAAAGTTCGGGGTACCACAAGGATCGGTCCTTGGGCCGCTCCTTTTTATCGCAAACATTAATGATATGTGCGCCGGTCTTGAGAACTGTGAATGTATTCAGTATGCTGACGATGTTGTTCTGTATTCTGCCCATATATCGCTGCAAATAGCTAAGAACCAACTACAAAAAGCATTTAACCACACTATGAACTGGTGTAATATGAACGGCATGACAGTTAATTCGAAAAAAACTAAAACTTTGTGGTACGTCTCAAATCGACGCAAGGCCTTTTTGCCCCCACTTAACATCAAGTGCAGTGACAATGAATTGATTGAAAGTGATAGTTATAAGTATTTAGGTGTAAAACTTGATAGTGCCCTAACATTTAAGGACTTTATTAACGAATCGGTAAAGAATGCGCACTCTAGAATCTTTAAACTGGGTAAGATTAGATCGTGTCTTAGTTTTGAAGTTGCCCGGCGGGTTTATATGGTCGTTATACGGCCTATGCTGGAATATTGCTCCTTTCTTATTGACAGTGCCTCACTGGACCTGCAACAGAAACTGCAAAAAGTCCAGAATCGTGGTTTAAGGATTGTGCAAAAAGAGTTCATCCCAAGACAGAGTCTATACTCCCTACACAAAATCACTGCTGTGAATTTTCTAGATAATCGTCGCAACATGCAGTTACTTTCGATTATGTTCAAAAGGTCAAAAGATCAACAAAACCTAGACTTGACTCGTAGGCGCACTCGAAGCGACGCTAAAGTTAAATTTAAAGTGAATAAGATCAACTCGACCTTTTATAAGAAGTCTCCCCTGTATAGAGGACAGCTACTATGGAATCAGCTAAGTGCAGAAACACAGTGCCTTACGCTAAAAAAGGATTTCAAAGTCGCAGTCAAAGACAAGCTATCAGTACATGAATGGCGTTCATAGACAATCTGGCTACTGTTCATCCTAGTTCCATCCTCATCCCATCTCACATTAATCACTTTTGTCCGCTGATATCTTGATGCATCTGTATTCGTACTCGGCACATCCGTGTAACCATATACTTCACCAGTTGTATAACAATCTGTGATGATCATGTAATTGTGATCAAAAGCACTTTTGGTGGAAGAACTGTCCTAGTGACAGAACCAGAAGGAATAAACAAAACAAAAAACCTTTTTATATGCAGTTTTCTTGCCTTCTTGTCGCATCCATTAGAAAAATTTCAAGCTGTTTTTTAGTGTTTGTAATCTTATAATCCAGGTATTTAACTAATTTTGATACCCCAGCCACTGCTGTTGTTAGACATTTTCGACTACCAGTTCCAAAGATAAAGTACCTAAAGACTAATGAAAATAAGGAATTCTTTGGAAATGTAGAAAACTGCCATCTCTGATATGAGGGGTAGGATAAAAAATGTGTCTATAATCAGATCGATTAACAGGAAGGAATAAAACAAAACACAAATAGAGAAGTTCAATGCGTATTTAATGTAAATCCTGGTAAACACGTAGAAAATCTATGGATTCTAAGTAGACGGACACAACCACTTGCTCTTTGATTGAGAAGGATGACGATAGAGATTACTAACTAAACACCGAAACAGCTGCCTGCGTGTCCAATGGGCTTACCCACCCACTGTGAAGGAACAAATCTCCCTCTGAACGCCAACTTTCCTACATGTATTTCCTAAACGAAGTAAGTGTAGAAAACAAATCAGATCAGATAACAGGTATGTACAATTATGTAAAATCTTAGATCAGATAACATGAGAAATGAAACCCTCCTAAAAGTCTAGGAGATCCTCTCACGAAATTTGTAATTTGTTATGGCTGTGAACACACTCGGTTTGGTGATGATAAAAATATAAATTTTTCCTACCCTTAGTACAACGTAACAAAAACTGTCTAGACGTTTAAAAGACCATAACGAATTCCTTAATAAATAGTGATATTTTGAGGTTGGATTCATAGCGACCATATTGAGCTAATTCAGTCCTGACCAAGAAGAGATTAAAACACCTCTAATAGGAAAAATACTACGGTATTTTTTTCTTTTCGCAACAGTTGTAATAAAACACAGTAACATCTTATTTTTCGTTATTCACCAAAAACAGTCTGTAATGAGTTGGCAAGTCATAGCGAATACCACATTATATGTAATACTCTTAGTAAAACCTGACAGTCCTCCCTGTGGTTCATGGAATTGTGGCGTATCATGCAGTAGAAACAGATTAAAAATAGTCTTCACTGGCCAGACAGTTTGCGTTTAGTCGTACAAATAAAATACAAAAGTCTCGGTTGCTTTATGTTATCGTTGTGGCAGTGACAGGCAAGCTGACTTCCTGAGTCCTGTAAGGGATGGCTTTTGTCCTTGTTGAACGCTTCTCATGGGGACGTCCACATGCAGACTCATATACACTCACACAGTTCAGTTCTAAACCTAGGGGCTAAACTAACACGGGAACAACCGCTTGGCAGTGTTCTGCTGCTGCTTCTGCTGATTGCTGCTGCGCTCAGTCTTTTTTTTCAGGGTTCTCTGTACAAATGTACACATGCAGTACGGGTACGGGGTACGGGTACGGGGGTACGGCTGGGCGCTCGCCGTGGACTACGGCCACTCATTTGCCGGCGATGTAGAACGTGGAGGCTATAACCAGCAGACAGGTCACCAGGACCATGATGGGGATGTCTTTGGTGGTCATTTTGAAGCTGGGGCACATTCGGCATGGGGCGGTGAGCGCAGACTTCACGCAGCTCAACCGGCTCTCTTTCTCTGGTTCGGGCACCACAGTCTTCGTGTCGTTCTCCTCGACCGGCTTGACGACCTCTTCGGTCTCCATCGTCTTACGTGTGCGCAGGCTCCTCCTCGTTACGGTGGGACTGGCTTCAGGACTTGAGGACTCCGACTGTATTGTAATAAAAGAAAAGGCAGGTTAAGAGAAATATCTATAAAATCACAAATAATAATTTTTTTAAATAATCACGGGTATATTTCTTCTATTGAGATAAATTTATTCCAGTTTAATTAGGTATTCGCACTCTCACGACTGATTACTAAAAAGTACGCATGGAAGCGTTAGGACTTTTCTCTTTTTTGATGATTCCCTACAGGATAAAACTACTGTTTATCGAGCGAAAAACCACCAGTTTGCGCCTCAAAACCAAGGTTGCCATTGCAAGTGACCGACAGTAGTAGCATTGTAGCCGTTTCCTTTGCTAGCTCCGTTCAGAATCATGGAATGGTAAAGATTGTTGTTACTGTATGTTAGATATAGTGTTGGTTTACTCAACACGTTTCATCCAAAATCTCGTCGAATATATTAGTCCAATACCTACCATATACTCAAAATAAGGAAGCCTATATATCAACAGCATGTTTGTATGTGGAAATATTGAAAATTGTTAATTTTTTAGTAAACCAAGGAATGTCAGTATAAGACAAAATAATACACTAGTGAAAGAGAGACACATGTTGAAAAGAGTCATTCATATCAAATCAATGTTAGCCTTTAAGAGTTTTGTGTAACATTCATAGGGTACGTTAGTGTTACACCAAGTCCTTCATCTAGGCATTACCTTCATAAAAATTAATTGTAAATAATGTCTGTCAGCCAGTAACCTTGCGTCACTGAATCAGATAACACAAGTGTGAGTTAGTTAATATAAAAAGCTAAGTTGTGGAGCTCTGGATCTACAAACTTACCATACTTGCCTGAGTGTTTTTCGACTCAGTTTTGGTTATGGTCTTAGTCTTGACGATGGTTTTTGTAACCGTTCCTTTCTTTGTTTTTGCTGGCGTCTTTTCCGGTTTAGCAACCGAATCTCCGGATCCATCTCGTGCCCGAGATCGGCGGCGAGGATTCTGAAATCACACGTGTTATTGGGATTAGCAGGGTATTAGCAGCCTTACCATCCAACTACAGAGGGCCATCATTGGATTTATGTTCATGAATATATACCCATATTACTGAAAAGAGTAATGGATTAGAACATTCTAAATCAGAATTTGTTTTTTTTCCTTCAGAATTGTCACCGCAGCATTGGTTATGTTTGATTGTGTTCTTAAATTAGAAGCCCTTAGAAAAACAACTTCAGTCTAGATTACTAAAATAATGAACACGTCAAAAAAATTAACCAGATTCTTGTTACCCTTTACAGATGATATTTACAAAGATCTGCCAAAGCTAGACGGATAGATTTTTTTTTGTTATTGGAGGGAGGGGGGACCTCACGGCAAGATCGTGAAAAATGTATAATTCATCAATTATCATACTTTACAATATTACAACATGAAATATACGTATGGAAGAAATTTTGATAATTTGTCTCGTACCTTGGATTCCAATTTAGCATTATACTGTTCGAGAACTTCCTCGGCCCATTTCAAGTTGGCCGCGGGTTCCCAAGAGTCTTCCTCCTCTCCAAAACCTCGCCATCTTACGAGGTATTCGATACTTTTACCTCGACCACGATGGTCCAATAACTCATGGATCTACAACAAAACAGGATGATAGTTACTAAAGGGTAAGACGAGTGAGGTATAAATCGGCAATTCAAATAGTTGGGCCAGTCATTTCTCCGGGGGTGACTTGTTCATCAGCCTGCCTGTCAAGACGTCACAACAATTGTCATATTTTCATAAATAGACCCAAATGAATTTACTGTTGAGTAGACATTCCATGTTATTAATTTGTTAAATTTAAAAATAATAATGATGATAAAGGTTAAAACAAATTAAAGAAAAAAAAGCCCTTCGTGTAGAGTTGTTTGTTTCGGTAGTTAAGCGTCCAATTTATTCAATAAGACTTACTTTGGTTTACTTTACCCAAATTTGCATATCTTGTTGGAATAACAAGGTATACTGCCTGGTTGGTCCATTGTTTGTTCTGGTGTTTTTTTGTGGGTTTTTTTTTGTGTAGTTTACGTTCCGGTAGGCGAAGACTGAGCCGTAAACTAAACATCATCATTTTGACCAGTGACCCATAACTGATTACAGCCCCCAGAAGCTTTTAAATTTTGTCATGTTTTGTTTAGAGCTTATTAATATTAGTGGATGACTCACGAATGGAAATAACGCCATTAACGTTTTATTTGTTTATTTTTTGCATCGGCTTGCCATAGAGCCTTAGAGGTGTAAACTGTTATTGCCACGTCCTGATAATCTGGAAATAGCAATAATGATCGAGGTTTGCTCCCCATTATTTCGCGAGGAAATTGTAGAGAAGCGAAGATCAAATCCGTGTCTCACTATGACTGAGACTTGCCAACACTTGCAACAGTGCTCTCGAATATGTCTTCAGTAAATTCAATACCCATGGTTTCGAATTTACCAAGGCGCCAGTTCATCTACATTGTTTTCAAACCGAGTCGTCGTCCTAGACTAATATCTAAATTTCTTAAAAGCTAGTTCGGGTTGGACATATAATTAATATATGAAATCAGGATGTTCGAGGGACTGGATACATCCGCGAGAATGGGAACGCGAGATGAAAGGGGTTTCAGGATGTGAGGTGACACTACGCGAGTCAAATGTTTTGATTAGGCAAATTGATCAGCTGTCCCTCCAGCTGTTGATGTTGTTAATGATGCGGCACATAAACCTTAGCGGTTTTAATCGACAACTGACAATGACCTAGACTCGATATAGTACTATTTGGCTATACAATTAATCCACTATCAGTTCAAACCCACAAGGTTCCGATAACCTAGAGAAGATAGTAGAAACAGGTTGTGTATCCTCCATAACCGTTCTTTATCGTCCCGGTGAAATGATGCTACCAAGCACACGCTTTGTTCCGCAGATTTGCATCCAGCAATTATACATTTTTAGAATCCCTAACTGATGAACTGTCGATCAGTCCACATTAACATTGTGGTTTCGCTACATGTGCAGTGTTATCAGCTACTTACCTCAAAGGATTCGTCGTTGTCCGAGAAGTTCGCCATTTTTGAAATTTACCTCCCAGAATGCCTTGTTCGGAACGCCACCATCGGCCGTTCGAAGAATCAGTGACCTAGATAGTGGCGTCATCTACTGTCACCGTTCTCCTACACTGGCCACCAGAGCGATCTCTTGCTAACAAAGGGTACAGAGTTGAGACAGAGGTGGTGGCCAGTATACCGTTGTCCCCCCTATCTCATTCTCTTTTTTCTAAAAAAATAAAGCATTTCTATTTCTTTGATATCATTATCAAAATTGAACAGGCCTACCGTCACCCCCACCCTTGTCCCAAATATGACATGCATTAATATGGGACAAAAAACTAGTTTTTTCTAACTTGAAAAAGGCAAATCGCTCTTGTGTCATGAATAATAGGGCGATTTTTATAAACAAAACCTTGTTAGAAAGCTAAAACTTATGCCTATCCGTCAGTATAAACCTGATATACCTGTGTTATAGCTAAGATTTCCTGTCATAGATTGAACATCGGAATTTCTTAGGTAAAAAACACTAAAACATGTTACCTTCCTGTCTTCACAGTGATTTAATGAAAAATCTATCACGATGACCTATAGAAATTAACACCCTATCTTCTTAGCTATTTCAAGACAATTAAAATGATACCTATATTGTCAGGCTGTGATAGATATTTCCTGAGATACAGGAGCATTATAACAGATGACAAAGAGTCCAAAAGAGCCCTAAAAACATGATTTTCATGATTATTGAATTTTTGGTGTTCTTTTGCCTACTCAAGTAGGCCTTTTAGTATTACGCCAGGAATCTAACCCGATGCTGGTTTAAAAAAACTGGTTTGGGGTTTCACCTATATTTTCTTCATTGAAATTATGGATAGAAATAATTATCTCAGACTTAAACGAGTCCTTGTAATTAGTAATTTTATCTCACCCCAGAATTATTCTCCATAGGCTTAACGTTAGGAACACATACTCCATGGCTGTGAAGGTAGTGTACCCAATACTAAATGGCCAATTGGGGGATTTATTTTAGTAATTAATAATGTTATACCTGATGAAATAAGATCAGAATAAATATCTCATCGACTCAATACTCCAACCACGGACTGATCACATGTCATTTTCCTAGATGATAATGAATAATAGAAATAGAAAAAAAAGAAGTGGAGGGGTTCCGAGTTTTTGATATAGAAATCAATATGCTAATAGTATTTGTATAATGCCAGATATTAAAATAAAATAATAAAAAGTTGGATTTCACATAGTAAAACCCGTGTCATTGACCTCCAACGCTCACAGAATATAGTAGCGTGTTAGGCCAATTAATATCAAACATTCAGGTACTTAAAGCTAAGTTACCTTGTCTTTTTTTTTAATTGAAGAAAACACTATTTCTCTGAACATTTCTTGTATAAGGGTCATTCCACCAGAAAATGTACTTTTGGTGAAAATCATACTTTTTGGGGGTTAATGGGCTATAATTTCATTATAAATGAATTTTTTTAATTTATTTTTTTTTCTGTGCAAAGAAAACACCCTGCCCTTTCAGAAAATCATTACTTTTATTGGTCTATCTGCATTTCTTTTTAATCTGTGGACTTTCAAAGTGAGAAATTAGCAAAAAAGTGCATGTCCTTTTGATATTTCTAAAGTTTAGCACTATTTCTTTTGTGGAAACTATTAATATATATTTCCTAATTGATTTATTTCCTGAAGTTATGTAAATTGGCTGTTGTTTAGTAGTATTTTCCCTTATTTCTAAGGCTCCGCAAATTTTTTAGGTGTATTTCAATGAAAAGTGTGCTTTTTCAGCAAATGCTATAGGTTATATTTGGCATAGCCTGATGACAATATATTTTAATGGTATACTTTCCAAACATGCACTTAAAACTCTGGACATACATCAATTTTTCACATATGTATATGATTTTAGGCCAACTGCAACAGGTTTTTTTTTCCAGCCGAATTACGAAAAAAAATTGATTTTACACAATTGATATCACGGATGTGATGAGTTGCATTTAGCACTCTCCACTTCTCCATATTGGTGCTAACTTGGTACAAAAATTACTGAATAATGTGGCCATAGGGTCCGTAGTGTAAGTGTAATAAAATGCTTCCAAAGTGCCTTCACTATGCGAGAACAGGGAAAGTAATTTTGAAGGAATCACGTCCGTGATATTTATCACGTCCGAGAGATCAATCGAAGGCGGGAAAGCTGATCACAAGAACCGGATGTTATCCCTTTTAACTGTGCATGCGCCTCCACTCCAGCGGTTCAGCGGCTTGAGGAGACATCCAGCTCATGTGAGTAGTCCAGATTTCTTCGATGCTAGCATTATTTTTCCATCCTGGACATGATTTTCTGTGTTAATAGTGATAACTTGGAGTTTGTGATTCTGTAGAATCCATTTTCTTGAAAAGTTGACAAGTATTTACTGAAAGTTTGTGGTTTGAATAAAAGAGTAGATTGATGAGTTCCCAACATGGGCACTACTGGAAGGGTTGGGGGTATTTTCAATGTCTTAGTGAATTTTTCAAAAAAATTTGTTTAGCCATATCACGTCCGACATGGAAATTCTTCTTTCGATTGATCTATGAGAAAATGTGCAAAGAGGTGCAGAATATATATATATTACGATCTATTCCCAATGACAAAATGTATGTTTAAAAGACTGTTTAGTATCTGGACTCAGGTTGTACACCTATCATGTGGTAATAGCCATCACGGACGTGATATGGGTGAAGTATTTTCATCGAATTGACTAGGAACTATGTTTGAATGAGATAAAATTACAAGAATACAGTAACGAAAGTTGTTCATTATGTGCACCAAGTGTCATTTCATAAGTCTAGGGAGAAAAAGTGAAGAAAGTCCACATGTAAATATATTTTTTTCATGCATTTTTGTAGCCGCCGTCACGTCCGATATATATATGTCGGACGTGACGCCCAGTTTGGTTTCATCTCATAACAAGTATGAAAATGAGGGTTAGGATCATCTGTTTTGATTTTTCTTAATGTTTGCCTATTGTACTCCATATCTAAATGAAAATTGAAATGATTATGAGATTGAGCTACTACCTATAGTGGTTTATTTTCATGTCGGACGTGATGCATGATTTTTCAAAACCATACCTGAACTATAAGACTTGGACAAACCTTGGATAAAATCACCTGGAATACTGAAGACGGTTATATTCTATGGTGTGATGAAAAAAATAAATCATTTTGAGGATACCTTTTTTTGACATTTTTGGCAAAAAATCTGATTTTGGTAATATTTTTGTTCTTACAGCCATCATATTAAGTTTGTGGGCAAAATATCTATTCTAAATATAAGTCTGAACAATAGTCATACAAAGAACACAATTTTTGAAAACAAATGTACCTTTTGAATGTTATTTAATAGGTAGTTTGCTAATTTTTTTGTTTTCTCTTTTTTCAGTTTTAGGGCTATCCATAAAGTATGTACACACAATATCTCAAATTTTCGACCCTACCAACCCCCCCTACCTTATTTTTTTTCACAATAGAACACAGAAGTAGCCTATGCACAAAATTTTAACCAACCTATCCCCACTACCCCCCCCCCCCCCCACTCAGTGTATACATACTTTATGGATGGCCCCCTACATAAGAGCCATACCTTGAAAGCATGGGGTGTAAACCGTTACCTCTGGATGAGAGGAAACCTCCAAAGGACTCATCTAAGGACTGGAGGAACCAGGAGATAAGGAAAAAATAAAATAAAAAAGATAGAGAAAAGGTTTGCAGATGGTTCTTAGCACAAAATGTAAATGAAAAATGTACTCTTGTGTATTCTGAGTGGTATCAGAAGCAAGAGTTTGATATTCTTTGCAGTTTTCCCCCAAAAACCAGGTCATTGGCATTTAAGGTACTCTTATATGCGGTTGAATTGAAGCTGATGTATATGTTTGCAAAACCAAAGAAGATTTTCTCAGCAATTTGTACATATTTCATGTTTGTGATCAAGAAAGTGGAAGTTACTGGTCTGTCACGTCCGTTATTAAAAATATCACGTCCAAGAGATTTATGATGTACACACAAAATGTGGCATTTGGATGAATATTAAGGTTAAAGTTAGCGTTTCGGCATTTAAAAGCATAGAGAAAAGATTTGCAGACGTTTTTTTAGCACAAAATGTAAGTGAAAAATGTACTCTTCTGTATTGTGAGTGGCATCAGTAGTAAGAGTTTCATATTCTTTGCAGTTTTTCCAGACAAAAAAACAGGTCATTGGCATTTAAGGTACTATTATAGGTTGTTGAATTGAAAATCATGTATGAATTAGCAAAAACAAACAAAAGTTTTTCAGATTTTGGTCCATATTTCGTGTTTGTGGAAGTGGAAGTTACTGGTCTGTCACGTCCGTTATCAAGAATATCACGTCCAAGAGATTTATGATGTCTACACAAAATGTGGTATTTCAATGAATATTAAGGTTAAAATTAGCATTTTTTGCATTTAAAAGCAAAGAAAAAAGGTTTCTAGCTGTTTTTAGCACAAAATGTAAGAGAAAAATGTGCTTTACTTTATTCTGAGTGTGATCAGAAAGAAAGAGTTGGACATTCTTTGTAGTTTTTCAAGAAAAAAAACAGGTCATTGGCATTTAAGATATTCTTATATGTGATTGAATTGAAGATAATGTATGGATTTTCAAAAGGAAACAGGAACTTTTAATAATTTGGGACATATTTCAGATTTCTCATCAAGAAAGTGGAATTTACTGTTCCATCACGTCCGTTATTAAAAATATCACGTCCGAGAGATTTTTAAACCTTTTTCCCATAAGCTATTAGCTCAAGAAATAATGCATGGAACATCTTCTAATTTGACATAGATCATGTATATAACCTATAAAAGTAATTCTGTGATTTAAAAACGTGAAACTTTTGTATTTAGATAGTGACAGAAAAAACAAAATTCATTTTGTAATCCCTTGGAAAACACCTTCTGTATGTGCATCTTTGAGGCAGCACAGAAAAAGATTGCATAAGTAGTTCATTATTTCCACTTGTCTATAATATCAGACTATGCTTGACATACTGGGTACAAACTTGATGTCTTACAAAAAATAAAATACATTTCTCTATCATCAACTTTTGTATGAGTGTTTTTTTATATGTCTGACGTGATGGCAATAATATTTACAATTTTTGCAGCCTCACAAAAACTGACCCCCCACTAATATCCCAGTTGAATCATGTTTTCCTAAAACTTGAAAGTGTATATTTTGCACACAAGTAAAAGAAAATTTGGTTTGGGCAAATTTTTTTTTTTTTCCCCCTTTTTTCCAAAAGTACATTTTCTGGTGGAATGACCCATAAATCAGGCAAAATTGATTTGTTAAGAAAGAGTAAATTTGTGTTCCTAAATCAAACTTCGTCAAAAATGGAATGTTCACAAGGTTTTATTCAAAATAGTGTGGCGCGATGGGTCCATTATTTACCTTTTTAGTATGGTGGTATTGACACATGAATCACGTTTTCCTTTAAATTTATGTACAGTTTGAAAATATTTGAATAATTACATTTTATATGTAATCAAAGCCTTTGAATAATAAAGTACCATTCATACCCTATCCATGAGGTTTAACAACATATAAATCCAATAAATAAGGTCAAATTCATCCAAACCTGTTGTATTGACAATTCTAGTATTAAATTACATTTTCTGATATAACATTTATGATACTCATTTCATATGTCCATCCATGCCCACTCAAGCTCATATAAATAAGATCCATATCAACATAGATGGTCATTGGAACTATGTTCTTTGTCAATCAATTATAAATGCAAATTTCGACGGGACTGCATCACACGTGATCACCCCAGTGGCGATTCCTCCACCACTTCAGTTGTGATGGTTTGTTCCTCAATGGTAGTTTCATCCTCCACGTTAGCATAGACATGCACAGGTACCTCCATGGTCTCAGGCATGGGGGCCTCTATCGTGTTCACCGCATCTTCCTCCACGGTTTGCGCTATGTGCACCTCCATAGTTTGTGGTACCTCCAGGGTTTGTGGAACCTCTATGGTATGAGGAACCTCCATTGGCTGTGTAACCTCTATAGTTTGTGGTACGTCCGAGGCTTGTGGTACCTCTATGGTTTGTGGTTCCTCCAGTGTCTGTGTCACTTCGAGGTTCTCGTTTTCAGGTACTTGTAGGGTGTCTGGAGGAAGCCCCGACTCCAGTCCCTCCATGATGACGTGCATGTTCTCCTGGGAGGGGTCCACGTACTCCTGGGTCATCTCCATCTCCACCACCTGTAAGCAGAGTCACACACTAAGTATCTGGTTTTAATTGAACACTTTTTTTTATATTTTATTTATCATTTGAAATGAGACGAGGCGACGTCTGTTCAAAAAAAAAAAAATTATTTATCATTTGTATTCGGCAGATTACATCATCGCTCTTCCACACAAACGAGGGTGTTAACATGAAAAATACAATGTTTGATGAAACATACAATGTCGAATAATCTCCTCACATGCATTGATATATACATCAGTTCTTCATGAAGCCAGCGGCATCAACAAAGGCATATTCTCAGTTAATTACCGATGAATTGTCTTATTTTTACCAGAGATTCTTGTCTAAAGGATTGTGTTTGCTGGTTTAGAGCACCAATTTGTACTGGATTACTTGAGATTAACAAAACACCCGTGTTCTATCATCTTAACGGGATGAATGAGGCTTAGATATTTTTTCTCTATTTTACACACGGACAAAGAATTCTATACTGAAAGGCAAAAACTGCAATTCAATTGTGACAAAGGTGCATGTCCACGGGGACATTTTCAAATCATAAGCAAAGTTCTTGAGGTGGGGTGCCAAACTAACCAACTCAATTCCTAGGCCTCGCCTGAGCTTACAATTGTTCTTTTGTCGCCGAGAAAGAAACATACATGTTCCGAAATCATACTTATATAGAACGTCCTGACCATGCTGTACAAGCCACAGAACGAGATGGTAATTTATGGTTTGTACGGACCGAGGCGTTTACGCCGAGTTCCGTACAAACGGTAAATTACCATCGAGTTCTGTGACTTGTACAAGCATGGTTGGACGTTATATATTTACTATATACCCGAAATTCAAAAATAAAATTATTAATTTCAATTTTCATTTGGCTTAACAACCAAATGTGTATAGGTAGGTAATCCATATTTTCCTGTACAGACCAGTGGTCCGCACAGTATTTTTATGTCAACGGTACATATTTACAGTATATACGGCATGGGTATATAGTAAAGTGTGTTATGGCCTTTATAAATCCTGCGAAAAACAAACCTGATTGAATTGTTGATCCACCAAATGCTGTCCCTCCGTTTGAGCCACGACCTCGGTGGTGGTGACCTCCGACCCGATGACCTCTGACCCGATGACCTCTGACCCGGCGTTGGGGTCCTCCTGGTCGGGCGCCGTCACGTACTGGATGACGTACTGCTGCTCGCCCTCCTGCCCGTCGCCGGCGATCACCAGCTCGTCACTGTCCTGCACGATGATGGTGTCCGGGTGCACGGCCACGTAGCTCCGGCCGTCTTCTGACTGCACTGTGATCTGCTGCTGCCCGCCAAACGCACCCTGTGTATGATAAATGAATACGTTATAACAACCCCCAAACTGGACCAATAAACTAAAAAAACCAGAATTTGACAGCCTACCAAATATAGTTTAATTTGAGTTTTTTTTAAAGAATCTGTGTGAGTATATCCATAGAAAATACATTTCGTAATTTGAAAGTTAATAACTTCGGACCCAATTAAGAAATTGAAAAATTGATTTCCGAACTATCATAGCCTGTCTCCCCTACATGTCGGTATATACCACTTGCATATTGGACCGGAGGAAACTTGAAAGTCCCACGGCAGATACCCCGCGTAAGCGGTCGTTTTGGCCCGGATCGGAGGGTGACGGCTTACGCTGAGTATTACAGTATGTAATTTTATCTCACTCTGGTATTTTTCTCCATATTTTTAACGTTAGGAACTAATACTCAACGGCCTTGAAGGTAGTGTACCCAATACTCAATGGCTAATTGGGTGATCTGTTTTATTAACTAATGTTAAATACAGAGTGAGATAAAATCAGAAATCCACTGGATGAAAATAACTTGATCTGCACTCCACCTCGTTTGACCGCAGAGTAATTCACTCAGCTTCGCTTCATGTATTACTCCATGGTTAAACTCGGTGGACTATAGACCAAGTTATTTTCATTTACCCAACTGTTTTCCCATGCTGTCTGAGGACAGGACAGATACTTTTATATTGTCAGGAATTGTTACAGTTTATTTATAACGACAACAATACAAATATAACATAGAACATAATATTTAACATAATTACCTGCTTTGACATGCCAATGATCTGTTGAAGGATGCTAACCGCAGAGGCAGTCTGGGGATCCATGTTACCTTGTGGGACTGCAAAAAGACATATCAATTCATAAAAGTTTCTTCCCCTGAGCATTCAGTAACAGGAGAAAACTATCGGTTGTTTTCTGAAAATACCATAAAGAAATTCACTCCCATGAACCAGAGGGACTTATGAAAAATAAGTTACGAGATCCTCAATGCATGTACATTTAATTACATGCATATCGTACATCAAGTACATGTATCACTTCCACAAATAGGAAATAAATCTAATGATTTCCATGGCCTCTTGATATGAAATATATTGCTGTATGTGTATTGCTTGTATCACGAGGCTGACAGGTATGTCTCCAATAAGATGCCATATTGAAGAGAGAGCGGGAAATATATACATATATATTGCTACCGAGCGGTAAATCCTTTCTTTTCTCTCCTATCTTACACTAGAGGAATACTAATACTGTATATAATTGGGTGAACTAATGTTAGTGCTTACACACCATACACACTCCAAATGGGAGATCTGTATGACAGAATTTGATGAAACAAAAAAAAAAAAAAAAAAAGTAACCATACTGACCCCCAAAGCGCAGTGCCTGTAAGGCTGTGCTGGCGTCCTGCTCTTCTGACGTGGTCACCTGAGTGCTGGGGTCCATCATCTCCACCACCTGCTCAAAGAGAACAAAAGACTCAGTGTATAAGTCATACACACATTTACTATGTTCACAAACATGAAATAATAAGGGATGAAAGTCGGGACTGAGGAAAAAAGTATAAACCCTTTGAAAAAAAGAAGCACCCATAATATTATTTTTGTATATAATGGCTTGGAATTGGTAAATGCATTCTAATTTCTCTTGATTATATTATTACTTTTAGTATTTGAAGAGAGACAAATATGAAACTAAACAGAAGATGCCACTCTAACATTGCAGTGCTTTTGGTGTGTAGGAAATACCGGAATTTCATATGTCAGCAAATTTGCATTGCTGAATAATTAGATATAAAGACAATAATCGATGGTTCTTTGGACACGCGGCCATAAACCACGAGGGGTTGACGCGTAGTAATATATGAGCGTTAGCGAGTGTGTCACATCAACCTCGAGTGTCTTACAGAGCCGCCTGTCCACAAGGCCATCGTCTGTTGTATTTATCATCCATCTTTTCAAATAAATCAAACCCAGGAATTGCCATGTTAAAGCGTATTTCAACAGGGACTATTTGTTAGCTCTTTAACACAAAGGGACTATTTTTCTTTATTATTCATCGTATACAAAGCCCCCATTGAAAATGTTTGGGGACTCAGTAAACCATTACCAATTGTATAAAACCTGTAAGATACCGTATCTATGGTATACAGATTCAAATCTGTGGTGTACGGCCTCAAAACCATGGTATACAGGATAAATAGTCCCTTTGTGCTATAGAGCAAAGAAATAGTCCCTATGGTCTTCTCATAATGTGATCATTTACATTACCAATACTGAGAATTGTACAACTATAGTATCAATAATTTGTTCCTTATGTTGTTAGTAGATTAGTTATTATACTCAACCAAAATTGTGTAATCCAACATTTTAGGGGTAGGGCAAAGCCATGAAAATCAACTTTTACAGTTGAGGCAATTGCCCCCTTTATTGTATCCAATATGTCTCATGAGAATTGAATCTACGCAAGGGAAAACCTTCACTGTAAAAAATGGATTCAATAAAGAAAGTTGAAAAAAAATATAAAAAATGGTTAAATTTATTCGAAAAGATGGATAATAAATGTAACAAACGTTGGTTATGTGGACAGGCGGCTCTGTAAACCACTCAGGGTTAACGTCGCTAGCGCTCGTGTATTACGACGCGTCAACCCCAGGTGGTTCACGGCCGCCTGTCCACAAAATCATCGATCATTGTCTATGTATATTATAGCTTTGAGGCTGTATACCACGGATTTGAATCTGTATATATCATGGATATGGTATCTGACAATGGTATTAACCAATGTGTATTGGTTCACAGAGACCTCATGCACTGTCAACGGGCGAGTTGGTATACCATGCATAATACAAAATGAGCAGATTGAGATGACCGTGTAGGAGCTGCGAGACTCGTGCAATGTACCTGTACCTCCGACTGTGGCACGTGTTGCTCGGCGTCCTCACGAGGTGTCGCCACGTCCATCGTCGTCACCACCTGATCCTGCTCCACCGCACTGGCTGTGGCCTGGTCGGGCTGCACCATGATGGGCGCGGCCTGGTCGGGCTGGATGATGACCGGCGTCTGTTGTAGCTCCAGTGTCTGCGGCTGGTCCGACTCGATGTTGTCTAACGCGTGAATGTCCTCCACCGACACGTGGTGCCGCACCTGTTTTTTGAGTTTTAAAAAGGAAGAATGGAATTATAGGCAGGCAAAAACAAAAATTGATTTTAATTTTTTTTTAGAATTATAGGCAGGGATGTCGTTTGGGGTCATTAAAAAAAGTGGACATTTTTTAAAGTGGAATTTACTGCCTTAGGGAGACCAAGTAAATGTTGAAAAGACGGCGGGGACAGGGGTCAGAAAGTGGACACACTATCCGTGTGGAATTTGCTACCAAAGAGAGAAAACATGGAAAATATGTTGGTGTCAGCTATGGCGTGGGTCTGTGGGGAAGTTCAAACTACTGCTATATTGGCACGAATGGGGATAAATTAATTATATCTTTGTTTTACACAAGGAAATAAAATTATATACTGAAAATAAAAATGAGGACTGGCATAGGCATATGATACACACAATGTTTACACATATATCCTACCTTCAGATGCCTCTTGATATCAGACAAGTTCCCGAAGAGGTACTCGCAGGAGAGACAGCGGTAGACCTTGGTGCCGGGGGCCATCTGAGGCACCGGGTTGGGATTCTCCTTGTACTCCTGACCCTTGTGGTGGCGGGTGTAGTGGATCTTCATGTAACCAATGGTGTTGGCCGAGTAGTTACAATGCTGACACACGAATCGCTTCACCACGTCGTGCGTCTGCATGTGGCGTTTGAGGTGGGAATACTGAACGGCCTCGTAGTTACACCTGTTAATAATACAGGGCAGACTCAGTGAATGTCGGTTGGCATTTTCAACATTTTCCTAAATATTCGAAGATGTGAAGATGCTAGTTAGATATTGGAAAGAAATCCCGGAAAATGTCCGAACTTTCCTCAATTCCACTCTTTGTCTCTATTAATAGTAGAGGAGCATATTGCCAGAAAATGGGTCAGATTGACCCCCGAAGTCTACGGCAAGAGACTTGCCATATTAGTCAACTATGACTTCAGGAAAGTGTAGCATCATGCTCGTTTTCAGGGTAACAGAAGGAAAACATATTTAGATACTGATATATACCTTGATAGGAAAAGTTGAATGAATGCATTTTTTTCTATGATTAAAATTATCATTTTTTAACCAAAAGTTACATGCAGTAGACTTTCGGGGGTCAATCTGACCTATTTTTAGGCTATTAGCTCCTCTACTATAACAGGGATGAAAGTCGGCACAGAGGAAAAAGTCGGAAATTGAAAATCTAAACTTGACCGTAACAAGTGTCTGCTCTGGTGACTGGTGTACCTGAGGGGAGTACCGCTATTGTAGATATTGAGGATTTTTCAATCAATGTTCATCAAAATGCCAAAATATCAGTTTTCCGTCATTTGTCGAAAAAAATGCATCTCTGCTATAAGATAAAAACCAGAAATGGCAGGAACATTGGCATTGCTGGTCCTGGGTGTACACTTTAGAATGATTTGCAATGTTGATAATATAAATATGGGTAAATTTTTTCCATTGTTCCCGTTCCCTGGTGGGGTGTGGGCGGGGCCGCAAGAATCTTCTTTTTTCTTGTTTGGCTTGGCTCTATTACACGTCCAGAACATTTGATAATATAAATATCTAATCTTAATTTGTTGTTCAATTTCTATAGGTTTTTGTTTATCAATGGTTTATACAACAGAGAGATCTGGTAATAATTGAATATTCCGTCGTTGATAATGGATATAAACACTATGAGAATTCTGATTTTAGAAATGATGATAAATCTTATGAAGATTAATTATGTATACATGTACATTGCATATCTTTATCTTAGCCTGGTATAAACGTCCATAGGTTTAACATTAGGAACTCGTACCCAACAGGCTTGTGAGTACGGTAACTCATATTCAATGGGCAATAAACAGATAGACTTGTTCAGGCTAAGATAATTAGTAGAAACCAAACGAGAGTCAGTCTTGTCAATGTTTATGCCACGATGGGCAGGTTGTGTATTACTACACGAGGCGTTAGCCGAGTGTAGTGAGTAGCAGACCTGACCAGAGTGGCATAAACATTGACAAGGCTAACTCGAGTTCGGTTTTGTATTTATCCTACCCCATCTCACCGATATACACTAATACAGAGACAATTTTGTAATTATCCATGATAGTACCGTTTTGACACTGCCGGATCTACTTTCGTTATCTGGTCCCTGATTGGTCCGTTTTTTTATTCACCGCGGTGCATAAATAACACTTTATTCAACGCTCCGTCAAATACATTGAGTCAATGTTAAACCTAGGGCGTTTTTTATTAGGGGTAGGATAAAATCAGAAACATATTCCTGTTTGGTCTGAGTCCCAATTTGCCATCTAGTTTGGAGTGCTTCCAAATATCAACTCGGCTATCCCCTCTATCATATTTCTGCACGCCCCAAACTCAATGGCGAACGGGGACACAGCCCAAGCACTCATCAATATCTTTCTTATTATCTTTCTATTGAAGGCGATTAATACTGACTTGACGCAGCGGAAGATTTTCCCTTCCTTGTGGGTCTTGACGTGCCAGCGCAGGGCGGTGCGTGACTTGTACGCCTTGCCGCAGTCTTTACACGAGAAGGGCTTATCAGCGGAATGACGCATCATGTGAGACATGAGATTGTTCTTGGACCGACACGCATGATTGCACATGCTGCACTTGAAGGGCTTGATCCCCTGGTGGATCCAGATGTGCTTCTGCAGCTCAGCACTACCACGCATGAAGGACTTGGGACAGTAGGGGCACTTGTGCGAGCGTCGCCCTAAAAAGAAATACATTTAAAGTGGTTAGAACCTAGATACTTTAAAATACTAATAAAAACGCCATAGGCTTAGCATTGGCTGATTGTATTCGGGCGAGCGTGCTGTAAAGTGTTATTTATTGCACTAGGGTAACGAATGAATTATTGGAGACAGGGTAGGATAAATACTAAACTGAACTCGAGTCAGTAGTGTTAGTGTTTATCGCACTCCGGTCAGGTCATACGCGACCTACGTGACGTACAATAAACACTAACACTACTAACTCTCGTTCAGTTTCTACTAACTATCTTCTACCACCAACGACATAATGAACAAATTCTATAAATAGACAAGTATAAGGATAAGTAGTCCCGAATACTTTTATAGACACCACTCCAGATGCAGTGGAAACTAGACATAATTTACACAACTGGGACTGGGATTATATAATGGTGAGTTGTCAACTACTCCAGGCGTCCACTTCATTGGAGTTTAAACACATCCAGTATAGGTTTAAGCAGAAACAAAGAGTCTCAACCACTTTAAGTCATTGTTCACATTTAATCTAATCATATCCAAAATTCGCTTGTGATATTCAAATGTTCGATTTTCATAAACTCGTGACTACGGAAAGAATCGTATAACATGTTTGCTGGGGACCAGAAATGACATATTTCTATGCCGATAATTATAATGTCGGTTCGCTTACTGGTGCCTTGGCGTGAAGAAAAAACACAGCAGTCAATACTGTAAGTAATCCAGAGGGCAATTTACTTCTTTTTTTTTTCAATTGTAGTGTTAATTTACGAAAAAGTTCATAAGCTTAACAGGCGATTTTTACTTAATCCGGCCAAATAACTTATACATTTCGCTAAAATAGATAGAGAAACAGTAGACATTTAGACACTTTTAGACTAGATTTTGCGAAGATGAGAATATTTTGGTCACCATCATTACTTCCATGATTACAGTAACTTACCAAGCTTTCCCTGCGGTTTCTGACATACGGACAGCATTTTCTTGACTAGAGCCTTATCCAGTGCAGGGTGCCTCACAGACAGATGAGCTTTCAATCGTTTTGTACTGAAAAGAAGATACATCGCTTTGTCAGATATACATTGTCGTCTATAAGATCTCTAAGATATAAGATAAAATAATCTTGGCAGCAGTGACAATTACAAGGATTACATACTTATTATCATACACCTGTGGTCGTATCGCCTACACATACTTTACGTTCATACCTATGTGGTTTTTATACCCGAATGCCACTTAGGTGTGGTGCGGTTATCATTTAGTGACTAGAACCACTGAAACCAAAATGGCGGTCACTACAAAGGTACAGATTACGAATCAACAAAGCAATAACAAACGTACTCTATTGTAAAGACACACTTTGAATCGTAAAAAAACACATAAATTCCAGTAATACATGTAACCAGCCTGTCTGCATTTGTATATAAAAAATGCAAGAGGTTACAGGTCCAATAATTTTCTGGACATATTCAAGCGTTATGGAAAATACAAGGGTGGCTATCAGGAAAGTCGAAATAGAAGGATCAGATAGATTGTAATTCAGTTAATTACAAGTATCTAGGGGGTAGGGGTAGGATAAAACAAAAACTTTAAAAAAAAGGGAACAATGTGAATAGACCACAATAATATAGACATGATGTAGTGTCTGAAATGACACACCAATGTATACTAAAAAAAGTTGTAAGAAAATTGTAAAACAGAACACTGTATTTGAAAAATGTGAATGAAATAAAAATATCTTCTCCCGAAAAAAAAAACTAGAATACTTTTAAATCTTCATAAAAGAGGGTTTTTTTGGTTTTTTTTAAATTTCTTTTCGGTTACGATTAGAAGTGTTTTTGCCTCGTATTCTAAACTTCATAAGAGAGAGATTCTGGGCCGGGGCCTACCTGGAGAAGATGGTGTCGCATTCTGTACACTTGAGCTCCTGCGGCTCCTTGTGGCGCTGTTGGTGGTGCCACAGCTGGGTGCGGGAGGAGGCGAGGAACTCACACTCCTGACACACGTACGTCACCTTATCGTGCTCCTTCTCCACGTGACGTTTTAACGTGTCCTTCGTAGAAGCCCGGTACGTGCACTGATCGCACGGGAAGGGCCTTTCACCTGAAACACGAAATCCGTACATGTTCGTCATTGTCCTTCCCTTCTTCCCTCATTATATAGGGCAATTTTTTTTACAATTAAAAAAAAAAAATTAGATAAGAGTCACAACAGTGAGTTTTTCCGAGCACTCTCTCTGCTGTCTTCCGAGTGGAGTTATTGCTAGTTCCGCCATCATCCGCCAGGAAATTGTAACTGTAGTCGGGGGACAATACCATCTGCAAGGTGCTACACGATTCAGCACAATCTTACTAGGCAAAAAAAACCGAATCGTGCTGGTGGAATCAGCCCTTTAGTATGGTAAGTTACTATAAATCTACATTATAACTCGATGATGTGAAGTAGATGAAAATGGGATTTTGCCAAGGACAATACACGCTTCCCTACTAAGTAAATCGTCGCAAAGTAAGTGTTAATTAATTTAACGTCAAACGATCATTTTACTTTGTCAAATAAAAACTTCCCACACATTGTATCTATGTTTCGCCTTCACGTTTCTGCTGACGTTACACATTAAGCTCTACAACACAACAGTGTACACTTTTAAGGAGGCTCTAAATTAATAACCATATTTAGAATTTAGAATGAGTTGAATTAAAAAGAAACATATTTAGAATTTATAGGAGTTTCCCCTATTTTTTTTTTCATGAGAGCAATTCTTACCTGTATGGCTCCGGAAATGTGTATTGTAGTCTGACTTAGAGAAGAACAACCGGCCACAGAACTCACACTCCTCTGTGCCGAAAGTCATACGCAACTTATGGAACACATCCCACGACATATGGGAATACTTCAGGCGTTTGTATATATCGTAATCCTCAATATGTTCTAGCTCCTCCGTAGCCTCGAGCTCCTGGCTATCCACAGCCTCATCTCCCCCCTCATCAGGCATCACTTCCTGACCTTCTATGACCTCCTGACCTTCCACAAATTCTTGACCTTGAGGAACCTCCTGACCCTGCTCATTGACCTCCATCTGACCTTCCGCTGTGCCATCCTCCTTAAGTCCCAGTATTTCGTCTCGCGGGGTTATGGATTGCTCCTCCTCTATCAGGCCTATAGCCATGCCGCTCGCATCCCCCACTTCCCCGGTCTCGTCTATAGTGTTCGCCTGGTCAATGGTGTCCACTGTGCTGTCTGTCTCTACGGCCTCTGTCAGCACAGCCCTCTCTGTGCTGGCTGGCTGGCCGGGCTGCTGGCCATCACCGGGCTGCTGGCCGTTGACCTGCAGCACACTACTAGCCTGCTCCGACTCGCTGGGCACATCGAAGAGGTTATCCGTCGAGCCATCCGGCTCGGGCAGGTAGAGACTGCTGGCAACGCACGCTTGGAAGATCTCCATCCAGTTCTCCGAAGCGTCGCTCACTCCGTGCACCTCGTTGAGGTGCTGGTTGAGGCGCACGGAGGAGGGGTACTTGCCACCACACTCAGCGCAGACATAGACCACGCGGTGCTTCGCGAAGTGTTCCTCCAGGTAACGTCGCCTCGTGGCAGTGAACTCACACAGGTCGCATTCATGGATGTTGGGTAGGCCTCGTATGTTGTGCACGAACAGGTGGCGGTCTCGGTCGATCTTCTTCTTGAACTTGCGCAGACAGATGTGACACTGGTGGAGAACCGCTGTGCCCTGGTTGTGTTTACCCTAGAACACCGAAAGCAATCAAATGAAGAGACAAAAATCGACGGTTTAGTGTACAGGCGGCTGTAAACCACGAGAGGTTAACGCATAGTAATACACGAGTGATTACGAGTGCATTACGACGTCAACCTCGAGTGGTTTACAGAGTATTTATTATCCATCTTTTCTAATAAATTAAACCCATTAATTGCCACATTACCAATAGGGACTATTTCTTATAGCATAAAGGAACTATTTTTCCCGTACACAATGGCTTTGAGGCTGTTTACCACAGATTTGAAAATCGTATACGATAGTTATGGTATCTGACATGTTTTATATGGGCCGTCTCCATACATTTTCAATGGTGGCTCAATGTGTAACAATTACATGGCTGATTCCTTTTTCGATTACATTTATTTGCAAGAATCAATTACACTGTGTGAGTGCTTTTATAATAAATATTTAAAAATTTTCTGTTTATCCTAATTATTTTTCAGGGTAAGTAGCTGTAAACCTACTTGGAATTTCTCCAGATATTCTCTGCCTGCCTTCGTCGTGTGATACTTGCGCACATGGTTCATCATGGACTTGAGGGTGTTGTAGTCTTTCTTGCACAGGGCACATTTGTGGCGGACCTTGGAGTGTGTTGCCATATGTTCTACTAAGTGGGTTTTGTTTGGCGTCTGGAAGTTACATGCTGGACACGTGTAGAACTGTCCGGTATGGATTCTCATGTGAGTGTACAAGTTTCCTGTTTAAAACAAGAATCAAGTTAGTTCAGACGTGGCAGTGAAAGATTTCTAAGCACTGCCAATGATTTCCCACCCAAACAAATTTGAACGAGAAACAATTAGTTGAAAGCAAACAAATTTTTGTTTTCAAATATATCTCTTCTAAATAAATATCAAATGAAGATAATACTATGGAGGCACGCCATTTTATTCGACGTTCCGTGTGCCTTAACAATGTCTCCGTTTACCCAAGGGTAAATTTTTTTTTTTGTTATATTGCAGGCAATTCACCAAGGTTGGTGGTTTTCTATTACAACAATACTTTTGCCACGAAGAAAATAATTCCTCTATGGTGTTAAAAAAATAACATAAATTTAACCACGTTTTCTTTATTTGTGTCCTTAATTAAACTCAGGTGTCATTCAAACACTTAGTTTACCATAGTAGACCCGGAAGGAAAGTATAAGTAGGACCCACCTTTGGAATTGGAATCATAAGAGCATTTGGTGCATTTGAAAGGTTTGAGTGTTGTGTGCGTCAGACAGTGAAGACGCATGTGGGAGAGAGTCTTGAAGACCTTGTCGCAGGCGTTGCAGGAGAAGACGGACAGTTCTGACGAGGTACGACTGGCGGGTGGAGGCGCGTGTTCATTGACGTTCTGATCAATGATGTGAGTCTTGTACATTGAGTCCACCTGTCCCAAGGTAAATCATATCACCGCCTTCAATAATCTTGATTTCTACATTTCCGTTGTAATTCAAGACATATTTATCTTTATTATCCACCTAATAGACAGCGTCCATAGAAAACACATAGGGGGAGTGTATCACCATACACAGGCCATACAGATATATCATATGTTTGGGCTGCAAAAGCCGGAATTTAAAAATAGTGTATATGAAAAATAGTATGTACCTAAATGAACTAATATTGGTACGCCACTTGTCAGGAAAAGCTGGATAAAGGTACAATAAAGACTGGTTTCAGATAAAATTGGTTGTATGCTCCTTGGAGTTGACTCTGCGCAACATGCTCGGATGTGCTCGGATGTTACCGTGCTTTGACTTCTTGGTACATACAACTGCTTGTATCTTAAACCAGTCAATTTTGTGTATATAGTATTGATGTGGCACAGGTTTACATTGCAACACGACTGACAAGGTATCTACACAATGCGAATTATTTGCTTACTTGCGGGGAAAGAAAATTATGGAAAGGCGTTAGTCTGCAGACTTCAAAATTAGGCGAATACCATTACCTCATGTATCAGTCAAGGAATTATCAATAAACATCTATTGTAAACAATTGACTTATTCTCCGAATGATAATATGATATACAAAAATGTCTCATTACGAATAATGTCAATTATCCTTCAGTATCACACTACAAATTGACTTTGTAACACCGCCCTTCTTAATATTCACCCGTAGGTGACAACACCAGGAAAATCCATTTACACAAATCAAATAGTACATACCTCACTCAGATCTACATTCAGGGATTCCTCAAACTCCAGTTTCTCTTCCTCATCAGCGAAGACGGGGATGTTGGCGATGCTCTCTTTAGAGATGGGCAACTCGATGTCGATCTTTTTCGAGTCCTGTGCTCGGGGCCGGCCCCTCCTGCCGCCGGTGTCCGCAGCCTCCTCCTGCTGACCCGCCTCGCCGTCCACCACCGCCTCGCCAAGCGCGACCGGGGCATCTCCACCAGGGGGCACCACTGCTCCCTCCTCACCAGGGGGCATAGCTGTCTGTAACGGAAGCTGGGCGAGGTTGCGGTTTTTGGGAGGTCTGCCACGACGTGAAGCACCAGGCATCCTGTAACACGAAATCAGATGTGTTTAGATTAACATTTATTTCTTCTGACATAACATGGACATCATTGATCGAGCGAGAAAAAAAAAAATTCACATCCCGAGTGACATACAGGTTTTCAGTGCTGGTTCCACCAGCACGATGGATTTGCCATATCTTGATATGCCTTGTTATATCTTAGAGTATCGCAATAGGTTTCAACTCCTTTGCCAATATACGTCATGCACGATGATGTGTGTATTTTTTTGTGATAATGTGTGTATTTTTTGGTGCTCCACCACTACAACGCCTCACGATCTATTGGCCGACATACTGCAGCTTACCTTGATCTATAACACCAAGAATTACGAAGATGCTTAATCATACCGATGCTTCACACAAAAATGCATGAGATTACTCAAAACCTAGCAAGACTTAAAAAGTCAACCAAATCGTGATAAATCTTGCTATATCTTGTGTGCTGGCAGAAGAGCACCTCTATGACTCAAACCTTATTCGTGATCAAAGGATATAGCAGGTATATGATTGAATGCCTACATGTGTGGTATATTCCTAATGAAAAATCCCAACATTGGAAAAAGTTACTTCGTCTTTTACGCCTCTAAATGTGTTTCAAGCACAACAGTGGGAGACACACTCACTTACTGCCCTTGCTAGAATTCAGTTTAATCTATCAGTTTTATTTCAAATTAAGGTAGCGTTAAGTTCTCGGGATTACTATACAAACAGTACAGAGTGACATTGTTAAAATATGGGGCCCCAAGACAAGAGTTTATGAGATTGATTACCTGGAGCATAGAGGAGAACTACGTACTCTCTCCTTGAAAAAAATATTACCCTTCTCCCAGATACCTTAGCTGGGATGATTTCTGCTTCTTAGTACAGCATACAATGCAATCAACTGGTGGACTGGTTACAGGGATGCCAGTTGGGGTCAGGAAAAATTCCTACATAGGGACTGAGGCCAGTACTCTTTAGAGAAATTCATTTAAGAAAGGTTACCACACACTATCAGGTCTATATCCTGCAGAATATCTTTACAAGTTCATTAGGCATTCCTCTGATATTTTCTTTTAGACTTAATAATGCTTTAACAACTCTATTCTCACATGACACATTTTAAGCCAATCAGATTTCAGTATTCACGTTTGCCCTTTTCCGTAGGAGCATTTCCTACAGGAATCCTACCATCCTACAGCCGTGGGTTAGAGCACTGGGATCCATAGGCACTCTAACTGAGTGTGCTGTGGGTAGCTGAACTCAGAATTTTAAAAGATTACAGAACAAGTTTATCTAAGATTTAGATTTTGGGTAACCTGGAGTCTGTGTTATTTTCAAAACATACAATATCTTGAAATTTTCATCTCTGTGAGATTAAAATGAAAATCCGACATGTAGGCAAAATCCTACAAACTGGCATCCCTGTGGTTAGCAACACTTGGTCAAATTTAGATCCGGAAACAGGGTAAAAGAATACAAACTTGAAATTGACGCTTTTGTCACTTTTCTCTTCCTCCTCCTCCTCCTCGGCTTCATCAGGTGACAGTACCTCCCGTTGTAGCGTGTCGACGTAGTCTGTGGTGGCCAGACAGCGGTGGGTCATAAAATGACGCTCCTTCGCGAAGGTCTTCTTGCAACGTGGGCATCGATATTTCCCATCTTCTCCTGGGTACCACAAGGCAGACCAGAAATATGGTTCACTGAGTTTGGTTTTATTTTCGTTTGACCCACACACATATATAACTATCTAACTAGATATTTAAAGTGAATCCTTCATTGTTGTTTTAACTTTCTTTCTCGCCAATGTACTGAATTACAAATTTAATGATGTGAGAAAACAGGGTTACTGAGCCTGTAGGGATGGCAGTTCAAGGTCTTTTGACTCAATAATATGGCCAGACGGCGCAGGCGTGAGGGCCGTACTTCTGAGTCGAAAGACCAAGAACGGTCATCCCTACCGACTCAGTAACTATGTTTTCTTATTACTATATACCTCCTAATCGTTTAAAACACCGTTTTATTAACTATTCTGCTCTGCGAAAACGACTGCTATACACCACGGCCCGCTCTCACGGCAGGCGCCAACATTATTTATACTACACCCCTAGCAGCAGGTGGTATTTCATACATGTTCGGTCATAGGTGTATAGTAATTTCAGAAAGAAGAACTGATATCAAGTAATGATTTACGTATAAAGTATGCATCTGTTTACATTGATCAGTCTCTTTTTTTAAATGCAAGTGTTGTCGACAAGTATGCGGATATTGCAAGTTATTTTCTAGAACTGATAAAACATTTTCTTTTTACTTACTAACTTGTTTTCCTCTTTTTTTCAATTCAAGGTAGCATCACTGTTGGGGATGGGTATAATCTAAAGCCACATCATCATTTACATATTTTCTAGGATTGCAGCCTTTTCCAGAGAACAAGCATACTCCTTCTTTAAGAGTTATTAAGAGTTAAGATTCTCAAGGTAGCATCGGCTGTGGTCAGAAGTGCTCACGCCTTGTATTCTAAACTTCTTTAAGAGTTACAGCTACTTAAAATAACCCTTACCAATTTCCGGTTCAGGTCGCTCTGCTTCCTTCTTAATGGGTGTAACCTTTGGAGTTTTTTCTTCGCCTTTCCGTGGTCGGCCTGGCCGTCTCTCTAAAAGATATCACAACAAATACATTTACCACAGGGGAATTATTCTGTCTGCGCGATCTGTAATTGAATCAGGGATGTCAGTTGGGGTCAGGAAAAAAACATTGAAATATTTTGTATTGCAATAGAGGGTTTACATATAACATATGCAGCACAGTGTGGAATCAAGGGAAAGGTCCTTGAATATGGGGTCAGAATAAAAGCTTTACCTATATTTCTATTGCAATACAGGGTTTTCAAAAAATATACACATTACATTGGGGAATCAAAGAAACGCCAAATTTTACTTGGGTCAGTGGGGAGGTTCAGTGGAAGATCATGGACTGTGGCTGAATTGGGTAATTTAGCAGTTGATATGTCAATCTTACACAAGAAATTATTTTTTCACCCTGAAAATTAAAATATTGAGTTTCAATGGAAACATTGAAAACTGGCATCCCTGATTGAATGGTACCGTATCATGTCCGTATTATAACTGTTAGTGTACTCAGGGAAGACAGCAGGCCTTGAAGAAAATCTCTGAAGTTATTTGCTGGGACAAACTACCCCCCCCCCCCCCCCCCCTCATCAACCACAACCCCACCACCGGACTACAATGTACAAGCTTACTGGGAACCTATACTTCCTAGTGGTACTAGGCAACACTAAACAAACCAGAGTAGTCTGTAGCTTTAATCATTGAGAAAAAAACTCATTTGACAAATAACACCTAATGCCAAGGGAGATGTTCAAGGTTTCACCGGGACTGGCTCATCAGGGATCATATATCGCATAAGGGGTATAAAGGTGATCAAGAGAACTGGAGCTTAGAGGAGAGAAAAATAAAATTCTTTAATTTAAACATGTACACATTTATTAGCCTTCACAGGCATAACCCATGTTTTCTTTTTTGATTGTCTTGTGTCTCGTTCAGTCTGTGTACCTAGTGTATTTGCTGTATTAGTTTTAAGGAAACATGAGTGGAAGATGAATTTATGTTCTCAATAAAAACTTCTTTATGAAAAGAAAAAAAGCGTGTAACAAGTACCGCTACCTTTATCTTCGACAGATTTTGGAAATATATGTATGAAAATCAGCGTACTTTTTGTAGGGGGCTGTGCATCTTCCTCTTTGGTCTCTATGTGGACAATTCTGACGTTTTCTGCGTTGTTCACTAGAGTTCCTGCTTGGTGCTGTAGATTTTCGCGATTGAAAACCCTTTGAAGTGGGACAAGGTGGATTTCTGTGATGAATACAAGAGGGCAGATGTCAATATTGTGTGACGAACATATGTATCCATACCTAGTATAGATTATAAATAAAACGATTTATTTCACAAATATACGTAATTCTAAACTAAGAGAACTTCTGTTATGTGTACCTAGGACAATTCAGTTCATTCGTCACTATCATCTCTTTTCATCTTTTATGAGTTCACCTTACAGAATCAGGGATGTCAGTTGGGGCCAGAAAGAAAAATGGAAATATTTTTCATGTGGAATCTGCTGCCTTAGAGAAACCAGGAAAACGTAGAAAAGATGTCAGTGTCTACCACAGCATAGGGCTGAGGTTCTGTCGGGAGGTTTATACCACAGTTCTATTGGCGTGAATGAGCCCTACTAATATGATCTTTGATTTATACAAGGAAAAGTTATTATTTACATTGACAATGAAAAAGTGGATTTCCATGGAAAAGTGGAAAACTGGCATCTCTGCAGAATTGGATCCAGCAGTAAAAACGCCTAAAGAAAGGTGCATAGTTGCAAATTTGTATTTGCCCACAGAAAGATATTTGTAAATGTGGTGAATAATCCAAACCTGCCAGTAAATTAATAGCCAAGTCCGCTTTATCACTCCATGAACTTAAATTGCACTTCTTTTTTTTTCAAGTAAAAGGTTTATAGAAAAGAATCATTTATAACATTATTTTGGAACAGAACGACTATGAATCGATATATTCTAACACTGCGAGTGTTGCCGATGTATATATATATATATATATATATTTTTTTTTTGTATATTAAATGTCGGAATTCCGTCATTTCTCGAAAAACTTGCATCGAAATCTATGGTAAAAGACTCACCTGAGGTGATCCCTGAGGCGGATTCTGGTTCGTTCACTTCGATGAGACACATCTGCCTCTCAGATTCATTCACCTGGTCTTCAGAAATGATTGTTCCATCTGCATGCACCTGTATAAAAAAAACATTTGGGGTACATAAGGACTAACAAAGGTCTCAATCTGGTAAACATAACTTGGTATTCAGAAGTGTGTCTCCTGCTTCCTTGTTATCTTTAGTAGTCTAACACCTGGTTTATAAAGTTCTATTCTGGCTGAATGAATAGCAAATCCTTCTCTTTATTTTAAAATACTACAATGATCTACACTAACCGAATGAAACCTTCTTATGGATGTTATATAGAATCACCGCATTACGAACACTTTACTTTACCTTGCACTATCTGGACTTTGGTACCAATGTCGTACCTTCTGCTATACACACAGCATCGTGCATTATTATACCAATGACTCATTAACTTTGTAAACCAATGTGTAAATTCAACAGTTCGTCCAGTTTATCCAATGGTAATAGATAAAAAGGGCAATTTACATTTGCCTGATTCACATAGAAATGAACTAAAAATATGGTTTTCTTCAATTCTTTCAAAAACAAGGACAGTGACTGATTTATCCATCTACTATATTCTGGGAAGATTTGAGGAAAAGGACATGGGTTTTACTATGTGAACAGCAACTTTTTAGAATTTCCATATGTTCTAATATATTATCAATTTATTGATCTCTATATCAAAATCTAGCAGAGTGACCCCCGAATTTTAAGTTATAAACGTGTTCTACAACACTTCGAGATTATCATATTAGATTTTCAGGAGAATGACATGTTTAATTGTTCAAGGCAAATTGTGGAATATGCCTTTGATAAAAAGGTATAACACCACACCTGTTGGATGACCGTGATCGTCTCCGCCTGCTGCCCGGGGTCCTCCTGTACCACCTCCGCATACACCTGCTGCTGCTCTTGAGGCACATTTTCCGGCTCGCACTGTGAATTCTTGTGGACAATAAACAGGTTGATGTCGTGGAAGGATTGCTGGCATCCTCCACATATGAAGGTGTCTATCTGCGCCATTGCGGTGGGAAGGTTACCATCACTCTTTTTTTCACTCTTTCAAGTGTGTGAAGTAGATGGAATGCACAGCTGTAATAAAGGATTATTATATTGGCTGTTTTATTTGTTCAGTTCGCAGTAATCACGTATCGGGTGTTAAGAAATATGGAATACTGTCTCTCGTTTATGAAGATTATATATTTTTCCAATTTCAAGAAAACAAAGCAGTTCTGCTCATGGCAGATCTTCCACTAACGAAGTTCTACCACGGCGAAGAGATGCCTTGAGCTTACCCCTTTTGGACGCCTTGAGCCTCTAGGGGTAAAATCTTTAAAATGTGCACTGGAACTGGTCTTTAGTCATATACAGGGAAACTCTACTTCAGCGAACACCCTGTGTTCCTAGCAGAGTGTCCCCTTAAGTAGGGGTTTCCCCTTAAGCGAGGTGTCCCAGAAGTGTGATTTTACTGTTAGAGTAGAACGGACAGTAGAATGGGGAGACCCCAGTGGGGTATCAGCACGTTAACAGACACCTTTGTTTGTAATGGGTCCCTCTATTAGATGTTTATTTTAACCCTGTTTAAGTGGACACCCCACATAAGCAGATACCCTCCGTTCCAGGTCATAGTGTCCACTTACGCAGGTGTCTGTTCTACTGTATATACAATCCTAATGCTACTAAGGTAGTTGAAGGCTTAAGGAGTTAAGTAATTGGCACAAGGTGTCCACATTTTCGTGCTGACAGGGGGCTCAAACGGTAAAAGGCTCAATCAAATTTTCGTTTAGGTTATGGGAATTCGCCAATAACCCCAGGTTCCCTTCTGTGAAAGGGTTCAGGGCTAGTTCCACCAACATGATGGATTTGTTGATATATCTTGTTATATCTTACAGTGTATCAGTATCTCCTTTGCCACAATACATCATGCGCGATGATACGTGTACTTTCTCAAGATGTTGTGTGTATAGTATGGTGCTCCACCACCCAAACACCTCAAGATCTATTGAAGACATATTACAGCATACCGCGATCTATCGCGACAAGAACGCGACACATGTGGTTAACCAGACCAATGCATCACGGCAAATATGCACTCGATTTTTCAAAACCTAGCAAGATTTAGCAAGACAACCAGATTGGGACTAATCTCACTTTATCTTGTGTGTTGGTGGGATCAGCACTTAAGTGGTGATTCCACCAACACACAAGATCTAGCGAGATTAGCCACGATTTGGGTGTCTTGCTAAGTCGGGCTAGATCTAGGTTTGAATAACTTCAATAAGTCTTCTCTGGCGGGTACCTGGAGAACTGAGCCCGCAAGAGAACTGAGCCAGAGGTGCGAACTGAGCCTGCAGGAGAACTGAGCCTGGGGTTGAGATTAAGCGCTACCAACTGAGCCCAGAGGTGCGAAGTAATGTTGCGCAAATGTTTCGCTCGGCCCTCGCTACCCGTCGTCGTTACCCGTTTTTCTTTTACACAATAATACAACTAAATCATAAATGCAAGTTTATGTTTGGTACTTTGGGAAAAACGGTTCCACTGGTGCTAGAAACATGGTTTGAACTAGCCCAGCACTGACTGAGCCAGGCTCAGTTCTCTTGGAGGCTCAGTTCTCCTGGAGGCTCAGTTCGCAATCACACCTCTGGCTCAGTTCTCTTGCAGGCTCAGTTCTCTTGTATTCCTCTGGCGCAGGACAAGCCGAGATGCCGTTCACGCTGGGAGGCTTGACAAGCTGAGGGGTCGGGAAGACTGAGTGATATTGTCGTTTGA
Source organism: Alentia gelatinosa (assembly GCA_950022655.1). Lineage (NCBI taxonomy): Eukaryota > Metazoa > Annelida > Polychaeta > Phyllodocida > Polynoidae > Alentia > Alentia gelatinosa. The sequence goes on along the minus strand of OX465585.1, from coordinate 29,990,394 downwards.
CTACGGTGTCTATACGTAGGGTTCTACCGGTACTGAAGATCTAGATTTGTATCCATTGAATCCAGTGATAATAATTTGTATTGACATTATTGTGAACGTACCAATTACAGTTACAATGTAAATTACAGTGTAATGCTTCGAAACAGCAAAAGTGGTTTGGTCAAAATATCAGCAGCACTTTAGAAGGTCATGACGGTTCTTTGTCAAAGGCTTTTAAGGACAAATGCTACGTCTGAGCAAGAAACTTATAGCTAACTCTTGACTTCTAGCGCTAGCAGACGGTCCAAATAAACATACTGAGTTAGCGAGGAACACGGGTGGTTTTGATTTTCGAAAATATGTGTAGAGATTTTGTAACCGACGTGGGTCGTTTGCCAAGATGAACAGTCAAAATGAGATATAGTTAATACCTTAAACATCGCGTATATTATCTTTGATTATATCCTGTATTAATACTTGTCATACTTACAAGAGAAACCTGTATTTGGAAGCAAATTATGACCAGTTTTGCTGGAGATACGAAACCCAAAATGGACGACAAGTCTCGTCCTTCTTCGAAAACGACGAGAGATACGCTGACACTCTTCAACCACTTTCTCTGCAACAGTGTAGGGTAGTGCAGGACAGGACCTACGCACGGAGCTTGTGGGCGATAATATAGTTTATAAACATTACCGCTGCTTCACGTTTCCGATGTTGTAAAATACACATTACTCTAACTTAATACTACGAAATTGTAGTAGTTGTATACATACATTCTTGAATTTCGCATAGCACGGTTTACACCAGAGAAATGGACACAGCTCTTTGGCATGGCTGCCCAGTCCCTGGCTCTCTACTCTATGGCAGGGAAGTGGTCTAGTTCTCTGTCTGTGGCAGCAAACCCGTCCTTGCTCGTTTCGGTGGCGAAGTGCCGAAGTGTATTTTTAAACTTTTGGGGGACTGGATCGAGAAATCTCACCAACACGTGCCACCACAGTGTCTGGTTCAGTGTGATATTTAATGTATGACATGTGGCTCTCAGTTGACTAGCTCTATCTTTTCAAACTCACTGACAGCATGTAAATAATTCATAAAGGTAGTACCGGTACCGTACTAGTACGAGTAGTAGTATTCTTTACAGAAAATGTTAACGCTCATTGTACCTACACGATTGGACGTTAAGGCCCACCAGCTGAAAGTCATGACATTAGGGCCCACCCTCTCCCACCGAGCCCCAACATGGACTTGAATTGCCTGGACTGGAAACTGCTGGCTTCTCTCTCTAGATAGGTTTATATACCGGTACCTCGCTATTGTTCTCAAGTTCCCGTTTTCGCCACCAGAGCGGTACCAACGTAGCCACATAGTGTTATCTATCTTTAACCACTCAAAACTCATCAAAAGGTGCAATTGTTTTAATTGACTTAATTGGTAGGCTACAGCTTGAAAAAATAGAAAGGTTTCTCAAGGCTTGGTGGAAAGAGACCCTCTTCTTCCATTTCTGTGAGCTGTTTCACTATTTTGGGAACCAGGGCTTGCGGTTGTCTACGAGGTCCATGCACCACAGGTTGGACGGTTGGATCAATTTTCAGCTGGTAGGTTCCTGGTAGCATACCAGTTGTCTTCTGCAACTCTGGGAACTGGTCAAGTGGAGTCTTCTTGATGGAATGAATGCTTTCTATCAGTCCCAGGTCTTTGCTGGCGTTACCGGAAAGTAGTGGTTTCTGTTTCATGTCAACGACATAGAACTTGACAATGGCGGAGTTAGCTTTGTATTGTACACGCAGGCTTATTTTGCACATCACATTGATACTGTGTTTTGTGTACGACTGGAACTTCTTGTCGGAGTCTTTTAGGCAGGGCTTGGCGTTGAGCTTCAGCAACTCGTCATATGGCATAAGGGATTGTGCAGCTCCTGTGTCAATCTGCACCTTTGTCAGCGCACCCTCTATGTTTCCCACCAGTCGTTTCCTTTGCTGGTCACTGAATGGATCATGTGTGCGTGAGAGTAGTCACTGTCAGAGTCTGACTCGCTGGCACTTTCATATCAATTTTCTTCCTCAACTGCATGTGTCGCTCCACGCTTCCGACACACTTTTGCATAGTGACCCACTTTCTCGCAGTAGCTGCATTGCTCGCTGACAGCGGGACATGAATAACGACCATGGCCGGGTACTGCTCCGCACCTGTGGCATCCTTTGTCCTTCCTCTTCTTATAGTGGCTTTTCTGACTGCTTACCTTGGGCTCACTTCTTGGCTTATCGTCATGTGATTTGTTTCTATAAGACGGCTTGCGAGATTGTTTGCCATTCTTGTAGGACAAAGAGTAGGAGGCGTTGATTTTCGCATCTTCCCCATCTGCTACGACTTTCATCGTGGTCTTTGTTGTCTCGCAGTCTTGCCCTATGGAGACAGCGCTTGCTAATGTTAGGTCGTCTCCTTTGTTGAAACATTTCTCCATAACCAGCGGATTATGTGAATGTAGGATTATAGCGTCGCGTATCATACGGTCTTTCATAGTGTCTCTCGCAAGTCCATCTAGGGCAGTGTGGAAATCATCAAAACGCTCTGTCTCACCGTGTTTGCGGCAGTTGAACAAGACGGTTGCCCTTATCTCGTTCTTCTTTGGTCTGACATAGTCCTCAAATTTCTTCCATACGTTGGCCAGACCATCTTTCGGAACCACTCGTTCTGCTCCCTCACCGCTTGGCTCGGCAAAAGTGAACATTTCATGCACCTCCTGCCCACGGTCGCCCATAAACGTAAGGAGGTAGGCTATTTTCACTTTGTCATTTTTCTCGGCATGGGGCCCGTCAAAATAACACACACAGTGCTTCTTGAACCGCACAAACTCCTGGTATATGTCAGGGGCTTGCCAGTTCATGCGGGGCTTATCACAGTCTGTGTCTCTACCTGCTGCAGTCAGGGCTTTGTGTTGGATCATTTCCAGTGGTTTGTGATCGCTTTCCACTGTGAAGGGCTTGCCATAGATGTATGTGTGAAACCGCTCACAGCCAAAACATGACGGCAAGTAGCTCATGCTCTATGTTTGCATATCTTTTTTTCAGTGTCCATCAGCGACTTCGGTGCAAATGCAATTGGTTTTCCATTCTGTGTGAGCACAGCTCCTAACCCCCTTCCTGACGCATCAACTTGGATGGTTGTCTCCTTGTCTAAGTAAGTTAAGGTTGTCTCACTGCATATCAGTGCCTTCACTTTGTTGAATGCCTTTTTGTGTGATGGCATCCATATAAAGTCTGTATCTTCTTTCAGCAGGGCTCTCAGGTCAGCTATATTCTCTGCTAGGTCTGGTATGAATGGGGACATATATGGCACCATCCCCAGGATCCTGCAGCTCCTGCTTTGTCTGTGGTTGGTCCAACCCTTTGATGCCTGTGACCTTTTTTGGATTGGGGTTGACGCCATCTTTGGTGTATACCATACCAAAGAACTCTATGCTTGGCGTCTTGATTGCGAATTTTTCACTGTTGAGCACCAGTCCATATACTACAGCTTTTGTCATCATATTATGGAGATTTTGGTCATGCTCCTTTTCGGTCTTGCCATATACTACTATGTCGTCTGCTATCCCCACAGTCCCTGGACATCTTTCCAGGAACTGGTCCATCCACTGCTGGAACACGTCTTGGCTCATGGCATACGCAGGAAGCAGTATCGCCCGAATGCTCGGAGGTTCAACAGGGCTTTAATTATTGATATATTGCCTGTTCTTTAGATACTTTTTTATCATTGACTTGATCCACCGTATCTGTTTCTCAATGAACCCACTTGATTGAGCTTAGTGGGGTGATGATGTTGTATATTTCATCTCCCATTCACTGCAGAGCTTTTGGAAGGCTTCCCCTGAGTATTGAGGTCCATTTTCTGATCATATTTCATCAGGTCGTCCAAGAATACTAAAAGCATCTTCGATAAACCTGGAGATGGATTCAAAGGTAACAGGGCTTTTTAACTCTTTGACAAGTGGGTATTTGAAGAAGTAATCAGAAAGGATAACAAAATACCTGCCCTTGATCTCGAAGAGGTCTGTGCCAAGCATTTTCCATGGGGCATGTGGAACATCTGTTGGCAATAGTGGTTCCTTTTTGTTTGCATCTGTTCTTCCTGGCACAAGGGGCAGTTCTTGACCATCTTCTTTATGTCTTCATTTATGTTTGGCCAGTACACAGTGTCACGGGCCAGCATCTTTGTCTTCTCAATCCCTTGGTGTCCTGCATGGAGTTGTTTCAGGATGTCATCCTGCATTGTGTCAGGGATCAGAACTTGTTTCCCTCTGAAGATGATGCCATCTTCCAGCCCAAGAACATCTCTGTATGACCAGAATGATCTCAGGTTGGTAGATAGCTTCTTGATGTTTTCTGGCCAACCTTGGTAGAATGTCTCAGATAGAGCGTTGAGGGTTGAACACCAGTCTGTCTGTTTTCGAACTTTCCGAATGATGCCTGTGTCCTCCATTTTCTCAATCTCGGTCTTGATCTTCGGGAGAAGGTTGATGTTACACTTCCTTGGTCTGTCGATGTAGGGTTCTGCATCCGGCTTAAGCAGAATTTTGCCTGATTCCTTGAATCTTTCAATCTTGTCGAACTGGTCAGGATACATGTTGATAAGGTCAGTCACAGAGGTAATAGTGTTAGACGATTGTTAACTTCCACTCGCTCACAGTTTATGGACAAAAGGTTTAGCTTCTCACAGGTAGGAAGCCTGAGGAGTACTGGTCCTGGTACATCAACAACAAAGAGCATTGTGGTTACCCAGTCAGAATCACCATACTGACATTTGATGTCCAGACTACCAAGACATCTAATCGCATTTCCCGAATACAAGGTTAGCCTTGTCTCGGTGTTTGGTGTTAGAACTTCCTCTGGTCAGGTACCACTATACATCTGATAGAAGGTCCGAAGTGGTAAGGCATTTGCATTGGCACAGGTATCTAGCTTAACACGCAGCATGTGTTGTCCAGACAATTTGGGTATTATCCCATTGATCCTTGTGAAAGCTTTGTCCTGGGTAATGGCATCCAAGTTAGTGAGCGCATAGAATCCTTTGGCATATGATTCACTTGTATCACTCTTACTTTCAGAGGTCAATCTGTTATCTTCAACTGCATGGACCCTTTTTTCCTCTCTGCAGAACTTGGCATTGTGCCTGGACTTAGATGAATCATGTTTGGACTTACATGAATCACCCTTTTGCAGCCCTTGGTTTTGGACTTTCGGCAGTATTCCTTCGAGTGACCCATGTTTCCACAGTAATGGCATTCTGATTTGTAGGCAGAACATTCTCTGTATTTACCATGTGTACAAATGCGGTTTTCAGTGTTCTTGGCGCAAATTTCGACTGAGAGTTTTCAGAGATTGACCATGGTTGGTTAGCACTGGTCAGATGACCCCGATCCTGTGTTTTCTTTGGCTGATTACTCAGACAAAGGCACTTGAATCTGTTCATTAACCAATCCTGGCAACCAATTCTCTGTATTTATGTAATGTTCCACAGTTCCCATATGGCTTCTTCTTAGATTGGGCATCACGCTTCACATGGTCGATCTTCGAGTTGTGCATATCCCAGATCTGTTGGGTACCCGGGAATGCTGCTTCATGCTGCCAACCCTCCTTCAGGACAGTGTTGAGTGTCAGGTCTTTTCCGAGTAGGTCCCATCTAAATGTGTCGATGGGGGTTCCGGCAATCACTAACTTGATAATGGGTCTTGGAGTTCTTCGTCGGTAGACTCGCATGGCAGGGCTTGGGTACGTGCAAATCATCGAGAGATTCCCCTTCCTTCTGTCGGTCCTGCATAAGACTAAGCCCGTGGATTTTGAAATTTACAGCCACCTTTAGCTGGTCTTGGAAGAATTTCCAAATCTTATCTGGGTCTTTACTGTCTTCTTCCCTTAGAACAGATGCGTTGAGGCGCCTTAAACCCTCATCAGCTAGACCTATTTTGATTTTGCGTGCTATTTTGGCTTTGTCTGTGACCTCATTATCCTCACAGATAAGTAGCATTTTTTTGTTTAAAAAGTTTGAACACATCAGCAGGGTTTGGGTCATACCAATTCATGGTAGGGTACTTTGATGCCATTTTGGAATAGTAGACTATGTAGGCTTATTGGCAGGTATTACAGAAATTTTGGTATGGTATTGTCACTTTCTCCTGTATGTAACATACACAGATATAGGGTAGTGACAGGTACTACTGTATATAGCCTATACAGCTATATGGTAGTGTCAAGTATTTCTGTATATATATAGCCTACATAGATAATGTCATTTTCCCCTTCTGCATTAATATATATGGTATTGTGGGGTAACTGGAGTCATATGACTGCATGCTCTTCTGGTGTCACAAGTGAGGCCCTCCTGGCACTGACATGGTAGAGTCAGTCTGGAGGTTGTTTGTATCAAAACATGCACCCTACTCACAGTCTATGGCAACTCCTATCATTCACTTTCTTGTCAGGGATGATCAGTGTTACCCATGCTCCACCGCTGCCACCATAAAGTGGTATTTGGTATTAGATTAAGTGGAGAAGGGTGACATTAAACCCGAGTTTAGGAAGACAAGACACAACCAGGCCGATTCACCTCCAAAGCCCAAAAGCCTCTTGTTTATTCCAGCCTATATTCATGTCTCTGTAGGAATTGGCTAATGTGCATGAGCAGTTAATGTTTACATGTCATCAGATAAGACTGCAGCAGGGGAATGAGATATCACCTCTCATTCTTTTAGAATTCCCCAGAGGTATTCATAACATGCAGTACATGTTGATATAAGCATTTTCAGTGTTCTTAATATTTTGTCTGCTGATAAAAATGTTCCCACAGTGTTTGGGATATCAAGGATGGTCCCGCTAACACCTTCACAACAGTATATTACCCCCCAACTTATTTTAACTTTTATTATATAAAAGTTAGAAATTATCTCATTGACCAATACCTTAACCACATTCTGTAAAACTTTGGAAAGCTGTTCTCTGCATACCTACTTCAACAGGTCTTGGAACTTTTCCTTACAGTCCTTTGTTCCTACTTCAGTATCATTGTTCCTCTTAATCTTAAGTTTCCAGCATTTTCCTATAATGAAATTCCGTGCATAGCAAACAATTATACACAAGATTCCAACAATAAAAAAAATACCCCACATCAATGACTGTCTATAAGTTTGGTGCCAAACTGTACAAGTAGGCAATGAGTCAAGTGTAGTCTTCACTGAATGGATAGTAGCACGATCAACTACCTTTAGATGTTCCAGTAACTTGCAATGAAATTCATGCGGTATTCGGTAAGTTGCATTTGGGAACATTATGACATGATAATGCTGGTCTAGCTTAGAAGTAAAGGTACGAGCTTGATATGTAATAATATCTGAAGAATGCAGGTTACACCCTTCTCTCAAGTGCCATAATTCAATTCCTTGAATAGGATACGAGAAAGTCTTACCACTATTACAATATACCTTAACACTATTTGTAACTAGAGATTGCATAATATACTTATTTTTAGCCCAGGGATGAACAACAAGATTACATGCTACTTTAGTACCCTTGATAGGACAAGCCTAAACCGACTCACCTAATAAAACAAGTTCACATCCATTTTGTTCCAACACTCTAACTTCACATATTTTGAAAGATCTACCTTTACACTTTTCAGGTATAAACATTTGTGTCTGTTGAGTGTTTACAGCTACTTCATTTCGAGGCAAAAGTTTTTCAGCATAATCATGCTTAACTATAGGAAATGTTATAAAGTGCCATAAGTAGTAAATAGAAGGTTCAGAAGCCCATAAAAATACTTTATAGATAAGTCTACGTGGTTCAGCAACAACTAATTCCACATCAGTATTCTAATAATACCAAACCAGATCCTGAACTCTACCATCTTTAGACAAGTGATGCAATATTTCACTTAAATGAGTGGTAGATCGTATGTCCTCTGACAATTGACCTTACTCCAACACTCTCCTAGCACACTTAAAGTGTGAGTGTTCCTTTTCATATTTATCCGCTGCAAACTCCAATGCGGAAATCCACCGATCAAAGTGACGCGCCACTCTGACCTGGATTAGTGCTCTACGAAGATGGTCAGTGTTTCCAGTCATTTGGTTTAACCGTCCAGTCACTTTCTGTGCATGCTTCTGAAGTCACTTAATGTCCTGTGGATTTTCCATGGAGTACTTACTGTTGATTATGATATACAGTGTCAACACTCTTCACTGCCTCGTCCACCTCAGCCTTCAGTGCGTCCACTTCAGCATCAGTAGCGAGCCCAACTAATGAATGTCCTACATCACCAATTAGATCGATGAGACCCAGAAGTTTCCTCTTTCCACCAATATAAGATGTTGTAGTTGTTGACAACTCAACTTTATGGCCACTAAAGTTGATGTCAAGTCGATCAAGTCTTCCCAAAGTATGGTTGAGATCACCTTAAGCCAACCACTTCCTGTCAGAATTAACATGCATTCGGAGCTCCTGAACCCACGCCGGCATGGGGGGTTGTACTGGCGCATGGATAGTAATGACTGCCATCTATTCCGCTTTCATAACTCCATCCTCACCAATCTTTTCAGCAATGACTCCATTCGTAATCGGTTTCCTTATAACATCAGCTTCAACAGAGACAAGCATGTACAAGGTAAGTCCTATAACTGCATACATCTTGGTCGTTTAGGACCAGTATAATCAATAGCCCAAGGTCTTTTCCTATTAGACCTCTGAATTCCGCGACTCGCAGACTCAGCTGGCACATCAATGTCCATTGACTCTTCAATACTGTCTGTCAACTGAGTGGTGTCATGAGTGGATGGTGCAACAGGAGTAGGTAAATGTGCAATAGTCGGCGTTGGCGCATCTGAAGCAGGCGGTGTCACTGCGTCGGGATGTTTTGTCTGAGGCTCCTTTGTTGCTGGGGCTGGTTTAGGAGCTGTTTTTAATTTCTGGGGTTGAGTTCTGTAGTACTGTGTGACTCTTGGTCCAATTGATACCCAGTCACCATCTGTGTCAACATGCTGTAGTTTGTCACGATTGTATACCTTTGTTCTTTCTCCCCCACTGATAGACTTGCACTACACCAGATTTCCTCATATTCTTGTGACCTCTTTCGGCATGTCCCATTTGGAGTCAAAAGGTACCCGCTCATACGCCTTTGGTAACACTCAATCTCCTACCTTAAGTGGTAATGCATTAGCCTGTTTCATAGCTTCAGTGATTTAACGTTCTTTTGATTTTGTGTGTTTTTACAGGCATCATGCAAAGCATCTCCCATCCTCTTGAGCCGTTGACCCAAGACAGTTGTTGATTCAGGAGCTCAATTGGAAGGATACCGAGCCAGTCTACCATATAGGAGGTAGAATGGCGAATAACCTGTAGTTTCAGACACAGACTGCCAGTATGCTTACAACGCAGACCCAAGATGCTCCTCCCATGTTGATATGTTATTGTTTACCAACCAGTAATATGTCTTTTAGACTGCGATGCCATCTCTCCAACTTCCCATTAGTTTGTGGATGATATGGTGTAGTACGTTGCACTTCCACTCCTTATTGATGTAAATTGTCCTGCAGCGTAGTATTGGTGAACTCAGTACCATTATCATGGATAATAATGGCAGGAACACCATGTCTAGGTATATAATCCCGGGAGAGTTTTTTACAACAGCTTCTCCAGTTCTGTTGGAAATGAGATAGGCCTCAGCCCACCCGGTTGTGATCTATTAAAGTTGGTAGGTACACATTGCCCTCTACCGATTTAGCCAGCGGACTGACCAGGTCTATTCCAACTATTTCTCCAGCATAAGTCGCAGTAAGCATACCTATTGGTGCTGGCCGTGTCGTACACGATTCCTTCATTCGACAAGTTGGACAGTGAAATATTGCTGACCTTACCGTATCTCTTTGTTTCAGCCTATAATATAACTCTCGGATCCGTTGCAAGGTTTTTGTTTGTCCTTGATGTCCCACCTCCATATGAGCCTTCCTAGTGATGTCACGATGGTAGTCTATTGGCAACACAAGCCGTGGGTATGGCAATTGATCAGGTAATTCTTTTGTAAACCACAGTAAACCATCACGCCAATGATAGTAACTACCTTCATTATCTGACTCACTCACCCATTTCATGTTGTTTTTCATGTACCTCATCTTTGTTCAGTCCATCCCAACGCCAGGGCACTTCCTGTGCAGGATTAGCTTCAATGTCAACCCAGTCTGTTGTATTGCATTCTCCTACTTCAAGGCGCCCGTTACGGGCCAGCATATATGCTCCTACCTCATACCATTCCTCATCCTGAGCTGATGGTACAATCCGTGAGAGCATATCATCCCTTACATTGTTTTTCCCAGCTCGATACTGTATGGATGCCCCATACTCGGCTATCAGGGAGGCCCAACGTTGTACCTTTGTATTCTTGACCTCACCTAAAAACAGGGCCTTAAGGGGCTTTTGATCTGTTACAATAACCAGTTCTGCCCCATAAAGATAAGGCCTAAGAGGTTTTAATGCATGAACAATCGTGTAGGCCTCTTTCCCAATGGTACTCCACTTGAGTTCAGAACCTCGCAAAGTGTGTGATACATATTGGATAGGCCTCTTGACATTATTGCTGTCTTTTTGCACTAATATGGCCCCTATTGCCTTGTCCAAGGCATCAGTGTAGAGAATGTATGGGTCCCCGATAGATGGATGTGCCATAACATCACTCGAAACTAGTGCCATTTTTAGTTCATTGAAGGCCTCCTGGCATTGTTCTGTCCAGATCCAGGGTACACCTTTCTTTGTAAGGTACTGTAAGGGTTCTGCAATGGCAGCATTCCGACAGATCAATTGATGATAATACCCAGCCATGCCGAGGAACAGGCATAACTCAGACACATTGGTTGGAGGGTGTAGATCATTGATGGCACATGTCTTCTCTGGATCGGCGGCAATACCATCCCCAGACACGACATATCCCAACAGAGGTAGCTGCCTTTGTTTAAATTGACATTTCTCCTTTTTAATCAATAGTCCTTCCACCTCCAGACGAGCAGCACTTCCTGGACATGTTCCTCATGTTCTTCCTGTGTCTTGCTGTAAATCACTATATCATCAATATATACCATTGCACAGCGACCTATAGCATTTCTTAAAACCCAGGGGGCGTATTTGTAAGTCCAAAGGGCATACATACACACTCATACAGGCCATTGTGTGTAACAAAGGCAGTCTTCTGATTATCACATTCCTCTACTGGAATTTGCAAGTATCCAGATTTTAGGTCGAGGGTGGTAAACCATGATGCACCCGTGAGGTTATCGAATATATCTTGTATTTGTGGCAAAGGGTCAGCGTCTTTGCGAGTTATACTATTTAATTTCCGATAATCTATGCAAAAGCAAATGCTTCCGTCCGTCTTGGGCACTAGAGTCACAGGTGATGCCCAGGGTGATTGGGATGGACGTATCACCCCTTTTTCTAACATCTTTTGGATTTCTTCTACGACCACCTTTCTCTTGGTCAGTGGCAACCGATATGCTCTCTGACGGACAGGAGGATGATCACCGGTACTAATGTGGATGTGTACTCCATTAGTACACCCTATTTCACTTTGAAACACCTTAGGAAATGCCTTTGTCCATCTAGAGAGTTCAGTCTCACCATGTTCAAGGTCACTTACCTCTGGCAAGGAACTCTCATAAAGTACACCATTAAAGAATACTTTCCCTTTTACACAGTCTATCACCGCCTTTAGTTTCTTCAACATGTCCTGGCCCAGTAACAGATCATGTTTAATGTTGTCTGTTATAATGATATCAATTCTTTCCTCCATCAAGCTAACGACAGTTCTGCCTTTCACAGGGAGACTCTCCTGATAGGGTAACCAGATTTTCAACAACTCGTTCCAACAAAGGAACTCTTCTAGTTTTGTCACACAATGCTAGCCAGAATGATTGTCTCATCAGGGTACATGCCCCACCCGTGTCAACCAGAGCAGTGGCTTCTTTTCCGCTGACATCTAGCACTACTCGAAGTCAGCGGTCGAGTACAGCTACTGGCCGTTTCCCTTACCAGAAGCTTTGTACTGGCTACAAGCCTTATCCATGGCCATGTGTCAGACAGGTTGGCCGTCTGTTGTCCAGGCAGGAATCCCTTTTTCTTTTAATTTTTGTGGCCCTTTACCACGACCTCAGCGTTTCTTATCCAGCTGTTTCTGCATCTCAGCCATCCAACTCTCTAACTTCTGTACAGTATCCATCATTTGCTGGAGACCAGGGCCCTGTTTTTTAGTCACGACATTCGTAACTTACGACACGTATTTGCTGTCAGTGTGCTATAGAGATACGATCTTAGAGGGGCTACAACACTTAGTGAAGATACGACACTTAGGGAGCTAAAAGGTGTGCTATAGTGACGACAGTCGGTGGCCAATCGAGCGGAATCAGATATCTAAGACCACTCTGGACATGTCGTAGCGAATGCGGAACTTCACTTCCCGTTAGAATAAAGCAATGAAATTTTAACATGAATAAAGTATACATATAACCTATAATCGTACCAAATATGAAGAAAATCGGGCGTATCGTCCCGAAGATATCGGCGTTTGAATTTTGTCATAGCAAAAACTGCTCTGGTGGCCAGTGTCCTGCCAGCCTCCGGGGGGGACAAAAAGAACAGCCGAAACCCCGCCGCACTACGGAGGGAGTGAAAAAGAACAGCGACCAACGCAAACGCAGGGGGGAGTGAAAAAGATATCTTCGGAACGATACGTCCGATTTTCTTCATATTTAGTACGATTACAGGTTATATGTATCCCTTACTCGTGTTAAAATTTCATCGCTTAATTCGTAAGGGAACTGCAGAAAATCCACAGTGACATTCTATAGAAAATACGACTGTTCTATACTTGTCGTAACTTCAGACACTTATCTCTGCAATCGGACATTTGGACTTACGACACTGTCTATAGGACGGTGGCCATCTTTTGTCGTCGAAACTGACGTGGATTCGCTGCCCTATCTTACGCTATCGCAGACTTGCTATATCGTGACTAAAAAACAGGGCCCAGTACTGGAAGCTACTTGATTTACACTCACCAGATTTTTCAGGGCACCTATTTCCATTGGCTCCTCCTTTCGTGTCACATCGGCAAGGTTTCGTGCCCTATCCATGGTCATGGCACGTTCGTAAGCTGCCTCCAGAGTGAGTGGTTGGGTAGCATGAACCTGGATGCGAGTTTCACTTGACTGAATACCAGCAATGAAGGTACGAGTTAGTCTTTCTAAAACCACCTCCACGCCTAACTCTGCATCAGTATATGGCCGATGTACTGCTTGGTCGAAGTCAGGAGCATATTCTCGTACATCTTGCAGGACCCCCTGTTTCATTTCATCTAAGGCTTTCCTGAGATATTCATTTTCGTCTGCACCCAGAAACTCTTGCTCTATTCGTTTCCGAATGCGCTCCCAAGTAATGGGATCCTGTTCAGCTGGTTGTCGGTGCCCATTTTCTTCATCATATTCTCTTATCCATCTGCACACTGCCACATCTAACCTCCCTTTCACCAAATAACCAACTGTGGCCAATGTTATCTGATGGTTAGCAGGACACCATTCCTTAGCGCTGGATATTTCCTCTAACCATTCCAGTAGGGCAGTCTTGTTTACACCATCCTGTACACCGATATGTTCCATTAGTTTTTGTATGGCCTGACCATCATGCACATCTTGCAGATTTTGCCCATCCATCTTGTCAGTTCTGTTTAACTGAATAACTTATTCATGGGAGTATCAAAACTCGATACTGCAGCACCCAAAACAGTTATATCAGTGCCCAGAATTGACAACTGAATCAGACATACCTGTCCTTCATCCTCCATTGGAGGTGTTGTACTTTTATCTAGAGGTCTCGTCCTTCAATTTAGAGGTCTCCTATTTGGAGGTCTCGTTGTGGTCGCCAAAAATATGTCCCGCCGTCATTGTGGTGGCTGGTAAGGGTGACATAAAACCCGAGGTTAGGAAGACAAGACACAACCAGTCCAATTCACCTCTGAAGCCCAAAAGCCTCTTGTTTATTCCAGCCTATATTCAAGTCTCTGTAGGAATGGGCTAATGCACATGAGCAGTTAATGTTTACATGTCATCAGATAAGACTGCAGCAGGGGAATGAGATATCACCTCTCATTGTTTTAGAATTTGCCAGAGGTATTCATAACATGCAGTACATGTTGATATAAGCATTTTCAGTGTTCTTAATATTATGTCTGCTATTAGAAATGTTCCCACGGTGTTTGGGATATCAAGGATGGTCCCGCTAACACCTTCACAAAGGTACAATGTGGGATTGCACGATACACACTAACATATCTAAGGATTTCTCATTTCCATTTCCCGGTGGCATGGGCAATACGCATTCACTTCTCAAGTGATTGGTTCTGTCTCTCAACTTCCCTATTTGCTTGTAGCCATCTTGGTGTCACTATGTGATGTCTGATGCCACATTCTTTCATGTATTCGTCAAAGAATTCTGACACAAACTGCTGCCCGTTGTCAGATGACAAAAACGTTTCTGGCAGACCATGAGTCCCAAATATCCACTCCAGTGCCTTCTTGGTGTCCTTGGCAGTGGTTGACCTCATGATTTTGTATTCATAGAATCTGCTTTAGTAATCTACTACTACCAGTATGGATTCTCCATTTGGGAGCAGTCCCTATCGCCAGGTCCTGCCATGGACCAGCTTGAATGTCGTTGTCCTGAATAGTTCATCCCATCTGCCGGACTCGATGTGTCTCCTCACATTGGTCAGTTCTTCATCCTCTGCAGACTCTCTCTACTTCACGAGTAGTCATTGCCTTCAGTGTAGCTGGGTTGGGGAGTTGGCTCAGTGGTTAGAGCACCGGACTTGTAACCCCAAGATTGTAAGCCTGTGTGGGTTCGATTCCACCCCCAGCAGTGGTAGATTTACTGCTAAATCAAAGGCCATCCTTCTCATACCATGTCTATGTGGTGTGGGAAGTAAAAGAACTCTCACCTCGGTAAATTTGTTGATTCAGGTCCCACTGCAGCCACTTTTCTCCTTCACCCCCAGCAGTGGTAGATTTACTGCTATATCAAAGGTCAATCCTTCTCATACCATGTCTATGTGGTGTGGGAAGTAAAAGAACACTCACCTCGGTAAATGTGTAGGGGTGAGGTTTCTTCCTAAATTTATTTCATAGATTCGATCACCACCCTTGTGGTGTAAAAGAACCTTGAGAAAGTCTGGTGAGAACCTGCAATGGTTAACTGGACGTTAAATCAAACCCACAAACAAACCCACAAACAAAGTCTTGACAGTGAGTCTGCTATGTTTGTCTTACCTGGTATGTATAACAATTTAAACTTGTAGGCCTGCATTCAAAGCACCCAGCTCTTGATTACTGCACATGGCTTCGACCTCGGTGTAAATCACCTGGAGGGGCCTGTGATCTGTATGAAGCTCAAAGGTCTGCTGGGGTGGACAGAAATTACCAATCTGTTCACCCTCTTGGTTGCCTCGCCTCCTCGTGGTACAGACTGGATATGCTTGCACGCAAGCATAACTAAAGCGACCAGGGTGGGTGGGGAGTGAGTTCAGTGGTAAAGAGCGCTGGACTTTGTTAATTCGGATCCCACTGCAGCCACTTTTCTCCTTCACCCCCCAGCAGTGGTAGATTTACTGCTATATCAAAGGACAATCCTTCTCATACCATGTCTATATGGAGTGGGAAGTAAAAGAACTCTCACCTCGGTAAATGTGTAGGGTGTGGGATTTCTATCTACATTCATCTCATAGATTCGATCAAACCCAAAGTAAGTCTAATTGAACAAATTGGACGTTAAACTACCAAAACAAACAAACAAACAAATGAAGGTCAAACTCTGAACCATAGACATATGGATGAAATGTCTCACATGCCCACACCAGAGCCAATGCTTCCTTCTCAGTCTGAGAGTATTTCCTCTCAATGTTGGTTAGTGCTCTGCTGGCATACCTGATGACCTTTTTTCCCTTCCCTTGAACCTGCAACAGCAAGGCGCCTAACCCTACTGGGCTCACATCTGCAACCACAATAGTCTTAGCATCCACATCAAAATATCTGAGGGTCTCAGAGCTCACAAGCAGCTTCTTGAGTTTCTGAAATGACTTGACCTGTTCAGGACCAAAAGCAAAAGGCTCATTCTTTCTGGTCAGCTTCTGCAGAGGCTCTGCAGTTGAAGCAAGGTCCAGCATGTACCTAGCACTGAAATTAACCAAACCGAGGAAATTTCTCACCTCAGTTACTGTTTCAGGCTTGGTAGCCTCCAGAATGGCTATCACCTTTTCCTTTGCAGGATGCATGCCTGTCTGGGTCAGTCGGTGTCCCATGAATGTCACAATCAGTTCAGTTTTGTTAGGGTTCGCAGTCAGTCTGTGTTCCCTTAGTCTACTAAATACCTTTGTCGGCATTTTGTAGTGAATATCTAGCCTCCTAGTCTAGTTCTATCTGGTGGAACCCCCACTTCAGATCTACCTTAGAAAACACTCTTCTCTCTGTCAAGTCTTCTAGGGCCTCGTCTATTGTAGGGGAATGTGTGGCTCATCTGCATCACAAGCGTTACAGGTAGCAGCTGATTCTCATCTAAAGGGAATGAGCTACATCTAGTCGATAGAGGACGGGGTCTTCTGGAGGTGTGAGCGTCAGGATGGGGAACTGGACTGGTAATCGCTACCATGATAGAGACAGAGAGAAGTAACTGACATTAAGTATCCATAGAGCAGCGTTGGTACAGACGGGCTGTGGGTATTGGCACATTGAACACTGGTCATGACAGACAGGTTGTCGAAGATCCCGGAGTTAATTAGTGTCCAGGGGATACCTGGAGAGTGTACCTGCTTCCCAGGAGGACGTTTAGTATTGTGTGAAACACTGTACCGTGAACCTTTTTGGGCTTGTGACATGATGCCTAAAGATTGGATCCTGAAGAGTTTGACGTTTGTGTTCTCCATTACCAGCCAAAAAGGGTTAATGCTGTAGGGGACCATAAGTCGTCTACTAAGCCGTTTTGTGTCTATCAAGCAGCAGGTGCCGTGTGGCGGGTCTGTAGTGACCTGCTACCTGCTATTTGTGAGGCCACAAGCTGCTTGCTATTTCTGGCACCATGTTGGAACCAGTCTAAACGGGTATCTGGCCACCTGGCTGGTACCTAGAATATGGACTGATTCTGAATTGGTATGGAAGGGCCCAGCAAAGTTGACTGGTCAGCTGGGTATCAGACTTACACAGGACCACCAGTGGGGACCCAGCAGGGTTCTGCACATATCCAGTGAGTCACAGCAGGTGTATATAAAGCCTGCTGAAGCTCATCTGGGCACACTGGGGTTGAGGGACTATGTGCAGTCCCTCTACAGGGCTCTGTCTCTGTTCCCTGCCAGGGTAGTGACCCTCAGGTTCCCTATGGGTGGGGTTCAGGGAGTCCCTGATCTCAGGAAGGAGGGCGTTGATCTTCGGGGCCTCCCTTTGGACAGAGTCTGGGATCCCGGGTATCAGCAGGGGACTCTCCAAGTTTCCCCTGTATGATCCTGAGCGGAGCATGCGGTGCTGGGTGGCTGTAGTAAAACACAGCTGCAGGTTTGTGGGTGGGACCAGCACTGGAGTGGCATTCTGGACCAAAACTGGGATGGTGCTCGGAATGAGCTTCTGCTGTTCCCAACACCCAGCCACTAAAATGCTAACATATTACCTGCAACACTTTATTGATCTACATAATAATACAGGAGTGTACATAGAAGTCATTACTGTCAGGTGGTACACTGAGAGGCCTATTCCACCAAAAAGGCCCTCAGCAGGCGGGTTTTTGCCCTCCAGCCAGCATTTGCCGCCGGGGCCGGCCGGCCGGCCGCCCCTAAACCCCTAGATTCTCCCAGCTGTTCCACCAAAGCCCCACAAGGCGACCAACAGGCGTACACAAGGCGCCCGGCGAGCGCCCATAGAGCCGGCCGGACGCGGCGCGGCGATACACTCGCAGCGGGTTTGCTATTGCCGTCTGGTGGACATTGGCGGCACTAATGCGCTAGCCCGCGGTTCTCTATCGATCCGATAGGCGGCGCGGCGTGCGGCGATACACTACGACGCTCTGAACCCGCGAAAGTTGCATATCGAGCAGAGCAGTGTGTCAGCGTGTCGGGATTTGTTGGGAACGGTCAGAAAACATCAAATAACCGCGGAATTACAGGTTAAATCGAACAATGAAGGTAAATAAAGATAAGGATTGATGTTATGAATGTGTATATTTGACTCTGGTGCTTATATTTTGCCCAAACTGCTGCAACTGTCTGAAATATCGTTGTCCGCGTATAAGGATACCGTCCGCGGACCTGTCAGCTCAATGTTAACGGTGTATATCGTAGTATATGCGGGCAAGCGGTCAACGCGCGCCCGGGGAACAACTCTCCGCGTCACTCTCGATGTAGCTCTTGGCACGCCGGCCGGCCTGCCGCGGGCTTAAAATCAAATGAATCAGTTTTCCTCTGGCAGGGCTTGCGGGGGACGTTGCGCTCATAATGCCCGGCCGCCCACCCGGCCTTCTCTGTGGTTATCACTATATTTTGGTGGAACACCTCCAAAATTGGCTGTTGCACCGAGTATTGTCCCTGGCCGGCGGCCGGCGGCCACCAACAGGTCAGCCGATACTGCCCGGCTACGGGGTTTTGGAGGCACAGTGGGGCCTGTGAGCTCTCATGAGCTGTTCCACCAAGCAGATTATCGCCACCGGCGGGAGGTTTGGGCCGGCTATTGCAGCCGATCGCCAATAGGCGACCACAAGGCGCCCGGCCTGGGCTTGTGCCTCCTTGGTGGAATAGGCATGTAATGCGGCGTTTCCACCTGCTGACTAAAAACCCACTGATAATTTTCTCGCTGTACAAATGTCAGTCTGTGGCCAGTCTCAACCACAGAAAGAGTAAGGAAGATCTCACTCTCAATGAGATTCCAGGATACTCCTTCCTCGCAGGAGGTTTGTGACGAGACCTGCAGACTAGCTGTGACGCAGTAATATACAATGCAGGTTAAGTAACAAGGGGTAAACCATCGTTATCCAAGAGGCGCCACATCCTCTAGTGAGAAGGAAACAAACCGCCACTTGATACCCGCGTTCCTTACAGATGATGTGATTGGTAAAAATTCATTGACAAGTTTTAATCAATTGTAGGCCTAAGTAACCCTCCCTTTGTGGGTAAAATATGTATACATATTCTAATTAATACACAATTCACTGTTTCATGATATAAATGGCAGAAAAAGAGTCTCTGATATTTTTGAATTTGAAAAATTTACTGCTGCCACCAAGCCATGTGCTGCTTATGGATGTGGCCATCTTGGATTAGCAGACAGGGGAATTACAGAGACATGGTAATTCACTAAAGAAAATAAATTGTTACAGTGTCAGCTTAATGATGTAGGTAATTATCTCAAATACTTTGTAATCAATATCAGCAGAAGCTTCTATACTGTTTATTGTTGAATTCACTATGAATGTCTATCTTACTGATAGTGAGCCATAATAGGGGCTGCACACACTTTTTTTTTCTTCTTTGAAGTGTTTATTACAATTTCTTCTTTTGTGAGTTCTTTCAAATTGTACAATTGCGTGTTCACAACTTTGTGTGCTTCCAATTTCGTCTCTACAAGTGCAAAGTGGTGATTGATGAAATACATATGTGATGATTGAGTTTAACTTGTTCTTTATGTTATTTCCACTTCAACCGATAATTCAATGCCAATAGTTGGCCTTAGAAGATAGAAATGCATATAACAGATGTTTTGTTGTACATAAGTAATGTCTAAACCGATTATTGCTATGAGAAGTATTTTCAATGTTTTTTTCTCTCCCCAACCGGCATCCTGTATCATAAGAATCGTGTCTACTCCTGCTTTTACTCTTGGACCAAAGTGAAAGGAGTATCTCTTGTAGAATCTATTGTTGGTTCTTCTTCAGAACCTTAAATACAAAGACTACCCCATCATTATCTAAGAAGTAATTTGGTATGATTGTTCGCTCCACCAGCTGCCACTCTCCCTCAGTTTCCAAAGCAGCCATCTTGGGCTCTAGACGTCCTCTGTAATCATCTACCTCTTGTAAGTATGCCTGACGCATAACTATTATGACAAAGCCACCTGGAAAATATATGAAACCGGTATTAGTTAGTACCGTAATTTCTAGTGCACAAATAAAATAATTTCTGATTCACCATTAAAGGGTCTATAATTATCCAAAACATGCAGCCCAGTTGATATCTAAAACAGTATAGCAGTTCAAAGAAACCTATTATGTTGACTGTTCCTCGATGATGTATCAGCCCATTAACATACCACATCATGCGACTTTTATGTTGATATTTACAATATATTCGATAGCGTAACCCAAAAAATTTAGAACAATGAAACACGATTTTTGTGTTCCAAATAAGATATGTAAGTTAATACATGACTACCTAATTGAAAGGAAGAAATGGGTATTATGAAATTTCATAATTTCGGTTTCCTTCCCTACTACTTGTATGGACCATCAAAGGATTGTCGTGGGATTATACTATTACTTTATATTCTGCTATACATATATATTTTTAGTAGAACCTGAACAAAGTGTAGTAAGTGGCAGACTTGGCTGAGAGGCCTAAAAACTAACAATGCTAACTCAAATTCAGTTCAGTATTCATCCTGCCCCAACTCCACGATTTTAGAATATTAGAAAATAGAGGTGCGAGTCTGGCAAGCATAACCATGTCTATCATCTATCCCAATATTGCTAAATGCATCAGCAATTCATGTTGCTAAGGCTACTCATAAATGGGTCACTATTCTGATGTCATCTCAGCTAGGTCTAATAGAACAAATTGGAAGTTAGACTACCCACACAAACAAATCATCTGAACTGACAAACTATATACGTAGAACATATATCGAAAGTATAGAGTCATATGACCTATGCAAAACAAAACCCCTAAATCAGAAGTAATAAGGAATTCGCCAATTGAATCACGCCTATCGGCCTGTCCTCGTTTTGTAATATTGTTTTGTTGACACAATTGTATGTAAGACTGCACTTTGTTGGACATGTCCATGGAAGAACGCTAACTAATCTTAGGGAATGTACATTTGTCCTTGAATAAAAGAAATCATGCTCGGAGAGGAAGCAAAAGACAGTCATGCTAGACTATTCTCTTTATGGCCACTTTGATCTGCTAATGGTACTCCGATTGGAAGGATACAAACATGTATCATAACAGATATTTACGTTGGTGCTGCCAGCCATATTTGGCTTGTTACATCCTGGCAATAGAAATCACGATGTTAAACTTCAGGAATGGCCTGTGTAAAGGCAAGCTTGGCTGACCAGCTGGGATTGTGCCTTTGGATTTATATCTCAGAAATTACAACTGATCTCTGTGAATACTGTGAGTGTCAACAATATGTCGAAATGGCAAATTGTGCAATTAGAACCCGAATTCCTTGTGTGTAAATATTGTTGATATCAGAATGGCATTTCAGAAGGGGCTGGTTTCATAAATCACCCATAGCATTCTGTATCATGCTCGCAAACCTTTGAATAGGCACTTGGCGTGCAACTGGAACCTTTTTCGTAAAAGCTTACATTCTGAGATGATTGATCAATTTGCATGAACAGTGGCATGAAAAACACTTTATGCCACGCTCCATCACATACAGTCACTCCATGTTAAGTTTAATAGGGGCAGGATAAATGTCTGAATAGGTTTTCCACAAGTCACCAATGCAATCACACTCGGGATTCGGCAGGATAACAGTCCTTTATTTTTCATGTACATGTATGCAGTTTTAGGTAGGTTAATGAAATATGAAGGAAGAAGACTTGCCTTTCTTGAGTTTAACCCTTTCCTTACTAAAGATGCCACTGTGGCATTCCCCAGCCACGGGCGAATGATGCCAAATGGCATTCCCCAGCCATGGGCGAATGATGCCAAATGGCATCATTTGCATTCTGCAAATTAGGCTCATAATTCGTGAAATATGCAATAATATGACACCATTTTTACAAAAAAAATGTGTATTTAGATGTGACCAATATAATCATTGAAAAAGAAATTGAAAAGGTTGTCATAGTAACGCAAATAACGTCACATGACATCATTTTTGAAATTTGGTGCTCGCCCTTAATATCTATGCATGTGAGATAGGGTCGCCGCCTACACGATGCAGCACAAAAAGCGTTCGTAAGGATAGGGTTAATTAATAGGGGCAGGATAAATGTCTGAATAGGTTTTCCACAAGTCATCAATGCAATCACACTTGGGATTCGGCAGGATAACGGTCCTTTATTTTTCATGTACATGTATGCAGTTTTAGGTAGGTTAATGAAATATGAAGGAAGAAGACTTGCCTTTCTTGAGTTTAATAGGGGCAGGATAAATGTCTGAATAGGTTTTCCACAAGTCATCAATGCAATCACACTCGGGATTCGGCAGGATAACAGTCCTTTATTTTTCATGTACATGTATGCAGTTTTAGGTAGGTTAATGAAATATGAAGGAAGAAGACTTGCCTTTCTTGAGTTTAATAGGGGCAGGATAAATGTCTGAATAGGTTTTCCACAAGTCATCAATGCAATCACACTCAGGATTCGGCAGGATAACAGTCCTTTATTTTTCATGTACATGTATGCAGTTTTAGGTAGGTTAATGAAATATGAAGGAAGAAGACTTGCCTTTCTTGAGTTTAATAGGGGCAGGATAAATGTCTGAATAGGTTTTCCACAAGTCATCAATGCAATCACACTCGGGATTCGGCAGGATAACAGTCCTTTATTTTTCATGTACATGTATGCAGTTTTAGGTAGGTTAATGAAATATGAAGGAAGAAGACTTGCCTTTCTTGACACAGCGTACCATTTCTGGAAGAGAAGCACATCTGATATGACCTTGCCCCATGCCACCTGCGATGCCTATAGCTTCATACGTATCTGAAGAGAAGAGATACAATATGAGTTCACAATTAGGATAGAGGCAGGTTTCTGTTAGGTGTAAAAGTGAAAATTAATTTTCAAATTTTAGGCACTGTGTAAACCTGCCATCGCATGGAACATGTCTACAGGAGTAAGGACAAATCCAAAGACATAGATCATGACATTGCAAGTGATAATGCTGCATATGATGCTGTGTGCTCTGCCCATGACTTTGAAACTATTAGGTGCACAGCGATTGATTCATAATTTGAATGATCAATTCACTTTGATTATCACTGTTATGACCGCCTCACTAACACATGGGTAAAACAACACTGCAGGTCACACTCTGTAAAAACATTTTTGTTTACTCTGTATCAGCGTTGGAAAAAAAATTTCCAACGCTGATACCCACAAGGGAGAGTGAACGAAAAAGTTTTTTACAGCTCCTCCACAAGTAGGATAAAGATAGGCAACACGGCTGGATGTAGGGAGGGATCCCAGAGACGGCCGACCGGTCCCCTTTCCTGAAGACCAAATCAGGAAAGAAAGACCACAAGCCACAGAACACACTCTATCGCACCTCACCTGATGAGACCAGACAATGGTCGAAACCACAATCAAAACCCCCAACACAAACATCGAGTGGCCGACCGACGTAGTCGGTTATAAGAACAAAGGAGAGCATAAGAGAGCATACTGAACAAGTAGGAACAGGACGACGAATGTAAAGTCACAGACAAAAATATATCCCCCAACACCAAAAAATAATCTAAATTTAACTAAATAAATTTCTTCAAAATTTTCCAAAACAAGGTTGGAGACTGGATGCCATCCGGCCACTAACAACCCTAATTTACAATTAAAGAATGAAAAAGAGGAGATTAAATACAATCTACTCCTGAAAACAACTAAATACCACCAGAAGAATAATGGATTTTATAGATCCCATCACCAACTCCATCCAGATGCTACAAAAATAAATGGCAGTGAAAACAACCACCACACAGCCATCCTGGACAAATATCAACCACACAGAACAACACCCCATAGAGAACTACTAAAACACTTGGAGCCACATACAACAGAAGGACAGGCACCAGAATCTGCTCCAAAAACTCACCATACACCAACCAATAACAGCGCTGCTCTCATATACACCTAAGCATTGACCAATAGAAACCACCGAAACGGGGTCGACCGGCAGCAGCGCGGGACTCAAACGCACCTGGCCCAGCTCCCTACATTGTGGTCGTGATAGCGGCAGGGGAAAGAACCAACGCATACGTCTTCCCACACTATAACACTGCAGGTCACAGCCAAGGGCAATTGAGATGAATATGTTGCTATTGGCTTACACATGGCAAGGGATACTGTAGCAATATCATTTCCTTCAATGGCTAAGTTGTCTTGCTGGATTAGAAGTCATTCATTGACTTCGCCTATTTGAGTCAGAACCTATACCATAATACCTGTCACCAAGCAAGTGCCCACAGCCACATATATGGCGGCATCAGTCCTTGGAGCAAACTATCTGGTGAAGACCCAGCTAGGAATGTTGTTGGAACTAGACAGATGACATATGTCGCAAACTCTTAAGACAAACTGTTCCTCAGCAGGGATGTCTGTACAACACTAGGTATAATCCACCGCACCTTCCCTATCCTGGGTGTCGGCATGCAAACATGTAATGAGGACACAACAGTATCCATGCAGGAACAGTCAGGCCCAGAGTGTGACTGTCAAAGACGACAACTCCCCCTGGCACCTCCAACAAAGCTACCTTTCACAGGAACACCTGACAATCAATGCCATCTAAACGAGTTTCTGTTGGTTTACTGCAAGTCCAGCACATTCAACATGAGCGAGCATCAGACTTGACCATGTACGGCTGGTCCTTCAATGATGGTTGACCCTGACGCGAAACATGTAAAGAAGAAAGACACTTGATTACATTCACCACTCCCTGGGGCAGGTACAATTGCAAGACTGCAGCACAGGATTATATGTTGTATTGGGTGATGGTTACACCAGATGTCATGATGAACTTGTCTCAGACATTCCCAACAAACGAAATGTATGAGGGATGTCCTACTGTGGGCTAACACAATTGGAGTCCAGTTGTTGGATACATGTGGCCACAATGGTATCACATTTAACCCAGCAAAATTCCTATTTGCTGAAGACATGGTGGAGTTTGCCGGGTTTTGAAATAACAAACAGTAGCGTACCTTTACGCAATCCTTGATTGCTCCAAAGAGTCTTACTCATGTGAATTCATGGTTCGGACTCATCAACAAGGATTCATACACCTTCAGTATGACTGAGAAGATATCCCCCTTTCTTGTGAAACCTGATGCATTATTTTATTGGACGGATATCCTCCAGCAGTTATTTGAGGAACCCAAATCCATCATTGCCAATGAAAAAGAAGAGGGTGTTCAGATCTTTAATCCATGCAGACCAACATGCCTTGCTATAGGCTGGCCTAAAACTGACATCAGTTTCTGGTTACTTCAAAAACACTGCATATGTTCCAAGGAGACACCTTTGTGCTGTTGTGATGGATGAAAGGTTACACTTGCCGGCAGTCGATTCACACATGCAGTAGAATCATGGTATACTCTAGTTGAGGGAGAGGCCCTAGTGGGTGTGGATGTCCTTGATAAAGCCAGATACTTTGTACTTTGATATGACAATCTGATCGTAGCTGTTGATGACAAGCTCCCATTGAGAATATTTGGAAATAGATCAACAATAGGCTTTTGGAACTTTAAGGAGAAAACCCTGTGATGCCGCTTTAGAATGATGCATGTCCCTGGTATGCGACACTGTGCTGCAGACTGCATCTCTCGACCACCCACTGGAGACCCTGAGAAACCCAACCTGGAGGAGGATGTTGCAACCCTGAGAACACCCGGTTTCAAGATGCCGTTGTAGTGTCAAAATTGGTTACCCTGCCAAAAATGGTAATTTTCGCCCACCCAATATGCGAATGCATCTGCACACGCTCTTCCGGTCAGATTTCACGGACTATTGGACGTACTACTATTTTGATTTTAATGTAAATAAATGAAAAGAGTAGTATTTAGACATGAGAATTCCATGTCATGATATGCTTAATTTCGGCAAATTTCATCACTGCGTATGTTCGCGCATGCACACAAGATACTAGAGGGCGATAATTACCATTTTTGGCAGGGTAACTGATTTTGGCACTACACCGTACCTCCATGGTATTATGGATGAACTCTGTCTTCAGGCAGCAGGACTGACCTTCATTGAGGAACCCGCATTAGCCACTGGGATATCGGCATTGAATGCAATGAACAATGTGTCACCTTGGACACAGTAAGAACTGCTACTACAAGTTACTATCACATGCAGCCATAGATATCTCTGATAGAATGTGGTATACTACTATCATGTAACATGCAAAGTGAGTAGATGTCCGCCATTATAAAATTTGTCGCCTCCCCAGCCCTATCTGTTATTCATGCAATCAGATAGTGTCCTTTCATGTTCAGAGCACGGCCTTCTCTAAGGTGTCCTTTACAAAGCTATACATAGTGATATGCCCTTATAATAAAAATGCTATGCCGATAGCAGCGGTGCATATTCATAGGTATATGATAATAGGGCCTATTATAAACCCTACCCATGTGGATGTTTGAAGAAAATGTTTCTATTGATATTGAAAGTATAACACCTTTTTTAAATGTAATGATGAATTTAAACTCCTATGAGAAATTAATAGGGTAGTCCACTGATGAGGAATGTATATCTAAGCACACCTGCAGAAAGCTTAGGATTCTTGATGTCGAAAGGCTGTAGTATGTAGCTCCGGTATACACCTTTTTTCATGGCCTGCTGCAGCATACCTTCGGCAGGTTCCAGAGCATCCACTGACATATAGCCTGAATTCATCAGCTATGAAAGCAAATAAATGAGAATGATTGTATCAGCTTTTAGTGGTTTAAATTAGGAGACATAATTCATGGTACTTGAGAAAGCTAGGTCAATGTTTTCAAAAGCTTTTAACATAATATGTGTAGAGGTGACAACAAAGGCAAAGAAGGTCATTCATCTTGATCAGTGATCGCCTTGAATAAAATTTACTACTAGCAATTCAACATTTTTGAGAAGCTTGATCATATAAGAGTAAACTCTGCTTCAACCCAATGCTGGTTCCCTGGGTATCTACTAAGGGCAGGGGAAATCAACGAACATTTCGGATTCAAAACGAGGTAACTGGCAAAAGTCATATAACTCAAACAACTCATATATTATGAGTTTGGAAGTACTGTAATTTTTAAATGAGCTTCACAAACAATCCAGTTGGTTTTTTTCAGATCTAAACCACTTTATAATGTCATTCAACAGTTGATTAGACTGTCACTTTGAATGAACACATGTGTTATCTTGGCAAACAGAACCCTACAGCAAATGAGGGTCTTTCCACTGAAGAAAATAATCCCTGAGACTATATATATGTCTGGTTTGACATAACAAATAACAAAATGTGTGTATATCATTTATCATATAAATATGTGCATCTCTATTTACAAGTAAAACGCAAAATACTCCTCAAAGTGTTCAGAATTTAGGATATATGAAAAAATGGGGCAGATTTTGCCAATAACAGGCAGGTCGGTGCAGAGATACAAGCGGGCACAGGAAGTAGACTGCAGGATCTATGCTATAGGAGACTGCCCGGCCAGCCACCACCAATCCTTGAACCCCATCTCCCCCACCCACTTACTATGACTTAGAAAGTGATCGGACCTGACCAACTTCTGAAAGCCCGTTTCCATTGGCCGACGAATGGCAAATGGAAATGCGCTAATAGGACAACTAAAAAATTATTCGTCATTTTCGTCGGCCAGCCGTGGTGTGAGGTGTTTCAGATAAATAACTAGTAATGCATTGTTGGCTATATGGATGAACGCTTAATCATGGTGAATGTAACTGTTTGATCTGATTTCTTTTTAATTATTTGCATCAATACATGTCTAAAGTTATAAATTATCATACTCTACAATGTTTAGTAGTAGCTAGTCTTCAGATATTGCAATGTTTACATAAAGGTCTCTAAATGTCTCTACATAATCTCAATATCTATAGAGTCAATGACCAAAAAAGAAAAAGACAACTTTGTTCTAGGTAATGTACAAATATTTGGAAAGACAAGTTAAAAAAAAGATAAATTTCATACTGATTACAAGGGGATTAGGCTGAAATAGCCAACTTAATCTCAATTACAATGAAATTTTTCTTTCTATCAATATCCTTGCTTTTGGCAAACAGAAGGTGACACTGCGGCACTTGTATTTGATTTAAAGGATTTTCGGTATGCCTTTTTAAAACATAAAGTTGTTCTTTTATTTAGATTTTCTTCAGAATCATTTTGATAAGCAAACCTCTCTTCCAAGAAGTCCTGTTCCAGCAGCAATATCAAGTATTTCCATGTTTCTGTTTGGGATGTACTTTTTAATGAACTCAGCACAAATTACAGGTCCCTTGTAGTTTTGTGGTGCAAGATGCTGGAAATGATAGTAGATTTACATTAAAAGGCAGTTGTATACACAAGATGAAACCTATTCATGGTGTAATAATCACTGAAGGGTGCGTTTTCCGATAGTTTCTTATATATACACCTGTATTGTATGCCTGAATATACAATAAACCCTATAAACTGTTCCCCAAGATGGAGACTTATCAGCCAGCGGCCCATCAGGGTCAGAGCTCGATCCCATCTCATTTGGATCGCCACATAATTCACGCGGCTTTGCATTGGGAATTACGAAGCGATTCAAACTCGATGGGATATGAGCTCTAACAATAAACTTTCATAGGTTTCATCTATAAGAACAAGGGTTAAAGATATATCGTTTGGGGGGACTTCAAGCTCCCCCAAACAGGGAGATGTAAGGCTCCCCCACACAACCCTAGGGGATATGAGGCTCTCCCACACAGTGAGGGTGCAATCAGGGTCACCCACCCTCGTGAGGCAACTACAGCAGTGTAAAGCTCTCTCCACCAAAAATGGAACTGGTAGGGTATTCTGGTTAAACAAACTAGCCACATGGCAGAGTCGCACTGTTGTTTTCAGTATTGGTTGCAGGCCAAGCATTTTTTACCAAATATGTGTGTCTGAGGCACCGCCTAGACTACTGACATTCAACTCGCCTTTTGGCCGTTAGAATTTCTTGTGTATGCCTTTTGGTATCTGATCCGCCTCTGAGGAAGGGACGCTAATGAATATGTTTGCAGATATCAACAGTGTTGAAATTGTACCCAATGACATCCTGACTGCAGGTAAAGATCTTGCCAAGCAGGATAGCATATTACGCAATGTCACTTAGTCGAGAATGGGTTAGGATTCAACCTCGAGAAAGACCAGTTGCGCATTCTTCAGAATTCAGTCTTTGCATGGCACTGGGGCAAGCCCCAGCAGCATGCATTCAAATTACTTAAACAGTGTGCCATGTTTTTCGACATTACTTGCTAGAGGGGCCAAATGTCGTTACCATTGATTGTCATGATATGGGCTTGGGGCATGCTTACTACAAGGTGACAAACCAGTTGCATTTGCATCATGTTGCTTAAACAAAAGTGAAAAGAACTATAGGCAAATCAAAAGAGATGTCAGCCATCTCATGGGGTTGTACTAAATTCCAGGAGTACATCTATGATTGAACAGAGATAACAATCGAAATTGACCACAGGCCATTAGAAGCACTCGACAAAAGCCAATCGGTTCTGTGCCATCATACATCCAGCACATGATGTTAAGGGTTCAAAAGAATTCCTTCAGAGTCATCTAGCAAAAATGCAAAGACCTGATCATTGCTGATATCCTTAGCAGGGCATCGCAACCTTGTCCAAGTCCAGTGATCTTGATGAGTACCAAGTACACTCTGTCTGGAACAGTTAGTGATGTCAGATTAAATGAATTCTGCAGAGAAACCGGTCAGGATTTTATCTTGAAAATGGTTCAGAAACATGTCAACCAGGGTTGACCTGCTTGCACTGGAATGTCTGGAAGATAAACTATATTTCCGAAGGTCTTAAGGTGCGATAGATCGATTGTTCCAAGCTAAATACATAAGGCCATGTTGACACAAATCCAAAGAAGCCACCTCAGTGTAGGGAAGTGTACTAGTAGGGCTAAAGATATATCCTTTTGGCCAGACATGACAAGTAAGTGATATATGTAAACAGTGTAATACATCTGCAGTTTCGCACAAAGCAACACAAGGAGCCAATGGTTGCATCGCAGGTTCCTGAGTTTCCATGGCAGAAGGTTGCCAGTGATTTGTTTTACTTTGATGGAGATGTATGTTCTTGTCATAGACTACTTTTCTAGATTTGTAGAGTTTACAAAGTTGACACAAGATATGAGTCTGTCAGTAATTTCCTTCCTATGAGAACAGTTTTCTAGACATGGTATCCCAGGGCAGTTTACATCAGACAGAGGACCACAGTTTGTCTCAAAAAAGTTCAGTTAGTTTTCAAAAGAGTATGGTTTTGTACATCAAGTCATCCCTCTTGTATCCACAAAGTAATGGCTTTGCTGAAAGCCAGCTCAAAATCATGGAAAACAATTTGAAGATAGCAAAACATTCTAAGACTGATATAAACCTCACTGTTCTAGAGTGGAGAAACACCCTTGTACAAGGTTTAAGTTCCTCTGACCAGCTACGATATGTTGTACCAACCAATGTATGTCAGCTTAGACAAAAGCCTGTTACCGTAAAATTATCAGATGCATTAGAATGCAAGGCACAGAAAGCTAAGAACCATCATGATATGTTCCACACTTTCTCTGACCAGAGCAACTACTTGCTGAAAATGTGAGGATGAAGATAATGACAAGTTGGGTACCAGCAAAAGTAATTGAGAAGTGTAGTGAATCTACATTCTATATCATTTAAAAGGGCATGAAATCCTAGTGCAGAAATAGAAAAGACATATATCAAACCAAAGATAATTCTCATTGTGCTAGCCAGGGAGGTCCTAGTCAACCCAGTCCTGAGGTGCAGAATCAAAAGCCTTTAACAAGCACACTGATAATGAAAGATCCTGTTAAACCAGAAAGTGTAATGTATGATCAGACATAAAAGGTTGTGCAAGACATTGATAAAGATGAAACAATGAACAGTGAGAAGGGTGAAGTGAGAGTGTATATATATACAAAAAGTTTTAGGGAGGTGAAAACCTAAGCTAGATTCAAATAATATTCTGTGAATCATTACCTAGTCTAAAGTATGACGAGCTAGATTCAAATGATATTCTGTTTGACCACAGTATTATCAAGTCTATAGTGAATCATTACTTAGTCTACAGTATGACAAAATGTAGTCTTATAATTAAAAACTCAGAGATCTGTAAAGATGCCTTGTGTAAACACAATTTTATATTGTATAATCTTTATGTATCGTTCATATATTTGAGATTTATATCCAAACATCTAAAAGGAGAAGATGTTACAATAGTGCAGTTCTACTGTATATCTGAAACACATACCAATAAAGCAGTTGCTATAAGATATTAGGAGTAACGTCAACCATACGCTTGTTGCCAGTCTATCATCATTAACAATTATGCCATTGGAATTCTACCAAAAATGCCACCACTGTAAACTCTAATCATGGTTCCGCCTCTTTGATCAGTTTTCTCTTAGTGGATTCTAAAGATGCCATTACAAAAGTAGAATTATAAAAATTATCAAGTTTATTCATGAAACATCAGTCTTTAATATGAACTTATCGCTTCAAACCACCCTGAAGTGGGAATACAAGGCATCTGAGTGTAACAGAAATGGCTTGCCATAGTGACTCCCCCTCATCCCCTCTCCATACATGGGCATGCCCATTCAGTGCTGCCCTCTACAACCCCTAAATAGGGGCATGTTGAATCATTTTTGACTAGGACGGTCACAAGTCACAGGTATTGGTACAACAGAAAACATTCTGCTTTGTGCCAGTGCTACAGTCTTGTGACCTCTCACCCAGATCTCTATAGGTAGGTGTGCTGCTTTCATTATTATTGCAATAGATGACCTATTATCACTGCTTGTATTGTCACTTGAATATAGAGATCTATATTAATATAGTCATGTGTTTTGTTCCGCTGTTTCCTATGTACAGAACAAGCTCAGAACCCAAACTATTGTCTAAACTATTGTAGACCTATTTCGGCAGCTACCATCATAAATTCCCTCCCCAAAACCTGTTCTGTTACATGAGTGATACCAACAATATTTGGCTTATTCAAAACACAAGTAAAGCACCGGTATAAAGAAATAGTTTTCTATCTGTCTAAACCAATCGCTTCTTGTACAGCTTTCAAAAATAAAGTCTGTAGGGTTCCTAAATTGGATACAGCTTCACTACTGAACCATATTATTACTCCAGGCCTTACACTTGGCACATATTCGTGGATAACATAGAGATGTAACACTATCACATAGTAACACTAGTACAAATGAACATAAGAAAATACAGGTGAACAAATATAAGCTTGAAAATGGTACTGTAAAGAAGTCATAAAGAAGAAACCAACAAGTTTTGGTCAAAGTCGTCCTTCTCCACGAGTTTGATGCGGAGTGTCTTTTTTTGTATGTTTTTTTTTTATATTCAATAAGTGCCAGTTCTATCCTAGGTTAGATCTTCCACTGGGTGTAACAATACCATCCAACCATCGAGTACACCTTGTGTTAAACATCAGGTGATAAAGACATATGATACATGTGTATCATTGATGAAGATGAGAAATGAACTATTCAGACATTCGGTGTTATGAACGAGGCGACACCCGGGTGAATATCACATAGCATTCAAACGAGTTGGAGAACGACTCCTTTGACCAAAACAAATTGCTTTTTGTATTTATCTCACTCCTGTACATATTAAAAGAATGGATGATACAGAGGATTTCGACCATGGAAAACGTTCAGCAGACATTGGCTGGAGGGTAAAAGCCTGCACGTGGAGAGCCTTTTTAGTGGAATAGCCGCTGTAGTCTAAGTCTCTGTAGGTCACTTCTGGAGTTTTAACCATGAATTTCTTTCGGCTTCGCCTCAAGGAATCACTCAAGTCCTGGCATATGACGACCTACACTAAAACTCATCTAGTTTTACGATGATTATATGATTATCAGTATGATAATGATAATCTGTCAATTTTATCAACCTACCTTATCATATGTATTCGCCCAGTCAGAGTAGTACTGCTGAAGCTGTTCGTCTGTCAAATCCTTAGCATATGCGGCTTTGTTTGTTGAGTGTGCCTCTTCAATTGCTGAGGTTCCATTGCATTCATCCTCAGTTTTCATGATTCCCGTGCAATCTCTATTGTGGTATTGGTATCTAAAAATGGAGACCTGTCAGAAATTGGGAACTGTGTTCTAATCACTCTTCTGCCTTGTCATAGAAGAGCCTTACATAATCTTGGTGTTGTCAGCTATGTCACAATAGACATGTGTTCTGTGTCTAACTGTGGTGTGTATTATAGAGGAAACCTATGAAAGTTTACGGTCAGAGCTCGTATCCCATCCAGTTTGAATCACATAGTAATTCACAAGGCAAAGGCGTATCACATAACAATTCAAACGAGATGGGATCAAGCTCTGACCCTACACTTGAATAGGTTTCTGAATCTATCTCATCCTTCACATTGACTAATGGGCTAACCTTTGTGACAACTTCCCATTGAATATTTTTTCTAAATACTCAATGGGCGTTGGATATGAGTTCTCAATGTTAAGTCTATGGGAAAAATACCAGGGGTGAAATAAATATATGTTCCTTATTGCCACTTTATAGAAACTCATTCAAAGTTTTAATCCAGGAAAGTAAAAGAAAATGCTCCTTGGGCCTTAGAAATCTAACTAATGATACATTTCTGTACATAGTTAGTGTATTTCAACAATACCTAATGGTCTGCGAGGACAATTATAAATTTCAAATAAGATAAGAACAAATAAAAACATTGCAAAGAAACTAGACAAGCATTCATACCACGAAGGGAAGGATAGAATGTATATATCCGTTAAGTTATATGGTGACAATTACATATGGCATAATTAGATAATTATCTCATAACCACTATCTATTACAAACAGTTAAAAAATTCAAGGTCTTCTAGATGAAAGATCTCAAATATTACTTTTTATTCTATTTTTTAAATTATCTAGTTTTTCGTTTTTTTGTAAGTCTGCATTAGGCATATTCCAGTATTTGTTTCCAACATAATAAGGGTTACTTTTGTATCTTTCTTTTTTGGGTGGTTTTGATTTTAATATAATTTTAGTAGAACCTCTGGTATTGTGCACATGGTGTTACACCCATGTACTAATGTACTAAATACCCACATATATATATGTAACAACCCCTAAATGTAATAAAATTTCAACCTTATTTGTTATAAACTCCCTTGAATGTAATAACACATTCCCTAAATGTAATAACCTTGTCACCCTTATTTGTAATACAAAGTCACCCTTAAATGTAATAAACTCTGAAACCACAAATGTAATGAACTCCTCTCTTATCTGTAATAAAGATCAGTGTCTGGTAGGAAAACAGTACATTTTCAAATAAAATTAAATAAAAACTTTCCCATAAGCCTAACCCATTACTAAACTTGAAATAGTACCTTCACAAATCCAGATTTCAGGTTCAACATTTCATTCTTAATACAGTGAAGAATGTGTTATATTAAATACTACATTTTATTATGAATGTATTAAAAATGACATGTTATATAAGTCTCTCAAAGGTCTAGAACCTTCCCACTGAGGCCCCCTCCTATCACCTACTCCATGCAGCTCCCTTGTGACCCAGCTCCCTCTGTTATTTCTCCCTCTATATTTACAGAAAGTATTCCCTATGTATAACAAACCTAAATTCATATCTTCCTGATACTATAAATGATTATCTCAACCATGAGACATATTTGTATAGAGCTACCATTCAGTGACATCAATGTCTCCCAGCTTCAATACTAACAGAGATTGACTGCCATCGAATTCTGATTGTTAATATGCTGAAACTGAATCAAATAACCATATTCACAATGAAGAATTCTGTATGTCTCTTTCACATAAATCCAGAATTTTATCATTTCTATAATTATGATTAATTGTTTGTGACAATGATTTTTCTAAACAGAAAGGTACCTCAACTAGTGTTAGTGTAGTGTCAATGTGCAGTGGTATGCTCACACAGCCTTGTTTTGAATACAACCTGGCAATACCAAAGGAAGAGTCAATAGTACAAATGCACTATTGGTTGTCAGACAGTAACACAAAGTGACCTACTTTCCGGATACAATCTATCGTTGGCAAAATTACACTTTATCATATTATAAAACAATAGTAATATTCAAAACATTTTCAATTTTAGAATTTGTGAAGTGGTAGAAATTTATTCAAAGTGTATTGGTGTGTATCAGAGGTGATAGCCCAGCAGCTGGTGAAGACTGCCCCCACCGAGTGCAGCACATACTGTATGCTGCACTCAAGGTACACCTGGGCCCTGTTTTTCAGTCATGACAATCGTTATGAACGACATGTTTTTGCTGTGAGTGTGCTATAGTCGCGACATTTTAGAGGGTTGGACAATGATCGCCGCTCTATGACACGTAGGGCAGTGTGAAGTGTGCTATAGTCATGACACATGAAAGGTCACGTGGGTAAATTTGTCTCCCAAACTGTCTTAGACCTAAGACATCTATGGACATGTCGTACAGAATGCAGACTTCACTTCCCGTAGGAATTAAGCGGTGAAGTTTTAACATGAGTAAGATATATATAACCTATAATCGTACCAAATATGATGAAAATCGGCGGCACCATTTTGAAGATATCCGCATTCGAATTTCATCATAGCAATCGTCTGCTCTGGTGGCCAGTGTACGAGCATGCCTCCGCTAATTTATGCGGCGACCTTGACCCTCTGCAGCTGTCACGTGACAAACACAGCTGGTTCTCGGGTCCAGGCTATCATAGATATCGGAATCCGAATTTCACTCACTTTCCGTGGGAATTAAGTCATGAAACTTTAACACGATACTGGTACCTATAATCGTACCAAATATGAAGAAGATTGGACTGTCGGATTTGCCGATATAACCAAAACGGTTCCCTGGTTCCTAAGACAATGTCGTAACAAACGACAATTTTCGCGGCGATCTCCCGTGGCGCACTACGATCTTGTCTATAGAACACCCGCCATCTTTTGTCTTCCAAAATGTCATACATTCGCTGTACGATCTTAGGGTATCGGTAATAGCGATTGTCGTGACTGAAAAACAGGGCTCTGGTTTGGTTCCTGCTCAATAGACGGATCTAAAGAAAACTTGAAGTATTTTTGGACTTTTTACTATGGACCTATCAGGTTGAATCATCTATACCATCATATAAGAGATTTTGTATTATGATGATATATTATTCTTATATAACAGTTAGAATGGATGCTATATCTTCCACTATGACTTAATGATGTTTATGTCCACCATTAAAATTTTTTGACTCTCTTTCAGAACAAAAATTACCCTGCTGCCCCAATGGCAGTATAAACAGCTTTCTGTTTATTTGAACATGCACTGATCTTTATTACAAATAAGGGAGAGGTTTATTACATTTGTGGTTACAAAGTCTGTTATATTTATGGGTGTCTTTGTATTTCAAATAAGGTTGACATCGTTATTACATTAAAGGGAGGTGTTTTTACATTTAAGGGAGTTTATAACGAATGTGATTGAAATTTTATTACATTTAAGGGTTGTTACATATGTGGGTTTTTAGTACATTTAAGGGTGTAGCACATGGTCCTCTTCAATATGTGAGTGATCTAACTTAATTAGACTAAGAGTATGAGTCATTCTTCTTAACGTAAGACTTCTTATACAATATTTATTATGTATTTCTTTTATGTGAATACCGGTATCTTGCGGGCTACTATTTACATAGTGAAACCTATGTCATTTTATTCGAACTTTGACAGCATGTAGCACATACATGTAAAATACTACACATTGAACTCTTTCCTTACCGGACCTGGGGGCCATTTCACTAGGAGGGTAAGCTGTCATAGTGAGACCACAGTGATAGTTTGCGGTTCATGAGAACATGCAGTCAACCGTGAACGTCAGTGTGGGAAGGAGCGTCACCAACAGTGAGAGTGTCCGTTTCACTATTAAATTAGGTCTCACTGTACCTATCACTGTTGAGGCACTATTAGTGACAGGGTGGACTGTATCGCTGTTGGGTTTAGAGTTTTGTTTATGTCAGAGGAGGGCATGTTTTCACTCACTTCCAATAAGAGTTAGGCAATGCAATTTTTACACAAGTAAGGAATACATATAACATATAACCGTACCAGATATGAAGAAAATCAGCCAGACCGTCCCGAAGATATTGGCGTTTGAATTTTGTCATAGCAAATACTGCTCTGGTGGCCAGTGTCCTGCCGGCCTCCGGGAGGAGACAAAAAGAACAGCCGAAACCCCACCACACTACGGTGGGAGTGAAAAAGAACAGCGACCAAAAGAGCAGACCATTGCAATGACGAAATTCAAACGCCGATATCGGCAGATTGCTTCATCTGATCTTCTTCATATTTAGTACGATTATAGGTTATATGTATACCTAACTCATGTTAATCGCTTAATTCCTATGGGAAGGGGTAAAATTCCACGTCATCCCGGCCCGTCAACAAATAAATTCGAACGTCAAACATGTGTGCATAGCGAGATCTGTGCCAACAGTGAGAGTTGGTCTCACCTCAATAGCGAGACCACTGATGAAACACGAATTTAGGCTTGACACTGTTGGTGCCACTGTTGGTGTCACTGTTGCAGTCCTACCTCTTGCTTTGACCCCCCTACTAGTGAAGTACCCTACTAGGTCACAAGTGCACGTCTTTAAATGCAACATGCCTGACACCTGACCACCTCTGTAATGCAGGCTTATGTTACATTTGTTGATTCTGTTCCAATGTATTCAAGGTTGTCTGTCAATATTTCCATGGTCATAACTATAATATCATTAATTAACTATCACTGTAAAGTCATTTTACTTAATCACAGACAAAATTATAAAGAGCCATTTTGAATCACCAGAGATAAATGATATTTTTTAAAAAGAGGAAAATGATACAGTAGATTTGTAACAGATGAAGTCACTTGTTCTACGAACGTCCGTGCTATTTTCAGAATGATAAGTTTGCTTTGGTCTACCATAACGGACATCTTTTTATTTACATATTTGATGTATTAGATTAGGATTCAATCTTCTTTAAAGAAAAGTGCACTCTAATGGTTTAATTGCGGGCTTTTACTCTGTTTTGAATGTTTAAAGGCAAATATCTCCATTAATATTTACAGCAGAAGTATATATCACTGTATAATGCACATTACTTATACATATATAATTAGGCCCCCATTTGCTAAGCACGTATCTATGGTATAGCCACTCAGGGGCGTGGCCTATTGTCGCGCACGTCATAGTTCTTTTGATGCGCAGTGAATGGGGGTGAAGGGGAGGCCCCTTTCACCCCCATTAAGCCAGGGGACAGGTCAAACTCAGTAGTAAGTAGTATTAACCAGACGAGAGGGATGCCGGCTACATCGGGGATGCCACAAGGGGAAAATCGAGAGAATGCAGCAGCCCTAGCTACTAGAGTCGACAACCTGGAGGAGACCTTCATGAGAGCTATCGGTAGGATGGAGAAGATTATTCACGTGAAGAAATCAAGTGACCATAGTTCAAGATCAAGGAGAAAATCGAGACTCCAAAAATTGCATGATACAGATTCAAGTTCCTCAGATGATACTGATTCTTCGAGATCAAGTTCAAGATCACGTTCAGCAAACAGAAAACATAAAAGAAACAAAGGTAAAAATAATATGTTTTCTTCTAAGAAATACCTGAAAAAAGAGGAAAAAACCATGAGTGAAAATGAACTTGGTAAATCTAAAAATGTTAAAAGATCTTAATGAAAAATGCGATGATATCAATGGTTTTCTAGACCATTTAATTCTTCTGGCGGAAAAAAGTGAAACTAGAATGTTCACAGCTGAGGCTTTGATTAATTACGACGAAAGCGTAAAGGTTGAAGCGAAAACCAAGGTTTGGAGGTATTTTCAGTGGTAAACCCGTCAAATATCATTAGATATCTATCATATGATGGTACGCAGGCAGCGGCTGTAAATCGTAAAGTGACCAAAAATAAATCAAAAGGATCTAGCAAGTCGAGCATATATTTCGCATTCAACAAAAGCGAGGGATGTAAATTTGCTAACTGCAAGTATAAACATTCATGTACAAAC
Organism: Alentia gelatinosa; assembly: GCA_950022655.1. Classification (NCBI taxonomy): domain Eukaryota; kingdom Metazoa; phylum Annelida; class Polychaeta; order Phyllodocida; family Polynoidae; genus Alentia; species Alentia gelatinosa. Next base: position 29,951,108 of record OX465585.1, on the reverse strand, counting down.
TGTCATCTATTTGGTCATGGTAGTTCTGATTGTAAATGTTCATCAAACAAGGACTCTAAATTTGTTAAATGAGACGAATTCCCGAGCGGGAATTCAAACCGGGTAACGGTGGGCGTGTCCGTTACTAAGGACGCTTTTGGTTGTCGGGATTCCCCGCACGCAAATGACGTCATCGGTGGTGATTCCGCTAAGCGGGACTACGAAGTGTTGGTTAGCGTTGATCGATCGGGAAATGGGGAAAATATTCCTAAAATCGTTAAAAATCCAGAAGGTAAGGATGTCACAATTTTTGAAAATTGCTTTAACGGTAGTTGCAATTGTGTGTATAAAGTAAATGATTTCGATATTGATCTTAAACCATGCCGTTCTGCACATTTCTTGGTAGGCGAAAATGCCCTAGATACAGTTGTTTCTGACGAAAAAGAATTCCTTTGGTCTGGTTTATGTAACAGTTTCAAAATCGTCGATGAGAATCTGGAAATCGAATATGAATGTGAATATTACGATTCCGTAAATAGTGGTGATGGATTTGAAAAATTTAACGAGGTAGTTAAAAATGAAGTTAAATGCGGCCGCCTATCAGAAACTAAGGTTAGGCCAAAATGTGTACATGCCATAGGCGGTATTTTCAAGGAGTCTGGAAAATTCAGACCTATAACAGACTGCTCCAGACCTGATGGAATATCCATTAATAATCACATGAGTGAAACGTTACAATTCGGTAGAAAATGTAGTCGATGTAATGGAAAAATACGATTACATGAGTCTTATAGATATAAAGTCCACCTATAAATCTGTCCATATCAGAAGACAGGACTCTGAGTTTTTAGGCTTTAAATGGGACAATAAATACTATAAAGATAACCGTCTGGCTTTTGGATTGAAATGCGACCCTAACATATTCACAAATATTTCGAATTTTATAGTTAAAACCGCGGAAAAAAAAGGGGCGGGGCATATGGTCAATTACTTAGACGATTTTCTCGTGTTAGGAAAATCGTACGAAGAATGTCTTAAAAATAGAGAGATTGAAATAAAAACAATTGAAGATATGGGTTTCACAATCGCCTATAACAAAGTGACTAATCCTAGTCAGTGTGTGGTATTTCTGGGTATTAAAATCGACTCAGTCCAGATGGAATTAAGCCTACCAAAAGAAAAAAATGATAAATTAGCGAATTTAATCGATAATGCCCTAGAAAAAGGTTCTGTTACAAAAAAAGACCTCGAAAAGCTAGGTGGTCATATGTCTTTTTGTTCTCAAGTCGTTAAAGGTGGGAAAACATTCAGCAGAAGATTGTTCAATACATGTAGAGATTTATCGTACAGAAAATCGCAAAAAATCGATGAATCGTTAGAGGCTGACCTGTTATGGTGGAGAAAATTCTGTAATGTATTTAATGGTAAATCACTCATACAATCCCCTTGCCACAACATCCCTATCGTTACAGACTCTTCTTATGAAGGTTTTGGGGCATGGGCAGGCCGGGATTACCTTTTTGGTAACTGGAGAAATGAGATTTCAGCAATGGATGGTTGTGGTCATCAGGAAAAAACACCTGACAGCGATTTTTTTGATTTAAATACAAATGTTCTGGAATTATGGCCCGTTTTAGTAGGTTTGAAACGTTGGGGTGATAATTATCGTAACAAAAAAGTGATTATCTGGACAGATAATATGCAAGTTCTATTCATGCTGAATAGCGGTGAAAGCAAAAATTGTACCTGTATGGCATGGTTACGAGAGATTTTTTGGTATTGTTTTTTATTCAATATTGAAATTTGGGCCACACATATCAAAGGTGCTAATAATATATTAGCCGACCAATCGTCCAGGTTAATTAACCCTGGCGTTTATGACAAATGCATTAAAACTCTCTCCGATTACAACATGTGCTGTTCTGGTTACAGACTTGACCAGGGATTTACAAGAAAAATCGGAAAAATTCTTTTCACTTTCAATCTCGGAAGCGACTAAAAAAGCAAGGAAAAACCAGTTACAATTGTACAGAAGATTTTGTGAAAAATATCAATTGTCTCCTTTCCCTTGTACTAGGGATCAAGCTTGTTGGTACATATCATATTTGTCAGAGTATTTATCACCAACGTCTATAAAAAACTATCTATCAGCAGTTTGGTGGTATAAAAAAATTGAAGGTTACATGGATTACTCATCCGATTTCAAACTTTGCATGGTAATGAAAGGTATTCAAAGGTCTTATCTAGCCAAGGATAATTCTAGATATCCTCTTACACCTACTGACTTGATAAAAATTCGTTCAATGCTAGATATTTCTCGTCCTGATGATTTCAACTTGTGGTTAGCGAGAATGCTATGTTTTCGTGGTTTATTGAGGAAATCTCATGTGTCAAAATCCCCACACAATCTAAAGGTTGGGGATGTAAAAATGTCTGATAAAATGTTAATTATCCACATTCGGACAAGTAAGACAGACCAGTTCGGGATTCAACCATATGATATTTACATTCACCCGATTCCTGGTTCTCTGCTATGTATTAATCAAATGTTCAGTTCTATGGATTACAGTAATCCAGATCGTTTCTTGATTACAATGTCTAATTCTAGACCTATGACTTACAGCTATTTTAATTCCAGGCTAAAGAACTTGGCATTCCAGTCTGGAATCTTAGGAAAGGTCTCGACACACTCATTGAGACACGGGGGTGCGACTTTCCTTCAAAAAATCGGTATGCCTATTGAGGTAATCAGGGCAAAGGGTAATTGGAAATCGTCAGCTGTTTACAGATATTTACATAATTCTGTTTCAGATAAAGAATCGGAGTTGGTAAACTCTTTTCTAGGGAATTACGCCTAATTACTCGTAATTGTAGTTTGGCGGTATTTTGGTCTGGTTGTATTCTCGCCAAACTATATTCACTCGTATGTTTATCTATTACCTAAATGTATAGACCTAACTTATATCACTGTATAATGCACATTACTTATACATATATAATTAGGCCCCCATTTGCTAAGCACGCATGGTATAGCCACTCGGTGGCGTGGCCTATTGTCGTGCACGTCATAGTTCTTTTGATGCGACGGTTGGGGATCTCCTCACTCTACCTTAGTCAATCGTATGAGCAGGACCTATTTTTAATTTTTAAATTTAGGTTTAAGTTACCCAGTTCTGTATTTATGTAATACTGGGGGTTTCTTCATCCTGTATTCACGTAATAAATGGCCATAGGGTCTGGTTGTATTCTCGCCAAACTATATTCAATTGTATGTTTATCTATTACCTAAATGTATAGACCTAACTTATATATATATATATATACACATATATATATATATATATATATATATATATATATATATATATATATATATATATATATATATGTATATATACATATACGTTTTAATACAAATAACTTACCTCCTGATACTCTAACAAAGACGAACACCTCCAGGAGACTTCACTTCTCCAGTCTTCATGAAAGAGATAATAGGCACACTATATCTGTTCTACATATGATACTGAAATCTTCCTCACCTCGGTGCATCGAGTAATATGAAAGTTAATCAACTCCCACCTAATTCTAGGGTACTTTGATGTTCACTGGAGGGCAATTAACGTGAACCGCTAACCTTGATACTGTGTCACAGGGGGCCGCTCATTATATGAACTAGTTACTTGAACAGTCGGTATACGACTTTTTTTGCTTTGTGTACTCAATAAAAGGTTCAACATAGGCGATGTAAAAGTTATACTAACTTAGTCTGATTGGCCGTGGCTACAGCTACAAGAAAAGGTATGGTTTTGCCTATCTGTGAGGCATAAGAGCAGAGCTAGGGTTTAAAAATCACCCCAAAATGACCAGTTTTTCTAAGATAAAATCTGGATGTCCACCTTTCAGGAGTATACAAACAAAAACCAAGACGCAAATGCATATCCGTCATAGATGGAGCAGCGCCGGTCGATAAAGGCACATCATATTTTGATAAATATAAGTCATTTATCACAGTAGGTCTGCTATAATGTACCATTTTCATGTGTAATCAAATATGACCTACTAACTTTCAAATATCCTTTTCCCCCTAAATGTAGTAGTCAAGAACTCTTCGGATAGGGAAAGACCATATGATGATTAGTATTTCCTGGCCACTCTTTCCTGCCCACTCTTGTTCGTAGCATATATGAATAACACATGCGAGGAAATTTAATGATGCCACAGCATACAATAAGAAGATGACTTAGCTTTCTTTACATTTTATATTAGGGCTCATAATGCCTCAGAACTTTTGTTTGTTTGGGTAGTTTAATATCAAATATGTTCTATTAGACTAACTTTGGGTTTGACCAAATCTATGAGATAAATTTAGGTAGAAATCTCACCCTTACACATTTACCAAGGTGAGAGTTCTTTTACTTCCCACACCACATAGACATGGTATGAGAAGGATTTGCCTTTGGTATAGCAGTAGATCTAACACTGCTGGGGGTGAAGGGAAAAAGTGGCTGCAATCGGACTTGAACCCACAAAATCTGACAACCTTGAGATTACAAGTCCAGTGCTCTTTACCACTAAGCTAACTCCCCATCCCGTCGCTTTAGTTATGCTTGCATGCAAGTATACGGAAAGTTCTAAATTATCTTGTCGTGAACACACGCAATAGACAATTATAAATGACTACGGAAAATGTCTGATATAATTGTGAATCCATGCATCTATATCTCTCAACCACTGTTTTTTTTTAAGCTTAATAGTCGTGAGCACACGCAATGGCCTTGTATTACAGAGAAAAAAAACTCATTTAGTCATGATTCCACGCACTCAATTATACTTAAGTAGAGGCATACCATACCTTGCCATACATACTATGCAGTCGTTATTTCATGCTAGTTTAACCACCTGCATCCAGGAGCAGAGTTCATGTTCGGATTCAGATACATAAGCGAATAATTATAGACATATATCGTGCTGAGTTTAATTATGATCCACGCAACATCTGCAATAGGAACTCTATCTTGTACAAATTTTAGTTTAAGTATATGTATCTATATGTAAAATGCTCCAAAAATCAACCTTAATATACACTCCACTACGTCGACAGATCCCGAAAAACAGGGAGGTACAGCTGACAGGGGGCCAAAATGTCACTACAGCTTAGATGGCTTATGATAAAACGAACACAGGGAAAAGCAAGGGACTTACTATCTCACACCTAAATGAAACATAGGTTTCACAATGTAAAAAAGCTTGTGGGTCAAATATGTCTTGCTTAACTACCATATATATAGAGAAACCGCTGACATTTTTACTTCCTCTGAGTCATGGCTCAAGCCAAGCATACCTACAACTCTTGCTGACACCTAAGGTTACAACTGTGTATAACTAGATAGATCATGGCTAGACAAGAAAACTGGCAAAACTAAATCAGGAGGAGGCATCGGAGTAATGTAACTTGAAATTCTCAACTAATGAACTAGAGGAGTATAATCGAAGTACTAAAAATATAGAATGCTTATGGATAAAAATACACTTAACAAACCAACAAAATTTACTAATCGGAACAATTTACAAATAACCTCCACAAATTATATTCACACGAGAACTAATTGATATCACTTCCCAATTACAATCACTCTCAAATGCAGAAACAATCTTAGGCAATTTCAATATTCACTATAACAAGAAGAATACAAGCGACTTTAGATACATTAAACAATTTGAAAATATCTGCGGCTTACGCCAAATCATCCCGGAAACTACGAGAGTAGATAATATAATTTAGACTTACTGTTCACAGATACCAACAAAATTACAAGCGCTGGAGTGGGAAATCAAAACATCAGCGACCACATGCTTATCTATATACACTACAAAAAAATTAAAGAATTACATGTAACCATTAATACAACAGGAAGATCTTATAGAAACTACAACAAATTCACACTGCAAAACACTCTGTCAGAAGTGGATTGGACTAAATTCTTTCAAACACCCAACCCTGACGATTGTTGGAACATAATCGAAAGACAAATAAACAAGTATCGAGATGTTCATTGTGCCATAAAACACATAAAGTTAAAAGACAAAGGCTCACGATGGATAAACAATTTCATCATAGCAAAAATTAGAGACAAAGATGAAGCTTTGAGACGGACAAAAAAAAAGTAAAGAAAAGAGGACTGGGAATTGTCGAGAAGGCTGATAAATGACACAAAATCTTTAATTCGTAAGGCAAAACAATCCTTTATACAGAACCATATGAATACCGAACAAAAACGTTTTGGGAAAACTATTAATCCTGTCGAAAGACAAAACTTCTAGAATAAACTTGATCAACAAAGAAACTAGTTGATCAATTGATGATGAAGAGCTTCCCAATTTCATAAATAACTACATCGCGGATATAGGGCCGACTCTAGCTTCCCAACTAAGTTACATCCCAGTACAGCGAAACTTCCACACACGGATATGACAGCTCCAATAAGATAAATGATAATGAATAAATGGCAATCTGACTGGAACAAGTAAATAAGAAACAAACTACATACCATTCACTCAACTGTGAATGGGAAGAGAAACTGTGGGGGATTAAGTCGTAGTGAACAGGTGAAGTTGACCCATCTGAAAATAGGTCACTCCAGACTTACACACAAATATCTCCTGAAAGGGGAAAATCCCCCATTATGCCAAGCATGCGATGTACCCATCACTGTTGAGCATATCCTGCTGAACTGTAAAAGGGTAAAAGAGAATAGAAGAAAGTATTTGGAAAACAGTAACAACATGAAAACTATTCCAAAGAAAGATATCATCTTGTTTCTGAGAGAGACAAATCTCTTTGATTTTGTATAAAATATTTGAAACACTGAAAGAAAGTGAAAAGTTAAATCATTGATAGTCCCTATATACCCTCAGGGTCCCCTGGGACATTAAACCACAAACAAACAAACAGTCCCAACTAAATGAGGAATGGAGATTCTTTGGAGACAAGTTCGTGAATGATGGCTTGGACCTTATTCTCACAACTGAAGCTGATGTAACTAAACTAATAAAAGAGATTGATATACACAAGTCATCCGCTATAGATCACCTACCCTCAAGAATAATTAAGGACAGCTTCTCCATAATCCCCAAACAAGTTACTCATCTCTTCAACTGTTCTATTTCCCTTCCAAATGGAAACTAGCACAGATAATAACAATGAAGAAAAATGGTAACTCCTCAAACGTCACTAACTTGAGACCGGTGTCACTTCTCTCCCTCCCGGGTAAACTTCTAGAAAGAATAATTCACCAAGAAATAAGCACCTTCTTAGAGACTAATAACATCCTGGATAGCAACCAGGGAGGTTTTCGGAAGGGCAATTCGACAATTTCCAGTTTCCTCCTTTACTGCTGACATCTTTATTGGTTTTAACAAAAAAGAACACACTATTGTAACATTCATAGACTTGTTGAAGGCATTTGTCTCCCACACTTGCACTTAAATCATAATTCAGAACTCCAACAATAGAGATTCACAAACTAGCCAAAATCAATTTCTTAAGTGAAAGGGGAGAATCAGCAATTAGGAAAGCAGCATACATAAAGTGCCAAAGGCAAGTGCACATTCTTCAACCAAATCGTAGAACTAGGTTTCTTTGTTTGTTTGGGTAGTTTAACGTCCAATTTGTTCAATTAGACTTACTTTGATTTACTCTAGCCAAATTTGCATCTCCTGTTGGAATAAGAAGGCATGCTGCCTGGTTGATCCAGGCATCTTACTTTTCTCAATCATATCTTATTGAAAATCTTACATTCCCTGAGGAAGTCAAGAATTTCTTCCTTGCCAGTGTTATGGAAAACACTGCGCATTGTTGTCACAATCTTTAGGAATTTCTTCCTGCTCTCTCTGGTGGCCTGACAATGTAGCATGAGATGTTTTACACTCAGCGGAGTGTTGCATGTCTGGCACACGGGTGCTACTTCACCTCTTAGGAGGTGCCCATGTGTCAGTTTGGTGTGACCGGTCCGCAGACGGGTCAGTTTCACCTGTTCAGTTTGTGTCAGGTTGCCTTTCCTAAAGTTTTGGCTAGTAGCCACTACAATTTCTCATAGTTTGTTGTCTCTGGTGCAGTTCCAGAGTTTCTGCCAAGTTTTATGAATGTGCTCCTTGGCCATTGGTTTAGGTCTGTATGTGGAACCGTGTGGGCTCCAACTTTTCTGCTCAATCCATTTTTAGCTGCTTGATCTGCATTTTCATTTCCTTCGATTCCAATATGACTCGGCAGCCAACACATGGCCACCTCTTTGCCATGTTCTCTCTTCAGTTCTGTGTATGACAGTTTGATGTCTCTGATGACAGCATTCTTTGTGTCATGCTGTCCAATGGCTTGTAGACAGGATTTATAGTCTGAGAAGACTAGAGATTTCTTGTGTTGTGACATTTTCATCCAAGTCAAGGCTTGCAATATAGCATTGGCCTCAACAGTGAAAATGCTGCTCTTGCCATGGAGGGCTTTCTTCAGGTCACCATATGGTGTGTGGACTCCATAACCAATGCGGTTACCTTGTTTTGAGCCATCGGTATAAACTGGTACATGGTCTTTGAAACGTTTCCTCATGGTCTTGTAGTCCTTGAGAAAAACGGTTTCAGGGGTGTCACCTTTCTTGTTTTTTGCTAGGTCAAAGAGGATTGAAGGTGTTTCCTGATCCCATGGAGGGGTTTCAGGTGGCCTCTCATCTCTTATTCTCTTCATTGAGATACCTGCCTCTCAGTACTGGGCTTGTGCTCTGACCGGGAATGGACTTTGGGTTGTCTTTAAACAGTTGATGCTTTTCTTTGAAAACCAAGTTGTAGGCTGGGTTTCTTTGGTTAGCCCTAGTTCTCATACTGTATTGTAGAGACAGTCCCTCAAGTTGCAGATGAATTGGGGGGATTCCTGCTTGTACATACAGGCTTTGGGCAGGTGTTGCTCTAAATACTCCTAGGCAGAGTTGTAGACCTTGGTTTTGGACAGGTTTTAATCTGTCCAGGTAAGATTTTGCCGCTGACTCATACACAACTGATCCATAGTCCAGTCGTGATTGGATGTACATCTTATACAGAGTTAGCAGTGTTTCCCCAGTCAGGATGACTGAGGACCTTCAGAAGGTTCATGGCTTTCTGACACTTTCTCCTTAGATACTCGACATGTGGTTTGAAAGACAGTTCTGTCAAACACCAGTCCTAGGAATTTGACTTCCTCTTGGACTGTCAGTTCCTTGTTCTGGAGACTGAGGGAAGGTTTGTACACGCATCCCCGTCTATGACAGAAGTGAACTGCACATGGCTTTGTCTCAGAGAACTTGAAGCCTTTTTTGTCACTCCAAACATGAAGTTTGTTGAGAGTTTGCTGTAGTTTTCATTCTACTGTGTAGTTTTCATTCTACTTGTAGCAGATGACAAAGTCATCTAGATAAAGGCAGCAGTTGACATCCTTCTTTAGTTGTTTCGCAATGTTGTTGATTTTAATTCCAAACAGGGTGACAAAGAGGACACAGCCTTGTGGTACACCCATTTCTTGGTCAACTCTCTGGGAGGATGCACTGCCAAGGCGAACATTGAATGTCCTGTTGCTCAAGAATCTTTCAATGAACCCTGTCAGTCTTCCTCTCAAACCCATTTGCTGAATGTCCCTCAGGATGCCATGTTTCCAGGTGTTGTCATATGCCTTATCCAGATCAAAGAAGACTGCAATCTCATGTTCTTTGTTGGTAAAACCCTCACGGATCCAGCTTTCCAGACGGACTAAATGGTCAGTGGTGCTGCATCCTTTATGGAAGCCTGACTGATAGGGAGTCAACAAGTCATTGGACTCTAAGTACCATACCAGTCTGTGGTTCACTATTCTTTCCATGGTCTTTGCCATACAGCTGGTCATAGCTATTGGCCTGTAGCTTGAGGCGATGCTGGGATCTTTCCCTGGTTTGGGGATTGGTATCACAGTCGCCTCAGACCAGGATGGTGGATAGTTGCCAGTTGTCCAAATGTTGTTGAACACCTCCAGGAGCAGGTTGAGAGCATCATCTGGAAGATGTTTTAACATTTGATAGTGTATGTCGTCAGGGCCAGGGCAGGAGTTCCTTGCCTGGGAAAGGGCGTGTCTCAACTCCTCCACAGTGAAAAGCCTATTATAGGTTTCCCTGTTATTGGAGGTAAAGTCTCCCTGCCTCCTTCCTCCCTTTGTGCTCTAAGAAGGTGTTTGAGCAGATATTTGATGAGGAGACATTGCTGAAGTGGTTCGCAAGGGCATTTGAAATGTCCTTGTTCACTTATAATATCTCCCCACCACTCTTGAGATGATGAACAGTAGATGAGGTGCATCCGTTTAGTTTCTTCACCTCCTTCCGGACTTTCTGCATTGGAGTTGTACTGGAGAGGGAATTAACATATCACTATATCAAACTTTACAGGTGCAAGGATAGTGGAAGTATACCAACTACAGTTAAATTACCCTGCACTCAGGTGAGGATGGACGCACAGAGTACACTCAAGGTTTTCACTTAAATGTATAGATACAGATACATATAGAAACTAAATACAGGACTAAATATGATTCCTGACAAAAAGATAAGGCTAAAATAGCTGTAATATTTTACAATATGTTTCCCTTGTAAGGTGTCAAGTGTCACAGAAAGCATGGCTTCTAGCAGTTTCAAGCCACCTAAGGAACTAGATTTCCAGGTCAATGTTTCTCAGGGTTGGAGAAAATTCAGCACAGAGTTTGATATTTTCCTGTGTGCCTCAGGCCTAGACAAAAAGCCTGAAAAGAGGCAGGTTATTAGTTTGTTAAATGTCATTGGGCCAAGAGGGCACTATGCATGATTCACTGCAGTTTGATGACCCCACTGACAAGTTGAAAATAAACACTGTTTAAGAGAAATTTGAAGCACACTGTATCTCAAAGCAAAATGAACTCAAAGAAAGGGACAGGTTTTTTGCTAGGATACAACAGTCAGGAGAGTCAGGTGTTCAGTATGTTAGTGCCTTAAGAAAACTAGCATGACATGGGCAGTAAGGTCAGCATGTTGCCCAAAACAATGTATGATAAGTACTACAGCAGTGTAAAGCTGTTTCCACCAAAAATGGAACTGGTAGCGTATTTTGATCAAACAAACAAGCCACATGGCAGAGTCTCATTGTTGGTTGATTACAAAGGCAGGTATTTTCCCACAGAATTCATTGTTGTAGACAGACAAAACCAGTTCTAGGTTTGAGTTCTAGTGAAGAAATCAATCTTTTTGTGTTTGACAAGTCAAGTGTCGGACTTGTCCATGATGTTGAGTCAAAAGCAAATCAGTGTTCATGTGACATCCTCAAGGAAACAAAGTTTAAGAAAGTGTTCAATGGTATCAAGTGCGTCAAAAATATGAAAAAGAAATCCGATGCTGTATCTGTTATCAACCCACCATGTAGGGTCCCACATCCACTCCTGAAAAGGTTCAAGGTATCTCTAGCTAAATTGTGTGATCTGGAGGTTATTGAACCAATTATCAATGCAACAGAATGGGTGAACTTTGGAATAGCTCAGAAAAAATCAGGTGACTTGCATTTGTGTATTGACCCAAGATCACCAAAGGAATGTATTCAGTGTGTACACAACCTAATGCTTACAGTCGAAGTTTGTTTTGTTTGTTTGTGTAGTTTAACGTCCAATTTGTTCAATTAGATGTTGCAGCTTGCCTAGTTGCCAAGAAAGTGTTTTCAGTGTTGGTTGCAAGTTCTTGTGTCTGCCCTTTGGTATCTCATCCGCCTCTGAGGTTTGGGAGAGGATGCTAGCGAATATGTTTGCAGACATCAACAGTGTTGAAATTGTACACAATGACATCCTGACTGCAGGTAAAAATCTTGCCGAGCAAGATAGCATATTATGCAATGTCTTTGATTACTTGGTCGAGAATGAGTTCGGACTCATCTTCTAGAAATGTCAGTTGTGCATTCTACAGAATTCAGACTTTGCATGGTGCTGGGGTAAACCCCAGCAGGATGCATTCAAATTACATAAACAGTATGTCGTGTCGAGACCTGTTTTTCATCATTACTTGCTAGAGGAGCCAATTGTTGTTACCATTGATTTTCATAATATGGGTTAGGGGCATGCTTGCTACAAGGTGACAAATCAGTTGCATTTGCATCATGTTGCTTAAACAAAAGTGAAAAGAACTATGGGCAAATCAAAAGAGATGTCAGCCATCACATGAGGTTGTACTAAATTCCATGGGTACATCTATGATTGAACAGATATAACAATGAAAATTTACCACATGCCATTAGAAGCACTTTACAAAAGCCAAGTCCAGTGATCTTGACAAGTACCAAGTACACTCTGTCTGGAACTATCAGTGATGTCAGATTAAATGAATTCTGCAGAGAAACCGGTCAAGATCTTATCTTGAAAATGGTTCAGAAATATGTCAACCAGGGTTGGCCTGCTTGCAAAGACTCAGCACTCTCAGAGGTCAGATCATCTTTCCGGAGGTCTTGTTCTAAGTTGCAAAATATTGGTTGTTCCAAACTCAATACATAAGGGCATGTTGACATAAATCCATAGAAGCCACCTCAGTGTAGGAAAATGTACTAGATGGGCTAAAGATATATCCTTTTGGCCAGACATGACACGCCAAGTAAATGATATGTGTGAACAGTGTAGTACATATGCAGTTTCGCACAAAGCAACAAAAGGAGCCAATGGTTGCATCGCAGGTTACTGAGTTTCCATGGCAGAAGGTTGCCAGTGATTTGTTTTACTTTGATGGAGATGTATGTTCTTGTCATAGACTACTTTTCTAAATTTTACAAAGTTGCTACATAATATGAATCTGTCAGTAATTTCCTTCCTAAGAGACCAGTTTTCTAGACATGGCATCTCACGGCAGTTTACATAAGACAGAGGACCACAGTTTGTCTAAAAAAAGTTCAGTTAGTTTTCAAAAGAGTATGGTTTTGTACATATCAAGTCATCTCTCTTGTATCCACAAAGTAATGGCTTTCCTGAAACCCAGGTCAAAATCATGAAAAACAATTTGAAGATAGCAAAACATTCTAGAAGACTGATATAAACCTCACTGTTCTAGAGTGGAGAAACACCCATGTACAAGGTTTGAGTTCCCCAGCCCAGTTATCACAAAGTAAAAGGTTATGATCTGTTGTACCAACCACTGTATGTCAGCTTAGACAAAAGCCTGTTACAGTAAAATTGCAAGGCCCAGGCCCAGAAAGCTAAGAACCATCATGATATGTTCCACTTTCTCTGAAAAGACCAGAGCAACTACTTGCTAAAAATGTGAGGATGAAGACAATGACAAGTTGAGTACCAGCAAAAGTAATTGAGAATTGTAGTGAATCTACATTCTATATCATTTAAAAAGGCATGAAATCCTACTGCAGAATTAGAAAAGACTTATGTCAAACAAAAGATGTTAATTCTCATCGTGCTAGCCAGGGAGGTACTAGTCAACCCAGTCTTGAGGTGCAGAATCAAAAGCCTTAACCAAGCACACTGATAATGAAAGGTCCTGTTAAACCAGAAAGTGTAATGTATGATCAGACATAAAAGGTTGTGCAAGACATTGATAAAGGTGAAACAAAGAACAGTGAGAAGAGTTAACTGAGAGTGTATATGAAAAGTGGTAGAGAGGTGAAAACCTAAGCTAGATTCAAATAATATTCTGTGAATCATTACCTAGTCTACAGTATGACAAACTGTATTTTCTTGCCTTATGATTAAAAACTCAGAGACCTGTCAAGATGCCTTGTGTAAACACAATTTTATATTGTATAATCTTTATGTATCATTCATATATTTGATATTTATATCCAAACATCTAAAAGGAGAAGATGTTACAATAGTGCAGTTCAACTGTATGTCTGAAACACATACAAATAAAACAAATGCTATAAAATATTAGGAGTAACGTCAACCATGTGCCTGTTGCCAGTATATCATTATTAACAATTGTGCCATTGGAATTCCACCAAAAGTGCCACCACTGTAAACCCTGATCATGATTCCGCCCCTTTGAACAGTTTTCTTTTAGTGGATTCTAAAGATGCCAATACAAAAGTAGAAATATAAAAATCATTAAGTTTTATTCATGAAACATCAGCCTTGAACATGAATTGCTTCAAACCGCTCTGAAATGGGAATACAGGTGAATATAATGCATCCGAGTAATACCAACAATATTTGGCTTATTCAAAACACAAATAAAGTACTGGTATAAAGAAATAAGTTTCTACCTTTCTAAACCAATCGCTTCTTGTACAACTTTTAAAAATAAAGTGTTTAGGATTCATTTCTGTACCATATTATTACTCCAGGCCTTACACTTTGCATATATTCGTGGATAACACCATCACATGAGAGTACAGGTTAACATAAAAATACAAGTGAACAAATAGAAACTTGAAATTGAACATGTAGAATGAGAAGTGCTATATCCAAGAAACCATGCAGATATCACATAAAGAAGTCAAACAGGAAACATCCTCGTTGATTATACCTTTTCTTTTAACTCCATGGCATACACCATACCGCTTGATACTTTTAAGTTTTCCTGCTGGTCTGTTCCATTGCTCCCTTTTTCTTTAATAAAAGATTCTAGTATATTGTGAAACCTTTTTTTCCAGCTTCCTAGCTGACCCACTCGATTTATAAGTACTGAGAAGGCTGCCACTTATGTCTGTTCCGATGATAGTCTCTTTTTTTGTTACACGCATTCAGTAACCACTTGATTTCAGGAGGAAAATCCCAATAGGGAGCCAAAGTGAACCCGCTGAAACCACAGATACCCACCTACAAAATACCATTTCCAGTGGCCAGTAAGAACGAGGCTTAGTGCTAAAGCTATGGGGGTTTGAGGCTAGACTTATGTTTTTGGTCTCATTTGTTGCTTTTGAAGTGAAGTTTATATATAACTATCGTCTCTGAATAACTTTGTTTCAAAACTACAATGACAGTTGTTAAGTTATTAAAAATTTGGATCTAAAAGATTGGAGAATGACACATATAATCTCAAACCTACATAGTCTAAGTACTGAGCGCCTATACCCGGAAATAGTATTTTGTGACCGGCTATCTGTGGTTGCAGTGGGTTCACTTTGGCTCCCTATTTGAATGACTTTAATATTTAATGGTTGAGTCCTTAGTAGTTCTTATATTCTATAATCCGGGTGCGTGCTGAAAAGGGTAAGACAACTAGCAGGACAAAACTGGTGAAGTAATAATGATTAAAGAAGAAGAATAAAAGATTGGTAAATTAATGTTGAGAGTTGCAGGGTGGGACGAAGATAATTTCAAGTAATTTTATAGAGATTTAATATCTATCTATCAAATCCAAAACAGATTAACTATGTAATGAACAGATTTTGTCTCTTTTGGCAGACTACTGTACCGGGATGCAACTTCAAAGCTTCCTTTGCTGCTCTGTCTGCCTCTTCATTTCCATCAATTCCTGGCTTGCCAGCCAGCATAGAACTACATCCTTCTTTTCTTTCTTCAAAATGGTAGTAACTTTATTTCATTCTGTTATTAACACATCTTCCACGACATAGTAGGCGCACATGGTAGGTTAAAAAAGCAATTTAGGTTGATAGTAACATACAACTAGGTATATATTTACAATGTTTAGGGTGGTTAGATGATTGAGATTGTTTCCATTCAATAAAAGTTTTGTTGCATCACAACACAGCATTAGACTTTGTACTACTACATTCACAGTAGTTCCTCTTTTTGACAATGCTTTAAACTCAATCTTTGTTTCTGTTTCTGTTTCTTAACACTGAGCTTGTTCCAACACACCACTCCCCGATATGCTGGGCTACACTTGTATCCATTGGTCTTGAACCTTTATCCTATCCCAATGAAAACGCAATAGGCTTAACATTGGCTGACTGTATTCGGGTGAGTGTGCAGTTTAGTGTTCTTTATTGCACGAGGGTAACAAATGGATTATTGGAGACGGGGTAGGAGAAATACTAAACTGAGCTCCAGTTAGTAGTGAGAGTGTTTATCGCACTTCAGTCAGGTCGGCTACTCACTGCGCTCGGCTACCACCTCGTGCAGTAACGTGACCTGCCTGTCGTGCAATAATTAAATAGAACTGAACGAGAGTTAGCCTGATTAGTTTTTATGCCACGACGGACAGGTAGTGAGTCGCAGACCTGACTGGAGTGGCTTAAAAACTAGTCAGGCTAACTCTCGTTCGGTTCTGTATTTATCCTACCCCGTCTCTACACTTCAGGTGCGAGTTCTATATTTCGATTATTCTGTATTATGCTAGCAACATCTGAATGGGCATTTTGAGTGCAACCGGAACTTTTTTCGTAGTAGCTGACATCCTGGTCTCTGATTGGTCAATTCTTTTTATTACTCTAGTGGCATAAAAACACTTTATGTCACAGCATGCCACATAAAATTTGCCTAAGTTAAGTCTATGGCGGCTTTTTATTAGGGGTAGGATAAACACTAATACTATTAAGTCTCATTTAGTTTCTACTAAGTATCCCTTGGTCTTGAACCTGTATTCTTTTATCTCTAATTTTTGTTTGTCTCTAGTTGAGCATCACATATCTTGTTCACAGATTGGGTGTTGAGATGTCAGTCCCTTATCAGCTGTCATGGCGGAATCATTCTCACTCTCTTCCTTGTGGGTCCTTGCATGTGCTCTAAGACTGTCCAGTTGACTGAAGTCCTCCCCACAGGTAAAACATATGTGTCGGGTCTCCCCTGTGTGCTCTGCCATGTGCTGTCGTACCTGATTGGATGAGTGGAACACCTTACCACACGTTGGACACATGTAAGACTTCTCTGTGTGGATTTCCATGTGTTTAGTAAAATCCTCCGCATGAGCAAACCCCTTACCGCACTCCAAACACCTGTAGAGTGACTCTCCACCGTGGGACTTGATATGGCGGCTGAGATGAGATGGTTGTTTGAAGCCTGCACCACAAATAGAGCATGAGAGCTGTTTCCCGCTAGTGTGTACTAACATGTGTTGTCTGAGGTGAGCAAGTCGCCTAAATTCAGAAGGACACTTAGTACATGCATGGGGCCTGAGGTCTTTATGGATCATCTTGTGTCGACTCAAACCTGATGCGTGTGTGTACTTCTTACCACATTCTGAGCATGTATGTGAACTGTCTCCTGTTTGGCTCATTATGAGGCCGAGTTTATGTCCTGTTCTTTATAAATCTAACTAGAAATAAATCATAAGATATGCCAACTAAAAAGAAATAGCAGGATCGAGTTTTTTCTGTATACGAGATTCTCACTCTCGTGATATTCAGTCTCCATACACAGGTCTGGTTCTGTCTGTCTCTACGTTGGGGAGCAACTCCAACCAGATCCTGTCGAAAACGTGCCTTTTTATATATGGTAGGTAACCATACAACGTACACTTAGAAAATCCCTGGAGCTTTCAAATGATGGCCTAATCCCTCATGAAATGCGAAACCGTCTCTAACGAAGGATTAACCCACCAAAACGTTGGCTATCTCTATTTAATACAGAAGCTCGAAGTGGGCGTACCAAACTGTCATTAAGTTTGTCTGTGTTACTTCATTGGGAGTTTGTGGGATTTCTCGGCTTATCCTTGGAAAACCGTCTCTAGTATAGACATGAGGAATGCATATGAAGTATTCAACTCATGTAGTCATTACTTCTAGCAGTGTGATATGCAGAGATAAATTTCCACTGTCAGAGTACTTGTAGTCTCCTATAGTGGCACTACTTGTCTGTGTGATTAATCAGTAGTGTACTTCATTCAGGTTGATGGGTTACACTGCTTGGTAAGTACCATCTTCTAGCTGATTCAAGATGAGATGACTGATTCACAAGGAGCAGTTCACCTGCAGGTCCCCGACATTATTTGCTGAAAAGAAAAATGCCTTTATCATTGGTAATGAATGCAAGGTAAGACATCTTCATGAAGTATACTTGTAAAGTATCCCTTCACCAATGATTGCAAATTAAATGTACATTATTGTAACCTCTGCCCAGAAGTTGAAGAGAAATGAGTTTCTGTTGAACTTACAGATGCGAATTATTTCTATGTTTATATAGACATCATTTCCATCATAGCCACTCTAACTGCTACTATTGAGACGTTAAACACAGAAGACATTATTGTCTAAGTTCTCATAGTAAAATAATTTGAAATCGTCAACCCACACTGTATGTTTTCTCTAAGCAATATGGTAAACTAATTAAACAACTGAGATGTGTTTCAGTTAAGAAAGCAATTCAATAAATCATCTTAATACCTTCAAATATGTTTTCCATATCATTATTGTTCTGTCTTTCTGTCCAAAGAGACGTCCTGATAGTCAGATATATATTACAAATTTGACGGGTTTGGGGTGCGTGGGCCACAATGGCATATACTGTAACACATCTTACTGAGTAGTGAGTTTTAATACTAAAATGACTAAAATTATTTTTCAAAAAACATGTATTGATAAACCACTAATTATTGATCAAATGCTTTACAAAATGTTTCATAGCCCTTGTTGCAGAGTCTTTCTCATGGCAAAAGGTAAGGACACTTTATCAACTTCTTTTCCTAACTTTTCTTTTATTGACTTCTGATAATGAGTTCACATTTTCAGGCAATTATAACATATTTGATTTTTTACTTTTCCCATGAAATCAACCGTATTTATGTTGAACCGACAGATCTTTATCGATATTTAAGTATTATAGGTTAATATATCACATGAATCACATGAAACCCAATTCAATATTTGGAGTAAATGGTAGTATTATCATACATAATACCTATAATACCTGTAATTCCCTAATCCCAACAAGATATTAATTGGGGAATGATCTCAGGCCTCCTAGTACCCCTCTTCCGCAATATAGGTTTTTTTAATAGGTTTTCAAAATCAAAATATAGGTTTTTACAGGTTTTCAAAGGCCAAAAACATAGGCTTTATGTATGTATTTAGGGTTAATTTGTATTTAGATTCATTTCGAGCAAACTGTCCGTTTACGTGGGGTGTCTGCTTATGCGGGGTTCTACTGTATATTATCATAAATTGCCTATCTTCATTTCTTGATTTCTAAAGAAAGTTACCTAATACTAATTTGCAGGACGTCCGGATGCCTGGCTCATCAGGTTAGATCCACCATGTACGTGTGAAAAAAGGTTCAAGAGTTGAAATATAGGTTTTTCAATATTTTATAGGTTTTAAAGGTTTCACTGGGAGGCCTGCAATCTGAATATCTATCTTCATAATATGATCAGGTAATTTTCCTAAGGTCCTCAAATATCTGTTGAGATATACATATGTTAATACGTTTTGGGCTGTAGTACATGCATGTACTACAGCTACACCAGCTACGATACTTAAGGTTCTCGTATTGTCAAAAGCTTGTACACTTATAACACATTTTTTCATGCTGCATTTTGGAATCAAAGACACTTCTACAATCTTTTTTTTCATCTTAGGTTTATTATTCAACGGCCCCAAGATCTCATGTAGAAATGCATCAAACACTAGTTTGGAATTTATTATGTTCGAATTGCTGTTTTATCGAGGATTAACTGTAAATAATTTATGTCTACAATGTACAAATGTACATTATCTACATCATGAATCCTTTAAGTTCTTTAAGTCTTCCATATAGTACTTTTATATGGAAAACCTTTTAGAAACGTTTTCTAATTTAGTTTGGAAACCTAGCAATTCGTCCAAAATCCAAGGCATAAATGGTGATTTTAAAGTACACATATGATAATACAAAAACAGGTATACTGTATCTATAGGTAATAAATACCTGGTAAAATTGATAATCTAGTCATCAATTTTATAAGGTATTCTTCACGTACAGCTACAGTACCCCTGTTTCCGTATTATTATATACATTAAAGTATCCAATCTTTACCTTTGCTTCTGGACCAATTTTTGGATTTTGCCACCGTGCATGGCCCGTACGCCACAAAATACCCTGTACGCCACTTAAATATTGTCACATGGGTAGGAGCGGGCGGTATACAAAGGACATGCGGCCACAAGTATATAATGATTCACAGTTTACACCGAACCAGGCATTAAACCACGCTAAATAGGATTAGTGGTTAATTATTTATACCTCATAATGAAAGTGAGCATCATTGCCAATTTTATACAAAAAGTAAAATCCTTGGCACTTAATATACACAATTTTAGAGAGCCAATAACTTATATCTACATACTCTTAGTGATATTGTATGATATAAACATTTCTGTGCTCAGGTAAATACTCCATATATACATCTATACATAATCCTAGCTTATAGAATTAGAAAAGAGAGCCAATCGCTAAAAATATCTATAAATCTCATACAAGAGTGAGAAAAAACATTTGTGCACATTTCAGAATGTGTAAGAAATAACTAGACTACCAGTCAGTGAGGTAAAAAAATGCATTGTATGCTGTTCCATAAAACGTATTCGTAAGATCTCAGCACAACTGTTCACCTAGAAATAACGATGGCACTAAAGAATGTGTGGAGAGATGGTTCTTCAGGTGATCTGGCCCAGTGAAGCCCTCCACACACACATCACAGCTGGAGTAGTTCTGTCCTGTGTGGATAACCATATGTGTCTTTACATCTGTGAACCGTGGGAAAACCTGGTCACAGATGAGACAGGAATTAACATTCTCATCTGTGTGAGATTTCATGTGTTTCCATAACCCAGACGGCCAGCTGAAACCCTTACCACACTGAGGGCACACGTAAGGTTTCTCTCGGGAATGTGTCACCATGTGATACTTTAGCGATGATGACCTGCTGAACTGTTTGCCACACTCTGAGCACATGTGGAGTTTTTCTCCTGTGTGCGATGTCATGTGTATCTTTAGATGGGATTGATGCCTGAAGTCTTTACCACAATGAGAACACGTGAAGGGTTTTTCTCCTGTATGGATTCTCATATGCACCCTTAGAGTGTTAGCCACACTGAAACGCCTACCACAGTACGAACATAAATGGGGTTTCTCTCCTGTATGTGTCCGCATGTGAATCTTAACTTCCATTGACTGATAGAAACTCTTATTACAAAGCGTACAACTGTAGGGTTTCTCACCGGAGTGGTTTCGTCTTACATGAGCTTGTAGCCCAGATAGAAAACTGAACCTGTCCTCGCACTGGGAACACGAGTAGGGTTTCTCCCCTGTGTGTGTTCGCATGTGTCTCTTCATGTAGGCTAGGCAACTGAAGCCCTTCCCACACTCTGGACACTTCTGAGTGAACCCTGTGTGTGTCTGCATGTGTCTGTTCAGCGCCGTTGGATCCTTGAAGCCCTTATCACAGAGTTTGCATTTGTGTGGTGTCTCTCCAGTGTGCTTCAGGTAATGGATTTTTAAATCTGCGGACGTGCGGTAGGCTTTATCACAAACGGAACATTTGTACGGTCTTTCACCTGTATGAGTCAACATGTGTCTTTTCAGCGTAGAAGACCTGTTGAATGCCTTCCCACAGCTGTCACATGTATGAGGTCTCTCTCCCGTATGCGTCCGCATGTGTCGTTGTAAGGTACAAGTCAAGCTGAAGCCTCTGTTGCAGTAAGTGCACTTGTGAGGTTTGTCCTCTATGTGTGTCATGAGATGCCCCCTGAGACTCGACTCATGCCCGAAGGACTTGCCACAGTGCGTACACCTGTGAGGTTTCTCTCCTGTGTGCACCACCATGTGGATCCTCAGGCCTGCCGACTGCGCGAACTCCTTGCCACACACCTCACACACATGGGTCCTCTTCTCTGCGGTGTGGGTGACCAGGTGGTTCTTTAGGCTGGAGGAGTGGGCAAAGGCCCTGTCACACACCTCGCACACATGGGACTTTTCTGCAGTGTGTGTTTTCACATGGTTCTTTAAGGAGGACGAGCGACTGCATACCTTGTCACAAAACGGACATGTGTGCAGTTTCTTATCGGACTCCTGCTCCATCACCTTCCTAACACCACTCTCCTACTTTACAAGCATTTATTTCGTCTTAAAAGACTTTGCAAAGCTCTACATTAGTCTTAACCGATGTGGGGGTTTCCTGCTGTTCGAATCAGGATCAGATTTAGATTCCCATAATCTCTGAAGCCATTTGTGCACGTACCTGAACTATTTCCAGCACATGATCTGCCCACATGTTTTTATCATGAAACTCGCCTGTTTCAACACTCTGTCTGAACAAAGTCGAGACAGGGATATCTAGATTTGGTAAGCACACAGAAGACATTCTATAGTCCCTGCCCGTGGGATTCCTTCTCTGTAAAGTGGGTATTCCACCAGGATGCGCAATCTCACCCATTACAGGGCGATTTGTTGACTTTCTAGGTTGGGGTGAATTGTAAGAAGATCCCCCCTTGAGCAATAAAAGGAGTTTCAGACATACAGGCAATGAGGCCAGCAGATCTTGAAAGATGTAGTATGTTCCAGCAAGATCTAGTAAGCTACTGTAGGGCACTGTTCGACTGCCCGACCCTAACAGTTGAAAAGAATCATGTTGGTGGAATCAGCACATTCATAGGTTCAGCAGTGTGTTTCTGATGCTACCTGGCAACATCTGGTGTCTAGATGACGAGAAGGTTTAAAAAGACTTTGCAAGGCTCTACATTAGTCTTAACCGATGTGGGTTCTCCTGCTCTTCAGATTTAGATTCCCATAATCTCTGAAGCCATTTGTGCACGTCCCTGAACTATTTACAGCACATGATCTGCCCACATGTTTTTATCATGAAACTCGCCTGTTTCAACATCACGTCTGAACAAAGTCGAGATAGGGATATCTAGATTTTGCAAGCACACAGAACACATTATGTAGTCTCTGCCTGTGGGATTCCTTCTCCGTTAGTAGGTTCAGCAGTGTGTTTCTGATGCTACCAGGCAACGTCTGGTGTCTAGGCGACGAGAAGGCTGTTTTCATGTGCTCCTACCCCAACATTGGTCCTCAGCTCCACATCTGGCATGAAATGCAAGAAAAGCTGATTTAACAACTTTAAACAAGTAGTGACTGCAGTTGTTTTGACTACGTCTCAGGTCATCAAAGATGACAAAAGGGTTGTGCCTGAAGTCAATACCATTTAGGCTGTAGTTGTGTGAGTCTAGGCTATTACTATCACAGTATGTGGTCACAGAGTAGGTCGGTTCTAACCCTTGTGACATTCAAAGGCAGCTGAGTTGAATGTTGTCAAATAGATGCGAACAGAATTCTTCATTTTCCACACGAATCTGCGAAATCATCTAAAGAGAATAAAATATATTTCGACAAGCCAGCTAGTGGACATCTTCCAGTCAAAGTGCACAATCAATATCCATGTACATTGTTTTCTACTGAGTACTGCCTGAGGCTTGTTATAGACTGATTACTATTGAGAGGGAAGGGGTCGCAAGGGATCAGGTGGGTAAACTGGTATCTAGACAATCAGACTCCAGGCAAAGGCCTGTCTAGGCATCAGGTAGGTGGCTCTGGAGTGTGAGCGTGGTTAAAGTATCCCTTGCATTTTAAAGAAGGTATCACAATAATATGTATATATACTACCACCGTGATACTACATAGCTTAATCATCGGCAGACCGATATCCCGTTTGAGGGGACACCCCGCTAAAGGGACGCTTTGCTCGGTACGGAGGGTCATTCCTTAAGCGGGGTTTTACTGAAAATATTATAGAAATAAGAAGTGTAGCCTGGATATGCCAGTGTAACCAGCCGTTAAAAAAAAGCCTGGGTGATGTGGATAGACACACATAATAAAAGTAAAACTGGGTATGATCAACGCTGGCCAGGAGTTGTTTTCACTGGCTTTGGTGACAGTAGCTATCCCAACTGACTGACGCTTCACTTTGAATTGAAACTGACACAGATGAAAGAGTTATACTTATAGTCCAATAATTAGATCAAGATCCCAGATGAAGATCTTAATCTATCGCAACTCCAGACTCAAAGTCAAAGGGGGAGATTGACATCCCGACATAGTCAGACGAGTCCGACCCTATACTCTAGTATTGGTAGTAATACGGGAACGTACTGTTAGGGTCGCCCACGACTATCCCGACAGTGCACTTGTGCTGGTGTTTCACTGTGTGACAGACAGGTCAACTTGCAAGATATAGCAATTCTAGCTAGTCTCACGTTGACTGGGTTCATATTCGCCAATTACCTAGATTAATTGTTTGCAGAGGAAACAACAAAATTTACCTTCTGACCAACAAGCCCATGATCACACGCCTTTCGTGCGCTTATCGGGACCTGTGCTGGGACCTGTGTATGCTACTACACTCTCCGTAGCATATTTTTCATGACGAAACATCTTCGCGTGAGAGTGTATCGTTTATTCGTCGTGTGCTAGTCTTAAAATTATACATGTTGATTCTATTGTGCCTCTTTTCTTTTATGTAGACGCGTCTAATAGAATATTCTATTATTTGTCGAACTGTGACCGGGAACCCAAGGTAGATTTTGCTTTGAGATTAAAGATGTATACGCCCCCTAGCGGACTCTTCAAACAGAGGTTTAGTTCTGGCTGGCCTAGTGAGCATGCGCATTGGTAAACTTCCTGCGACAGTCAAACATGGCGTCACAACGCGTATCATGCGGCTTGGATTATACGGCTGCAACCGACATAAATCAATGTATCGACCAGGGATGTAAATCAGGGTAAGTTCGTCATACTTCGATAATGCATGGTCGTACGAGATTCTATGAGAAAAATCTACGGTTGTCTTTATTGCCATATCTACATGTCTTCTTACACTGTCATGCCGGTTGACAGTCACACTCACAGTATGACAGTGGCTGAATCATTGAATGAACTGAATCCGTGACCAATCACTGCACCAGTGCACTGTTTTGTCGATATTAGCCGATGCTGGAATATGAAATTTCGATGCACATATCATGGATGAAATAATAAAACGATAACTTAAAGACACCCATGCATCCCCTAAAATGTCACACTTCAGTTCAGGAGCCTGCGCTGGGGTTTCGTCCTGTGCTATGGACCCCTCACTGGCCTCAGCTTCACTGGCTCCAGACAGTGCAACCACACTTGACACTTGGTTCCTCACACTCACTCACTCATGTAGCCTATGTCCATCCGTCACTTGGCAAGAACCCTTGAATAAATCTTCATTCTGAAGTCAATTACCCAAACTTGGTTTGAAGCCAGGCAAGAATTAACAATTGAAGTGTTGATTTTTGCTAATGATTTTTTATTTGATGATAGTCACAGTGACATTCTGTCAGATACTCCTACACTGATACATCAAATATGCTACACTACAGTACATCTTGCACTCACATGTTATACAATACAGGATTAAAACATGGCCAATTTATAAACTCTGTCCTATAGTTTATAATTGAATGAATCTTTTCGCTAAAACTAAAAGTGAAACATGGCCACAACTTCAAACCTATGTCATCTTTCTTGCCTGTCCTTTCAGCCATGTCATGTAGATCTTGAATTTTTGCATTATTTTATATTTGAAATTTAAAAGCCTTCTTAGTAGATAAAAATGGGATCTCCAATTTTAGATTATTCCACAAACATCATCTGGAATTTATTTTGACAGGAATATATTACTATGTTAGATCGGTTCAGACCTTAGACGACTTCAGGGGGAAAAATCACATGCCATGATATTAGCCAGAAATTATGATGCCTGGAGCAACACCTTTATGCTAAACAGGAGGAAATCTTGGTGTGACATTAAACAGACAACTTCCTGTACTTGGAGAGGGAGGAGTGGATCTCGGATCCGTTCCCATAGTTGGAGTTGTCACACCCATGACAGTAAATACCTGAAGACCCTAAAGCAAGGTAGTTCAAAATTGATTACCTACTTTATCTAAAAAAAACTATGATTCTGGTAGAATTCGCTTGGAGTGTCCCCCGCACATAGAGACAGAGTGAACTGGACCTAGGCATGGAGGCTGAAGGGCCACGAGAGTGAGATTCTCGTGTAGTGAAAAACTCGAACCTGTTCTTCTTTTTTTATCGGACTATACTCAGACAAACTTCTTCTGCTCTGATTTATTTCGAGCTATGTCGAAATCAAAGTTTAGTATTGTAGTTTTCTTATCTACTTTTCTTGTTTTAGTTAATATCATGTGTGTTTAATTTTCGTTTGACATTGTGATTGATGAACGGAATGTTTCTTCATCACAGTAAGCAGTATGTTTGAAACCTTTTACAGATATGATTTCATCTGTATTCCCCTCGTCCACCCGCGGTTCCGCCGAGAGTTTATCGATGGACCTGCCAAAACGCGGCCGGGAGCATTCACCCGGTCCGATATGCTCCTTTCTAGTCAAGGTAAGCCAGTCACAATTCATAGTCTAATTGAACAAATTGGACGTGAAACTACCCAAACAAACAAAGTCACAATTCATACAAATATAGTAGTAATAACAGGCTCACAGAGATATCAGTTCTCCATTTTCCCTGGAAATCAACTCTTTTTATATTCAGTATATTGATATTTTCCCCCGTGTCAAACGAAGATAATATTGTTTTATCCTTATTAACGCCAATAAAACAGTGGTTTGAACTTCCCCACAGACACTCAGCCCCATTCTATGACCGACAAGGACATATTATCCAAGTTTTCCCGATCTCTCTGAGGCAGAAAAGTCCACATGAAAATATTTCCACTTTTTTCCCTGACCTTAACTGACATCCCTGGGCTTATATTTTACGGAAATAAAGATATATTTTGTAAGTGCAAGCTTAAGAGAAATTGACATTCATGGATATTTTCATGAATTTGCGACCTCATTTGTGCTAATTTAATTATATTTCTATATCCAAGTAAAAAGGAGAAAATTTGACTTTCAGACTGGGGAAGCCTCATCGTCGGTAAGGTGTCGCCATGGCTACAGGTTGACTCCAAGAACGAGACAATTAGGAAAAATTCAGAACGCGTACGTACTTTCATATTTATTTTAAAAAGTAAAAAAATAAATGAATAAAACCTGTTCGCCTCCCATTATACCGTGTGAATATCGAGCATATTGTTGTTCTCTTTTTTCTCCAATCAGCGTTTTTTTTTGTTTTGTTTAGAGTGTTTATTGTCCTCTCTCAATACAGAAGTTTTTCTGGGCAATAAGCCGATACAGGTAACATTTTCAGTACAGTGGAAAAAACATATTCAGTACGGGAACATGGGTTAGTAAGGAAAAATATAGGGGGAAGATGAAGTGATGGTAATGTAGGATGAGGGTGAGAACACGCAGTACAAGAATACAATATCAAATCATGTTTTTGAAGTGTTCAATAGAATTCAATCGTTGGATAATTACAGGCAGCGATTCCCATGTCTTTTCACCCCTCCAAATCGGGCTACGTTGATAGAAGGTGGACTTCGGTCTCCGGGCGTTCAAACGACCTCCCTCAAATGTGTGCCTACAAACGAGATGAAAAACTCTAGATTTGGTGACTGCGTCGTCTAGTCAATAGACTTTGTATTTAAAAAAAAAGATATCACCGCTGTATCTGTCTATTGTACACGGAGATGAAAGCAGCTAAATTCCTGGGCATTTGAATGTGAAACTCCCGATATTTATTTCTACAAGATGTATTGAAAGTGTCATGTCAATTATTTTAAAGAGTGATTGATTGTTTTGCAGGCATTTAAGCAGGAGTTGATGTTCGCGTCTCACCTGAGCGTACCGGCCATCATGATCCCCTTACTGAACGAGGACTGCTCCAACCTGGCGCGAGTTCTGAACCAGCACATACTCAGCGGCCACAACCACCAGGTGAGGACCAGCCAAACGTCTCTTTTTTTTTTTTTTTTTTTTTTTTTTTTAACTTTTCACTTTTTTTTTCTCATACAAATAGACATTACAGTTGCCCTTTAGCGGACGTTCTTCCTTGTTTTGCCGAACATATATACAAACATAGCATAATTTCTAAAAATTGTACTATTTAAAATGGGTAATAAAACTTGGACATAATCACTTTAGATTTCCATAAAATCACGTGGACTATGGGTAGATGAGGCCCTGACGATATCTGCTCTGTTCAAGCTAAATTTTCAGCTAATAGGTTGGGAATGTGCATATCTCAGCAAGTTAAATCAAAAAGAAAATAAATTGGGCCTCATTGACACCAATAGACAGTGGTTCCACCCTCCCCATATACCCCAGCTCCATTCCATGGAGAATAAAGGTGTGAGTTTTTTCTCTCCATGTTTTCTCACTTTAAAATTCCATATGAAGAATATTTCCTCTGATTTTTTATTACCCCAACTGACATCCCTGATTTACATTCAATATTGCTTTCGTTTTGTAGTTTTGGATTCACGTCCCGCTGAAATCCTACCAAGACCAGTGCGAGGAAGTCATCGAGTACGGAGACGGGGAAGGGGAGGTGAACCCGACGTTCTGGAGCCAGAACACGTGGCAGTGGTATGGACACATCCTTTCTGTTCACCTCTGTTTTATGAGAAGTAAAACAAATGTGTCTTGTAAAATGTGGTCGATAACCGAGCAGATATTCTGATTTACATATATGGTATTCAGGAATAAAAAGTTTGTTGGAAAGTATGGTAATATACGGAAACTGACTTACTGTCTTAGTACATCAAAATATACAGTGAAATTATTGATCAGGTACATCCCGATGCCAGAGTCAGAGGGATGTATCCGATCAATGATTTACAAAGTATTTTGACATACTAAGACAGTCAGCCTGTTTTCAAATTATTAGCGGGTGGACGGTTGGTCAGGTTATGTCTATAGCCTACTGTAGTACACCTGCTTGGGGAGTCACTAGGCGACCTGACCACACTTTTGCTTTTTATAGCTAACTAAGTACAGATAGGAATATGATTTCTGTTTTGGAAAGAAGGTTTTATGGTCACACAATGTCTTTCAGTTTTAGTATTTTGACATGGATTTTTAGAAAAAAGAGATTTCTGTTTGGGGAAGGGACCTTTTGTCATGGGTTCATTTTTAAGAACTCATTTATGGACATATTTGTACCTGTAAAACTGGTTCAATCATAGTATAATATGCATCATTTGAGAGAGAATAAAAAAACAGTAGGTGTTAGGAAGTGGAATTTTCTAGTTAGATTCTATATTTACAGAGATATTCAAGTATTTGTTAAAAGTGGGGAGGTTTTTGGGTGAAATGGGCATACTCAAACAGATGCTTACTCAATATTGATTTACATTGAGCATTAGTGTAACATTTACCATTTCCATAAGTGGCACTGACAGTTGCTTACTTCTGAGGAAATGTCATTATTTAGGTGAAATGTATGTTTCATGTGCTATTCTTGTATTTTTGACAAATCTCATTTTGGGAGGGGGGGGGGGGGGCAACAGATGTATGAGAGGATGGTTTATTCAGCATGTTTACACACAAATAGAAGTCACAATGGTTCATAACTTTGTTCTAGGAATCGGCCAAGACCCAGTAAAATAATATTGGTTTTGTAAAATTATTTGCTATCATTTACCACCAGATATTGGCTTGACCTACTTTATTGGTATACATAGGCATAGGCAGCTTGCAGACAGGTCTGTGTGCACTCATCCATGAAGGTGGCACCATGAGGCAACTGAAAACGTTTTCACATGTAGGTAGGGCATTGCTGATTGCCAATTGAAATCGCCTACTGGTAGCTAAATATATGTGTGCATTGATCCATGAACTACTGAGTTCACAGAGGAGTAGGCCTTTCTATATCCAATCAGTGCAGGCCCTTCCCTATTCATGGATGACCTCCCTCCCTCCCTCCCTCCCTCCCTCCCTCCCTCCCTCCCTCCCTCCCTCCCTCCCTCCCTCCCTCCCTCCCTCCCTCCCTCCCTCCCTCCCTCCCTCCCTCCCTCCCTCCCTCCCTCCCTCCCTCCCTCCCTGCCTCCCCTCCCTCCCTGCCTCCCTGTCCCTCCCTTCCCCCCTCCCCTCCCTCCCCTCCCTGCCTCCCTCTCCCTCCTTGCCTCCCTGTCCCTCCCTCCCTCCCTCCCTACCTCCCTCATCCCTGTATACAAGTAACGCACACCTCTCACTTCCCCCCTCCCCTCCCTCATCCCTGTATACAAGTAACGCACACCTCTCACTTGCTGGGTCTGTCTTTAGGTGGAACACTTTACGCACGCTCTGTGATCACAACAAGAAAATCGGCGTGGCGCTGGAGCTGACGGCCGACTTGCCGTCTCCTGAGATGCTGGAGCAGTGGTTCGGGGAGCCCATCAAGACTGCCATTCTGCCCACCTCCATCTTCATGGTCAACAAGAAGGGCTACCCGGTCCTGTCACGCGCCCACCAAGCCGTCATCAAGAGACTCTTCAAGGTAGGCCACTTTGCTGCTGCGGTCTTTCAATGCCACTTTTCAATGTTTCCATTGAAATTCATGTTTTCATTTTCAGGATAAAACATTCTTTTCCTTGTGTAATATTCATATACCAACTGCTAAATTACCCAATTCAGCCACAGCCTATGACCCCCCCTCCCCCCCCCCCCTCACTATGACCCCCCTCCCCCCCCCCTCACACACAAACTTTCCCACTGACTTGTAAAAGCTTTTCCTTGATCCCTGTATCTCCCACTGTAATATGTAATTAGTGTGTAAACCCTTTATTGTAATGACAAATATTTCAATGTGTTATTTCTGACTCTAACTGGCATCCCTGTCCGAATAACGCCAAATTTGGTGATTGCGTTGTCTAGTCAATAACTTCTGGGTTTTTTTAAATCACTACTTTTACACTTAGTTGTGAGCGGCAACGGGGACGAAAGTTGAGACTTCAAATGTTTAATGAAATTCTTTTAAATGTCAGCCTGTTGACAGTCTGAATGAACCAAAATTAAGAGATGAAATCCCCCAAAATGTTTCCCCATCTTTTTTCATAATTGACATTTCTAGAGTTATGAATACGTTTGGCTCTCCTAATTGTTGGCCTTTTTTTTTTAGTTGGATGTGCAGATGGTGATTAAGGACAAGAATCGTCACAAACATACAGAGAAGGGTATGCGTGTATACCAGCAGTACCTGGACCACCTCTGGCAGGTTAGTATTGAGCAAGGTGGTGGATGCATGTACATCGGAACCCCGCCAAGGGGCCGCAATTCATTCTGGACCAAAGTGGTTCTTGTTGAGAAGTGTTTCGCTTAACGAGATAATATATGGAGGCATGGTTAGTGTTTGGGTCGGAAATTGTCACCGAATTCGAAGAACGAGGTAAATATTTCCGACCAAAACAACAAAGAAAAGATGAAATTCAGTGACATTCACTATGTCTCCTTATAGTTATATACCTGGTAATCATTTAAAAAAAACTCGCCATTTTACAATTCCCTAAATAGCAGAATTACTGGCCACATTTTTTTCATCTTTTAACGATTATATTTATACTGGAGTTACTACTATGGTTACTAGACCCCATCACATGGTACAGAGAGACGTGCAAATTTTATTTCGTCAGTCGGAGACGAACAGAATTTGCCTCCTGGTCAGTGAAATAAGAATAGATAATATACGGAAACTGGCTTACTGTCCTCGTACTTCAAAAATACACGGTGACATTATTGATCACATACATCCCGATGCCATAGGCAGAGGGATGTATTTGGTCAATAATTTTACCAAGTATTTTGATGTAAGAAGACAGTCAGCCTGTTTTCGTATTATTATATACCTGAAAATGGTGAGATTTGACCCAGTCACGTGATCACATACCCCGTACGTCACAGTGTGCCGTATAGGTATAAATACGCCATGGGTAGGAGCGGGCAGTATACAAAGTTGCTATAGCCACAGGTATATAATAATAAGTTCCATTTTTCTTAAGACAAACAAAGTAGTCCATGTAAATTCCCATCCAGCAATGTAGAAATAGGCACTACTAAGCCTACCACTTATCTTTAGAATAAACAACTTTCGTTTTCTTTAAGAAAGAAAAGAAATTAGCATAGTCTAGGTTCGTTGGTAACTACAAATAACCTACATGCACTACTTTGTTTGTCTTATCAACTGCGTATACTGCCCGCTAATACCCATGGCGTATTTATACCCGTACGGCACACTGTGACCACTGCAACTATCCCTGATTCTGGTTAATCCATTCTGAAGAATTCAAGTCAGATCACACAAAAAGATCATTAGATAATAAACATAGTGGCTAGCCTCTTAGTGTAGTAGTAATTAGATTGCATCATCTGTCGTAGATCGAGAAGTTCATTAGGGGACAGTTCTGACAGCTTGTTCCTGAAATCTGACGATTAGACTTTCCATGTTTTACAGACTGTGTCGTCAGAACCCGCCGATCACGTCGCCACATTTGCAAAAGGATACGAAGACTACCTCCAGTGCCCCCTTCAGGTATGACCGTTTATCTCACCCCTAGTATTTTTTGCCCATAAACTTAACATTGGGAACTCGTATTCAACGCCCATTGAGTATTTAGGACAAGTTCTCAGTGGGGGATTATGTCACAAAGGTTAGCCCTTTAGTCAATGTGAAGGGTGAGATGAATTCAGAAACCTATTCAAGTTTAAGGTCAGAGCTCGATCCCATCTCGTCTGAATTGCTATGTAATTCACACGGCTTCGCCATGTGAATTACTACGCAATTCAAACTGGATGGGATTCAAGTTCTGACCCTAAACTTTCATAGGTTTCCTCCATAATATAGTCATCTCTCAATCTTTCTCCTCCCCCCCCCCCCCCCCCATCCCCCCCCCCCCCCCCCCAATCTCCTGGATCCCATCAACTTGTAAGACTCAACTGCAAGCACCAGAAATCCAGTACTAATGACAAAATGACCAGGGGGGTGTTTTTCAGTTGAAATTATCACACTCTTTTGGGCTGCGAGCGAGAGGTATCATTTTATAGTTGTAATATAGAGATAAATACCCATAGTGGGTAAGCCCACGCTGACCGACTTTACGAGACTTTCGTTCATTAGGGTTTGACCATTATCGCTCTCAAATTCACTTAACTGATACGAGTGAGAGAACCATCCAAGGAGTGAGGATGTCATTAGAATGAGGGATGAACATAATCGTAAATGATTTTGGCCCACACGCTCGCCCTTATGTTTCGGCCATACTAATACGACTTAAAAACAACTCCCCTGATTTCACGATGTAACTAGTAACTAGTATTCATAGATTGAAGTTGAAAGCCTATATGTCCCTTCCGTCTTATGGGACCGAACTCTATAATATCTCTCAAAGTTGGTGTTCTCAGATATGAAAATTACACTGCCTGTTCAAGCAGAAGCTAGTTTTCCACATTTATATCCAATTGAGATGTTATACAGCATTGATGCCAGTTTTCAAATTTTCCATTGAAATCCATGTTTTCATTCTTAGAATAAAAAAAATGATTCCTCTTGTAAGATTGA
The DNA here is from genome assembly GCA_950022655.1 of Alentia gelatinosa. Taxonomy (NCBI): domain Eukaryota; kingdom Metazoa; phylum Annelida; class Polychaeta; order Phyllodocida; family Polynoidae; genus Alentia; species Alentia gelatinosa. The sequence continues at coordinate 29,917,774 of OX465585.1, read as the reverse complement.
TATACCAACTGCTAAGGTACCAAATTTAATCACAGCCCATAATTCCCCACTGAACCTCCCCACTGTAATATGTAAAAAAAACCAGATATTTCAATGTCTTTTTTCTGACCCCAACTGGCAACCCTGTACACATTTTATGTAGAAAAAAATATTTTCACTAACTCGTTGATGGGTTTAATTAGTTCATTCTAGGGCGTAGCTATCGATGGTTATTGTGAGATTCTTTATAAAAGAGTCACAGAGGTGTGTTTATATGATAGCTTGACTTTTATCTGGTTTTCAGCCTTTGAAGGACAACCTTGAATCTCAGACATACGAAGTATTCGAAAAAGACCCGATAAAATACTCACAATACCAGAAGGCAGTTTACTACGCGCTGTTAGACCGCGTGCCACCCTCAGAGAAGGAAACGCTTGTTACGTAAGTACTGAGACTGTTTGTTTTATTAGGTCATTTATTCATACTGAAAGAGCTCTCAGCTCAAGATGGGCTGGTATCCTTCTGTTTTACAGTTTCACTTCCATTTTACATTGCGTTAATACAGTGTTTGCGACATGAGAGCATTTTAAGTGCAGCAAGATGTTTCTGCTGCTATTGTAGCTCGAAAAGTTCACATTTAACATTCCAAATATGTTCGAATGTTAGAGTATATAATTAGTAACGTACAAAACCGTTTAAATAGGGTTTGATTATCATAACCTACCTCATCTATCTGATGTCTTAAAATGTCGGATTTGAAGTAAAAGTTGTCGCACTATATATGATTATAGACAACATAGTTTTCAGAATTCTCACTATCCGGCTGCCATATTTGTTTTGCCCAGTGTAGACATCTCTCTTTATACATTCAGTTTATTTGCCAATGGCCAGCAACCAATGGGGGTATCTCATTAAAATCATGCACCATGAAAATACCAGAGGGCAACGTCGATGCTGATCCAAGGCGTAGACTGTGTATCCACATGTGCTGTTTGTATATCTGTGTGCTGATAGTAGTAACAGTATCTTGACACATACTGTTTGTATTTCAGCGTGCTGATGGTGCTGGGAGCAGGCAGGGGCCCACTAGTCACAGCCTCCCTCCAGGCCGCCCAGAAGGCTGACAGACGCGTCAAAGTCTACGCCGTCGAGAAGAATCCCAACGCTGTCGTCACGTGAGTAGTTACAGAATACTAGCCAGATATACCAGAACAGAAATAAGAATCACAATAACTCATGCAGCTCGTATGAAGAAAACATTCAATATAGAAAAGAAAAAGGCGATTTAGGAAGTAAATGATACTATCATTAGAAGATCAATACTCAATAGTGTCTTGACTAAATCTCACAAAAATGTTCCTGAGAAGTTCATTTAGTCAATGTTTAATCATTCCCCAATATTTCAAATAGCTGTTCAAAGCTGTAAGTCTGATAAACGTGTATATATGTTTCTACTAAATATTTTATGCTGAAGCTGGTTAATCTCCGGAGTGTGATTTTTGAGTTTATTTATCTATCCGAATCACAAATATACTCCAACTCCAGATTAAGATTTTCTATGTATGGTAGAACTATTAGTAGTTGTCATTAAACAAACCTAATACAAAGAGTCCATAGAAAACACATAGGCAGTGTGTATTACCATACCCAGAACGCACAGATATGATGTATGCTCCAGGCGGCAAAAGCTGGTGCACATGAGAAAATAGTGCGTACATGTACTTAAATGAACTATTAGAAGGAAACCCACGAGGTGGAAATAGCTTGGTCCGTACTCCACCGAGTTTGACTGCAGAGTAATTCACGAAGCGAAGCTGAGTGAATTACTCTGTGGTCAAACGAGGTGGAGTGCAGACCAAGTTATTTTCATCGAGTGGGTTTCTGACCCCGTATAACATTATTTATTGATGAAATGAATCACCAAATTAGCCATTGAGTATTGGGTACACGAACCTCACAGCTGTGGAGTACGAGTTCCTAATGTTAAGCCTATGGAGAAAAATACCGGGGTGAGATAAATATTGGTATGCCACTTGTCAGGAAAAGGTGGATGATAAATACGATATAGACTGATTTCAGATAAAAGCGGTTGTATGCTGCGAAAGATACTGTACAGTCAACTCAGAGGAGGATATGATCGCTTGTATCTGAAACTAGTCAATATTGTTGTCAATCTAGCTGGCCTTGAAGAGGGTGCTATAAGGCACCGAAACGTCGCCACTAGCAAGCTAGATAAGTTTAAAAAAAATTGTACCACTATTAAAAGAGTCAATAAAACGGAGGCTCACACTTTATGGGGTTGTGGTTGGTGTTTATCAACACAACATCTTTTCACCACCCAACACCAACAACATCCTCTGATCCCACATTCCATAAAAGTGCCGACCACAGGTTGATGTTGTGGCTAACTCTTTTTTCACCGACTAACCACCTTTTAGTCAATATGGTGTATGTATCCTGTTAACACATTCTTCACCTTACAGGCTGGAGAATATGAAGTACGAGATGTGGGGGGAGAAGGTGACAGTGGTCAGCTCAGACATGCGTGTGTGGCAGGCTCCTGAGAAGGCGGACATCATAGTCAGCGAGCTGCTCGGTTCGTTCGGCGACAACGAGCTCTCCCCGGAATGCCTTGACGGCGCGCAGAAGTTCCTCAAAGGTCAGTACTTAATGACCATGAACATTGTCATTAATTACAGATCACGATAATCTGACGAGACAAATTAAGTTTTAATTTAAACCAGAAAATGGATTACACAGAGTTTGCAGTTTTCCAATTTTACAAGGAAATCTTTGTTTTCATCATTGTATATCTTTTTTTCTTGTGTAGGACAAATAGAGAATAAATGGGGCCTCATTTACACAAAACATACAGTCGTTCAAACCTCCTCATACAATACAGCCCCATTCCATGGAAAATAACGATTTTCCCCCCCATGTTTTCTCAATCTCTCTGAGATAGTAAATTCCACATGAAAAATATTTCCCAGTTTTTCATGATTATAGATACTTCTGATTTTAATCAAATCTCTTATTACCACTTCTCTACCCCAGGGGAAGTTGATGTGAGTCAGCTAGAGATTTGCCCCAATAATCAAAATTGTCGATACCGCACCATACCATGTCTATGTGGTGAGGGAACTAAAAGAACTCTCACCCCGGTAAAGATGTAGGGTTGAGATTTCTACCTAACTTCATTTCATAGATTCAATCATCATCAAATCCAAAGTAGGTCTAATAGAACATATTGGACAATAAACTACCCAAACAAACGAAACCGCACCAATAATTGAAATTGTCGATACTTTTGAAAATTATATATTTTGGCCTTTGATCGAGTAACGACCTGAGTGTGATGGCCTGACCTTAACCTAGCAATTTCTTCCATTTCTATTCACGATATGTTTTTTTTTCAAATGTCCATTATAATCTAACTCCCATGTATTTCCCTGTGTTTTCAGAGGACGGAATCAGTATACCCAGAGAATACACCTCCTACATCGGCCCACTCTCTTCCTCCAAGTTGTGGAACGAAGCCAGGCTATGTAAAGAAGCAGCTAAACCAGTAGAGGTGAGATTATATACAATATACATGAAATCTGAAGGCACCTTGAATATAGTGTTGAAAGGACGTGCGATCTGCTTGAGCGACTGCTGGTATGTGGCGTTGGTCTCTCGGCTGCCGCGGGCGAGCGAGTTAATTTATTCTGGCCACCTTCTAACCTTGGTGCACACTGGCTGTGGTCAGTCACATGCCCCATATATACACCTTTTGGTTGGTCATTGCCCAAACAAAGAGAGGCGGGAATCTACTCCCACCAATCAACAGTGTTGGTTCATAGCCTTTTTGGGCTTAGTGTGAGGGAGGTGTATGGTGCCAGTCTGCTTTGTGAGGTGGCACCCCCTGTTGTATGTGAGTGAACTAGAGTGGTAGCTATGTGTGCATGTATTTGTTCTCAGTTGTTCCTGACATTCTGAGGACATACCAGCAGTTTCAATTGCGTACAATCTCATCAGGCTATTATTGGCTGATCGCTTGAGACATTTCCCGTGGGGAAAAGCTGTATTGAAAAGTTAAGTTTGGCGGTTTATCGAAAAAGACCAAGCCACTTAAGAGTCGCCTCAGTGAATATAGTGGCCAATGTGGTGTTGATGTCTCAAGGCATCATCCGATCTCCCGTTTCGATGCCTTGAGGCATCACCCGATCCTCTGAGGCATCACCTGCCACGATGGGGTTAACTAGATTCGGTTGGAAGCCTACCCTCAACCCATCATAAGGCTCTATAGAACTGCTTGAAAGCATCTGGAATAAGTTTGCGTCAACGACTGGGGAAAGGAGCTTTTACGAAATGAGAAGCAAGTTCATCGTTTCCCCGAAAAGCATTATTTGATATTTCTCTATGTACAGTAGAACCCCACTTAAGTGGATACCCTCCATTCCAGGCCAAAGTGTCTGCTTATGCGGGGTGTCCACTTACACAGGGTTGAAATAAAACCTAACTCATATAGACAATAGTTTTTTGGACAGGCGGCTCTGTAAACCACTCGAGGTTAACGCTCATGTATTACTTCGCGTCAACCACTCGTGGTTTACGGCCGCCTGTCCACATAACCATAGTTTGTTGCATTTATTATCCATCTTTTCGAATAAATGAAACCCAGTAATTGCTATATTAAAGGGTATAACAATAGGGGCAAATTCTTTGCTCTATAACACAAAAGGACTATCTTTCCCATATACCATAGTTTTGAGGCCGTATACCATAGATTTAAATCCGTATACCATAGTTATGGTTTCTGACAGGTTTTATATAATGGGTCGTGCTTAACTGAGTCCCCATACATTTTCAATGGGTTCTTTGTATACGATGGATAATTAAGAGCTGTTCCTACCAAAGGTGTCCCTTAACGCGGGGTGACCGCGTTATATTGTATATGGGAATGTGAATGTTTTCCGGGTCATTTTTTCGCGTTATTTCACTTGCATGCCCGTACTCGGTGTCGCTGTGACGTGTGCTGTGTCCTTGTCACTCCAGGCCCCGTTCGAGACGCCGTACGTGGTCCGCCTTCACAACGTTAACCTGCTAGACGAAGCACAACCTCTGTTCACCTTTGTACACCCAAACCGAGGTATGCCGCTTTTTATAGTGTATTGTACAGAGATGTCAGTTTTACATTTTTCCATGGAAATACTGTATACACTGTATATATTATATATATATATATAATTAATTTTCCTCTAGTCAAACAAAGACAATATAAATTTAAGTCTATTCACGACAATAAAACAGTGCTTTGGACTTCGACACAGGCCCTGAGCCCCATGCTATGGCGGAAAAGGACATATTTTCTCTCTGAAGCAGCAAATATTTCCATCCTTTTGCTTTTTTGATAAAGTAGTATCGGAGATGCCATTTTCCCCTGTAAATCCACATTTTTCATATTCAGTATATCTATGTAATTTGTTTCCCTTATTTCAAACAAAGATAATATCGATTTACCCTCAATACGTCAATAAGACAGTGGTTTTGAACCTCCGTGTGCCCGACAAGGACATATTATCCAAGTTTTCCCGATCTCTCTTGAGGCAGAAAAATCCACATGAACGTATTTCCACTCTTTTTTTTATGACCCCAACTGACATCCCTAACTGTATGTTAATATCCATAGTTCAAATCCATCTGACTCGCGTCTAGTTATAAATACATACAAGCAGAGATGTCAGTTTTCCATTTTTCTGTGGAAATCCACTTTTTCATATCATTTAAAAAATTATTGACATTAATGCAACTTGGGACTTATGAACTCACCACCTCACTTTATATTTCCTGTTCTGGTGTCTATCTAGATCACCCTGTTACGTTCACCTGTATTGACTGTATTTATTGATTACCGAAATGCGATATCAAATGTTTTCGACCCTCGGGTTTTGGTCACCAGAATGAGATGACCGTATGTTTACTATAAATATAAGGATTGTTCGCCATCTTCTATCATTTCCTGTCCTGAAGAAGACCCTCGCAGGTCGAAACGTCGACCAGATTTAGGAATAAAGTGTTACAGTTTCAACACACAGAGTGGACATCCATTTATTCAAAGGGGGAGATCGGGTTCGATAGGATTCACTACATCGTTTTGATCTTCTTCTCTACCTATCAAGTATCTACGGATCCCTGACTCCACCCATATCCCCGAGCTGAAGGTGTTTGACGGTTTTCTCCACTCCACAAAAAATCCTGCCACAACAGGCACTGACCGCCGGTATCAAGAGATCCACCCAGCACAGTGTCTAACGACATACGAGGGGCCCATAGAATAATGGCCACCAACTCGCTCGAAAAGGAAACTGATAACAACAACACCAAAAAGAGGAAACAGGACGAACTATTCAAGACTCCGAACCCATCACCATCCACCTCACAAACCAACCTAACCCTACTGCCTGATGAAAACGCCTTCACTACATTGTCTCCAGCGGCACAATGCATCTACCGTACACTACGTAAGCTGCAAAAGGGAATTCTCAGAGCCAAACACCACCAGGACTTATTGTCTAAACACCTAGTGGATAAGACCGCCCCTCGCGGACTCATCCCTACAGTCAGCCCTCAAGTCCCTGATATACCTGTCGATTTTCTACTGGTGTGGGAGACCACACTACAAGAATTCGCCGTCAAACTCACCCTACTCCTGAGGGATTTCTGGTCAGCTAGATTGATCACCCTGCAGAACGATAAAGAGAGGATCCTCTCTACGGCACAAGCTACATGTACAAACACCGACACAGCGTCTCTGGACGAATTGCTAGCCCAAGTAACGCTCAACCCACCCATCCAGCGAACGACCGGCAGAAAATCACCCGCGGGCAGAAACAACACCACCGCACCTTCAAGAGGCCGAACCCCCCGGATAACTCTCAACAAGTCGTCAACCTCTCTACAAAAACCCTAAGTGAACATCACCTATCCGCTTTAGGTAAGGGCCTGTCATTCGTTGTTACACCCCGAAACAACCACCCATGTCGCCTACTATGTGATACCCTTTTGTTTGGCAGACGCATAAGACTGAAACATTGGTTCTTTGGCCATGAAGCAGTACCTCACTCTGACCCGAATACCAAGCTACGCCCCTCCTCAGGTTGGACGCCCCCACCTGGCAAGGACCTATATATCGATACCTTTATTGGCCATCTCACTAATAAAGTCTCTGCACTCAAACCAGCACCCGTCCTACCCAACCTACCACCTGAAGAAATCCTGGCTATAAGGGACCTCCGTGACGATCCAGACATTATTATAAAACCCGCCGACAAAGGCGGTGCCATCGTCATTTGGGGCCGAGTACAGTATATAAGAGAGGGCCTACGCCAACTCCACGACCATACCTACTACACACCCTCAACCGTTAAGGACTTCAATAACTCAGTGAAACACATCAGGGAGTTTCTCACCAAAGCCAGCACCAGACAGTCGTTACCAGCTAATGCCCACCTCTACCTAGTACCCAAACACCCCAGGATACCCACCTTCTACTTGCTGCCAAAGATCCACAAACCAAATGTCCCGGGCAGACCGATCATATCGGCATGCGGCTCTCCCACAGAAAAAATCTCTGCGTTCCTGGACAACATCCTCAACCCCCACGTCAAGACACTACCCAGCTTCGTCAAGGACTCAACCGACCTCCTCAACAAACTTTCCGATATTAATTTGGACGGCCAATGCACACTCCTAACTATAGACGTCACGTCTCTCTACACCAATATCCCGCATACTGAAGGCATTAAAGCCAGCAGGGAAACACTAATTGGAAGACACGACAGCTCACCCCCGACTTGGCTTCTCCTAACTTTACTTCGGTTTGTCCTGACTCTCAACATCTTCACGTTTGGGGAGGATTTCTACCGCCAGATCCAAGGCACTGCTATGGGAACTAGAGTCGCCCCCAGTTATGCCTGCCTCTTCATGGGAATGCTGGAACACGAAATTCTCAGCAAAATGGACAACCCCCCGCTAGTCTGGCTACGGTACATCGATGATATACTCTGTATTATCAGAGGCACACCAGACGACGCCCGCTCTCTAGTGACCTACTTAAACTCCCACCACCCCACGATCAAATTCACAGCTGACATTTCTGAAACATCCGTAAACTTCCTAGATGTAACCATAATCAAGTCACCGGACGGCACCCTCTCTACTACTCTCTACCGTAAACCCACAGACAGCTTTTCATACCTTCACTACAGATCGTACCACCCACGTCACCAAGTTAAATCGATCCCCTACAGCCAGTTCATCCGGGTACGGAGAATTTGTACGGCCAAAAGAGACTTCATCGAACAAACCAATAAAATGATCGACCACTTCCATGCCCGTGGGTATCCGATGCGCCTCCTCCTTGAAGCCCAAAACAAGGCGGCAAGCACCGACAGAGTCTCTCTTCTACACAAAGATAAGCCTACTCAGAAGTCTAACATACCCCTCATAGTGACATTCGACCCATCCCACTCCAATCTCCAGAAAATAGTGAGTGACAGTGTCTTTCTACTTGACAACACCCGCCCTAGCCTGAATGACAACCATAAAATAGTACTCACTTTTCGTCGTAATCGGAACTTAAGGGATTTGTTGGTTAGTTCTAACCACATCAGAAACACCAGAAACCGACCTGGGTGCTCAAAATGTGATCGACCGCGTTGTCAAATCTGCCGCTTCGTCCACCGTAATAGGACCGCCGTGAGCTGCAATAACGGCCGCGCTTTCGCGATCCCCGGCTCGTTTAATTGTCAGTCCAACAACGTAATTTACGTCATCGAGTGTCTTAAATGTAAAATTCAATATGTAGGACAAACCTCCAACACTCTAGCCATCAGGATGGCGCAGCATCTGCGAGATATCCGACAAGCCTTCGAATTCAAACCGGTCGCGCGCCATTTTGCCGATAGTACACACACTCCCGATGACGTCATCGTTTTTGCGGTGGATCGTGCACAAGAACTGAATACTCGCCTCCGATTGGAGGAGGCGTGGGTGACGTTGCTTAGCACGCGTCATCCGAATGGATTGAACCTGACCTACTAGCGATGTCAACAGACAGAATGTCAACAATGGACTGCTACACGTGCGGCGATTGCGGTAAAACGTGCCGTAACAGATCTTCTTTGCAACGACACCGCACCATTGCCCATCTGCCGTATCTCCGCCGCTTCACATGCCACATCTGCCCGAGATCTTTCGTCACATCGACGAATCTCCGCCGCCACCACCGCGATTGTCATCCTACGCCTACCGACGATACACCACGTATCTACAGTGATGCTTCGATCTGGTTATCGCCTGAAATACCTGTCAGCCCAGTTTCTGTGAGTAGTAACTCCACCATTTCTAACACAGCCATATCTATCAGTAGTGCTTCCACGACTGAAGAACTGTTATCTCTTTGTGGTGCCACACCTAGCCAGTCACCTGGCACCTTGCACACCACAACGTTTGACATGATTGCTGAAAACCTGGAACTGAACACGCCCACATCTCCCCTTCCGGAGATTCTACCCGTGGTTGATACTGATCATTCCGATGACTATAGTATTTCTGCTTTCTCGGACTTACTCACGATTGATGCCTCGATACTATATCCGGTAAATACCGCCACAACGGACCTTGCTAAACGAGTTACGACAAGTGGGGCTGTAAATACCAATGTGACAGTGACCGACAGTGTGACATCGACAGCGGATGCGACACCTCTACCCCTGATTGCGATGGATAGCAACTCGTCTTCTCTACCCGAGTTGGATCTGGTAGATTCGCTTATCGTCCCGTCCCTCGATGTGATACCCCCTCCCCTGTCGCTCCACCACAGGGTGATGGACTATCTCCAACATGACGTCATAACCGACACGTCAGATGCATCAAGCCAAACTTCGGAACCTGCCGTCGTGCCATCACCAACCAACCAAGACACCACCCGCAAAGTATACGATGAACTGATTTGTGATTTACTATGCCTCGTGGAAAACCGTGCACCCGAAAAATTGGACATTGCGAAGCTTTGCCTCAACATCGCCTTTTTCAAGATCGATTAACTACTGACTTGACATTGTGTAGACTGTCACAGGTCGCCAACTATAAACTCATGTCTTGTAACTATGTTACCGGAGTTTAAAAAATTATTGACATTAATGCAACTTGGGACTTATGAACTCACCACCTCACTTTATATTTCCTGTTCTGGTGTCTATCTAGATCACCCTGTTACGTTCACCTGTATTGACTGTATTTATTGATTACCGAAATGCGATATCAAATGTTTTCGACCCTCGGGTTTTGGTCACCAGAATGAGATGACCGTATGTTTACTATAAATATAAGGATTGTTCGCCATCTTCTATCATTTCCTGTCCTGAAGAAGACCCTCGCAGGTCGAAACGTCGACCAGATTTAGGAATAAAGTGTTACAGTTTCAACACACAGAGTGGACATCCATTTATTCAAAGGGGGAGATCGGGTTCGATAGGATTCACTACATCGTTTTTCATATCCAGTAAATGTGATTGTTTTTCCTTGTGTCTCACAAATATTGATTTAGCCTCGTTTACAGCAATGAAACAGTGGTTTGAACCTTCTCACAGACCCCTAACCCCATGCAGTGCCGGACAAAAACATATTATTCAAATTTTACCAGCCTCTCTGTGGCCCAAAAAATCCACATGAAAAATATTTCCACTTTTTCCCCTGACGCCAACTGACATTCCTGATCATAAACTTATTAACCCACTTTTGTAAGGGTTTGGGTTTGTTGTGTGATACTGATTGAAATAAGCTGTCGTATAGCTACTTGCCATTTGTAATGTAAGGGAGGGTGGTTGTGGCCCACTGGATTCTAGGTCAACTCTCGACTGTAGAAGTGTCCCAAGGCGCTATAAATATCATGTAAGGAGGTCAGGGTGAAGGTCAGGGTTTGCTGCGAATGCAGTCATGGGCTACTGGGTCTACTCTATTCCTTATATGGCAGTGAGTGTAATGGGACAACCCCATGCAGGAGGTGAAGTGCCTTGGTAGATCATGCACGTTTTACTGGTGACATTTTGGGAAGATTACAGGCCTCCCAGTGAAACCCTTAAACTTATAAAACCTAAAAAGACCTATATTTCAACTATTGATCCTTTATCTTTTTCAAAGTAACCTATTCCATATCTAGATAATGTGTATTTCTGCATAGCTTTTTTTTCTCAGTGTTTTTACCATTCTCTGTTCGACATTTTTCCAGATATCATAGATAATAACCGGTATGAGATACGACGATTTAAGATCCCCTCGGAGACGGTTCTCCACGGATTCGCCGGTTACTTCGACTGTGTTCTTTACGGTGACGTCACGTTAAGTAAGTTCTCTTTTCTGCGCCTCTTCTATAATTATCACACACAAAATTATTGTCATGTCATTCTTCTTAAAAAGATTTGCTCCACACAATAGTGCTTTATGATTTCATCTCTAATATAAGGTATCATTTATCGTTGTTTTTGACCAGATCCCTACTAAATATATGTTATCTTTGTCCAGATCCCTTTCTTTCTTTTTTTTGTCTTCTTAGTCCAGATCTGCTGCAAATCCATGTTAAAATTATATTCATATGTCATCGTATCATGTGATATTCCAATCCAGTATATATGTATCTCGGTAGTACTGCTACAATATAGATAAATAATGAAAATATATATTATAAAGTTGTTTTTAAATTGTTCTATAGTTAGGGTAAAAAAAGTGAATAATTTAAGTTAGAGGTGCCAATTTTCTGGTCATTTCAGCTTTTACCTCATTTATGATGTTTAATTTTCAACATGCAATAGATTAAAAAAAAAGTGAAGATATGCAGTTATGAAATTTTCTGCCGTTTTTCTAAGAAATGTGATTGGAAGCGTGTGTCCTGGTGACATCTGAACATTGATTGCTGTCACACGGCAGATCTGTCCAGTACAAGTGTCCCGCCTGCACAGTTTCCACATATGGTCAAGGGCTCACAAAATTCATAGCATTCACTCTCGCCTAGTGAGTCCTCGGCATATGTAGCTGAACGCAGCTTTCCAAAATCAGTTCACAACTCTAAGAATTGTGCTGATATACAGGTTAAAAGATGATGTTGTAATTCTGTCGGTTTTCTCGTCTCTGTAGGTATAGTCCCGCAGACACACTCTCCCGGAATGTTCTCTTGGTTCCCCATCTTCATCCCAATCAAGGTGAGTAAAACGCACTTAGTGTTCCCCTTCAGCCGATGTCACATAATAGAGGTAGGGGGAGAAATTAAATGTCAATGAAGTCTAATTGTACACATTGGACGTTTAACTACCAGAACAAAAGTCAAAGGCATGTTTGGTTTTATTTCCGTTCCTAGTGCCCCCACGGCCTATGTTACGGCTATGGTCCTTATCATTATGGAGAAAAAGTACTCTCTAACTTGCATTCATACTAAATGTCGATGAAGTCTAATTGAACAAATTGGACGTTTAACTACCCAAACGAATGTCAAGGGCTTGTTTTTGTTTTATAGTCATTGCTAGTGCCCCCACGGTCTACTTTACATATATGGTCCTTATCATGATGGAGAAAAACTACTCTCGAACTTGGATTCATTCTTATTGCTCTTCAGTGTCAAATGCAGAGCTTTGTCTATGAATACTAAAGTCCCATTCACACTGTGCGACTGGAGGGCTTGCAACTAGCGGTACCTTGCTTGAGACTGGACGTTATGAATTGCTAGTGACTGGGCCTACCTCTGGTACACCCGGTCGTAAGGTATGCTCAAATATGTGTGAACCACTGGCCCTGCGACTAGAAAGCTTGTGACTGGATGTGCCTCAGTAAGCCCAGTCGGCGACTGATATTAAAAATTCTTGCGACTGGGCGTACCTGAGGTACTGGTTTGCTCGGTTGCAGATTAGTGGGAAGCGAACAGTTCACACTGTGCGTTTGTGGCCCTAGGCGTTCAAAGGTACCTCCAGTCCAGTGTAAACTGGGCATTAGTCTGCAGTGTTTTTCTTTGGATCCAGGTGGATGGGGGATTGGGGGATTTTGCCTGCCTCAAATTAGTCCCAGGGATTTCAATTTGATTACCACTGCTGTCAAAGTAAATTACTGTGAATTCGCTAATTATGACCCAAAGGCATTCAGAAATGATCTTGTTCAATGTCCATCGTTCACATAGAATTATCCATAGACGAATTTCCTTCATAGAGATCGTCAGTGACTGCAACCTTTATCCATGGAAAATCACTTATCATGTTCAGTATAAGATCCCTTTTCTTGTGTAGAATAAAGATAACATTTATCTAACCTCATTCACGGCAATATAACCGGGGTTGGAACCTCCGCCACAGAACCCAGCCCCATGCTGTTGCTGACACCTACGGGACTTTTTTTACAAAAACATTTTCTCGGTCTCTCCGAGGCAACAAATTCCACTTGAAAACGTTTTAGTTTTTTCTAATTGTATGCCTGAATTGTATGTAACATAAATAATTAACCATACTCATATTTTTAGTATTTTGATAGTTTAAATGATTTACTTATGGTCATTATCAACTCCTTGTTCGGCATTCACTTGTATTTATTCCATGCTATGAAAAATAATATAAGACTGAGAAAGATAGATTCAAATGATATCGCGAAATAATATATGTTTTGGGCTCTGTTTTTTTAACCTTTTTGGAATAAGTAGTGCCCCGGGACATAGTACAGAGATGGCGGTTTTCCTATTTTCCAAGGAAATTGTTTTCATTTTTAGTTTATATATTTTTCTTGTGTAAAACAAAGAGAATAAATTGGGCCTCATTCAAACCAATCAATATGCTTCAAACCTCCCCACACTCCCTCCTGTTCCATAGCCAACAACAGAGCGTTTTTCATGTTTTCTTAGTCTCTGAGGCAGTGAATTCCACATTGAAAAAGATGTCTTCCTCCGTTTTTCATGACTCCAACTAACATCCCTGAATTTAGGAAAAGGGTTGAGATTTTGGCCATTGTTTCTGTTCACCCTATCGCGCCACGTGCCCACTGTAGGGGCACAGTCATGGTGCTGGGTACTATTACCGATGAATACCACTAGAGGCCAGGTATATAGGCCTATTGGGATCACTTTATCATTGTGTGACATAACATGTGATACTTATTACAATTTTTTATTTCACCTAAAAATGTCAAATATGATGTTATATCTTCATGAGGCTTCATGTTTATTCAGCCATTATTTCCAATTTTATTTTAAAAACGAATATTTGTAAATGATGCCTCAAGGCATCACCCGGCCATTCTCGGATGATGCCTTGACGCATCACCCGGCCAGCCCTGGTTGATGCCTCGAGGCATCACCCAGCTTGAATGGGTTAACCTTACCATTTACTTACCAATTCCTACTCTTCTCACTTGGCAGGAGCCGATGGCATTGTCAGCTGGCGATGAGGTCGCGGTCCAGTTCTGGCGTCTGGCGACAGAGAGGTCAGTGTGGTACGAGTGGGCCGTCACCGAGCCACGGCCATCCCCCCTGCACAACCCGCACGGCCGCTCCTACACCATCGACCTATGACCCGCCACACCCACCTTCTAAATGGACAGACGACGGAATGGATGGTGGTCTAAGTAAACATTGGACTATACTGATGGTGGATGCGTAAACATTTGACCATACTTATGGTGGATGCGTAAACATTGGACCATACCAGTGGTGGATGTGTAAACATTTGACCATACATATGATGGATGTGTAATCATTGGACCATGCTGATGGTGGATGTGTAAACATTGTGCCACACCGATGGTGATTGCGTAAAAGTTTCACCGTGCCAATGGTGAATGCATAGAAAGTAGTCCGCAACGAGGATACATTATGGGAATATTAGACTTCATTAATGGTGTTCTGGACTACACTAATGGATGTGCAGATATTGGACTCTGAATGGATGTGCAGACATTGGAATTTGTTGCTCTTGGACTATGCTGTTGATAGTTTTTGCACATGGTGGACATCAAATGTAGTGCCATGTATACAACAAACCAAATAGAAAAGAGACCAAGCGAACAACAAAAAGAACCTCATAAATCTTCAATGGTGTAGACGGTCAGCCATGTGACAAGTGGTATACCATACAGCCGTTTAAATGGTGAATCATGTGTTGCTATCCACTATATTCGGTCATCTTGGTATATGAGCGATTTTACCACAGAGAAATAGCACCCCATCCCCATCCCTATTATGTCTAGATGAATTATCAAAGTCTTACTGAGTGAATCAGTATGCATTGAATAGTCATACGAGTCTTATGTTATTTGCACAATTTAAGGCTTCATAACCAGGATGGTAAATTAGTTCTTCAATTGGCTCAGTTTGCTTTTATATAGAGGATGGATATTTTTATTTTTTTAAAGTTCATTAGTTCAGCTGAATGGAACACAGTTAATAATGAATTAACTTCCACTCCTCTCCAGTATACCATTCTTCAGGAATTCGTACATTTGGTTCTTTTGGAATAGGTCCATGAACATACTCAGTATTATACAAACCCGGTTGATAGATCATTACACAAGGACACCTGTTCATGTATTGGCATTTAACGTGTTTTGTGATTATAGGGTTGTGTTGTATCAGTCAGGAATATAAAGAGTAATTATGATAAATCATGGACTGCCTGGAGCAGCTACAGAGCTCACACCCAATAACCCATACACTGTATCTACCAACATATATTTACTGCCATTTAGCCATTAACTGTTACTTAGACCTGTTTTTGCAGACAGAAAATGCTTTGGTTTGCTGAATTGTTGGACTTATAAACCGAAGAGGTGACTTATGAATTGAGTGTGGGAGAATAAAAGGAAAAGATACTTCGCTGTCTTGTTAAGTTTATGAAATATTGCAATTTTTGACACTTCAATGTGGTACATCCTCTATAGTGGACCTCTCATAACAACAAATGTAACATTCCCAGTCGCGTTAGCTAATGCAATGGCCTAAATACGAATAGAATTATGGATTTCTAGATGTAAGACAAGGCAACGTCTCTTCCCTAAGCTGATGCTACCTTGAATGACAGTTTTAGAACTGTACCAAACCACCGTAACCATGTACACTGGTGGGTGTGAAATCACTCGGGAATGTAACACCTGCTCTCCCTGTGTTGTCAGGCGAAATGCCTGGGAACTATTGACATAACTGGTAAAGTAGAGTGGGCTATGAAAACAATGCCCAAAATAGTGCAAAACACAGCAAACCGTTGTGGCGAGGGGATCAAGGTTTCACCAAGATTGACTCATCAGGTATCATATTGCTCTAAATGGGGTTTCAAGGTGATCAAATTAGGTTGATTTTGTGAGATATAGGGGAGGGGGGTGGGGACTAATTAGCCAAATGTGAGATTAGCCAAATCTGGCCCATGAATACAAGTGTTGTATTCAAGTCAAAAGTAGTTGGTTGATCCTGTATTGGAAATAATGTAATAATCATTTCTAACAAAGTGTTTCTATTGGATATCCCCCAAAAGGTTTCTATTGGATCTCCCCCCAAAAGGACTGGTCTGCTGGGGTGGACAGAAATTACCAATCTGTTCACCCTCTTGGTTTCCTCGCCTCTTTGCGGTGCAGACCGGATATGGTTGCACGCAAGCATAACTAAAGTGACCCGGGTGGGGAGTTGGCTCAGTGGTAAAGAGCACTGGACATGTAATATCAAGGTTGTCAGACTTTGTTGATTTGGGTCCCACTGCAGCCACTTTTCTCCTTCACCCCCAGCAGTGGTAGATTTACTGCTATATCAAAGGCCAATCCTTCTCATACCAAGTCTATGTGGTTTGGGAAGTAAAAGAACTCTCACCTCGGTAGATGTGTAGGGGTGAGGTTTCTATCTAAATTCATTTCATAGATTTGATCACCACCCTTGTGTAAAAGAACCTTGAGAAAGTCTGGTGAGAACCTGCAATGGTTAACTGGACGTCAAATCAAACCAACCAACCAACCAACCCCCAAAAGGATTATGGATTTCAAGAATTTCATGTATAGCGCTCAGATTCCGCAATACCTGCCACTCAGCTACTGCTGCATGTGCCTACCACCAAACCCTGGCCCAACTCGGTGGTATCAGGCTCCGGGATGTCCGTTCAGGGAAATCCCAGAAATCAGGATTTTCTTTTATAGACAGAACTGTGTCCTCAATATCGGAAAGCCTTGTATGTCAACCCCATATTATTTCTATAACTAGAACCCCATAAACCTGACCTCCATGTAAATTGGTGCATCATCCCTTTCATGATTTTCAGGGTTTTCATGCAAACCACTATGAATGTATAATTAACACCAGAAACCAGCTTCACACTACATTCTCCCATGCATATATCTTGTTATATATCAATAGGCCATAAGAGATTTGATTAAGTTTGGAGAGTACATATGTTTTAGTACCAGTCCTACTCACCAGAGGACACCCCTTTCATTGTCTTGGTCAAGCCTGATCACTTTCTAGACCAAGAGCTCGATACAAATATCTTGAAGCAGAGTACAATTTTGGATATCGTGAAATATAAACTATGAATACTCACTACAATACATTATTAGCTTAGGTAATTGACAGGATAGTCTAACTTCCTGACCTCTTCATCAAAATACTAAAAAGAATAAATCAGTAGGGAAATCCCGATAAAGACGTCAAAACTAATGCGGTCTATTGGAGCGAGAGCTGGTGTGACTGACAGTTCAAGGTTATGTGCTGGTATTACGTAGGTAGGCGTTACCAGTCCCATATTTCATTGGAACAGGCAACCAGTCTATGCAATCTCAAACTACAATTAAAGATCTGCTGGCAAAATACTTCACTCTTCCAGCAGAGATCTCCACGACATTATGTAATATGATTCGACGGATGTCTGAAAATCTTACTTTGGTGAGAGATGCCTTTATTCAATAAAAAATATTTTAAAAAATTCTGATTCTGGTAGTAAGAAGATCAGCTTGGCCCTCTGCTCCTTTCACAATATCACAGTGAATAGCACACATATAGAGAAGGGATAGTTTTTTGCAGCAAGCTGGAAGTCCATCTCAAGATTCTAACCTTTAGGCAATGTATATAGTTTGCTTTAAAAAATACAAAAAGAAGTGGTTTTCGGGTTTGCAGGAACATTGTTTATTTCGTAACGATCAAGAGTTGGTTTCCATGGTAACGGGATCACAGGAATAACCAGCACAACAACTGATAACACAACAAGGTGGTTCCATGCCATAACACGTCGCATGATCCACAAAAGTAACATACACTACAAAAATATACTTAGATTCTCCATAGTCATTAAATGAATGTTTTTATCTTAGGGTATAACCTTCTGTACTCCTGGGGACACTGCAATATTTAGGTTATTGAATACATAACATTGCTTGGGCGCAAGTTGTGTTTATGTTTTTGTGGCAGGGGTCACGAACATGTATAGACAATAGTTTACCTTCATACTCGCATTTGCACACCATTTATGCGTAACGAGTTGCATTTAGTTCGTTGGTGTCGGTTCACGTTAACTACATTTGTCAGCCTTTAGATCTCACATATACATTCTCATTCACCATCTTTCTATGTTGTTTAGAGAGTCGAGCGCATACGCGTAGAGTGACCTACAACTACACACTCTAAACTAGCCTCATTGGCCCTACGGTTATATTATATAATATATATTTATTATATACGCGACAGTTCTCACTTCTCCATCTACCTGGCTGGACTACGGACATGTCTCCTAAATCTATGGATAAAATGCATTTATTCCTATGCGCCTCTAATAATAATAGGCTTTTATAGTATTCTTACTTGGAATGTAATATATAGTCATCTTTATGGTAATCACGACCTACAAAGAACTTAAAATCATCAATCTATATTTTTCTGAATAGTTTAAAAGTGTTTGGACCCAGTTGATAACCTTGACCAGAAATTATCCATGACCTTTTGACCTTGCTAAGTCAGACTGTGTTCTTGCTTTTAATAGGTGACCTTTTTCAAGGCCCTACACATGACCTTACATGCATACAATTACAATTTTATCAAGCGTGGGGGAATGCTCTCATTTCAACCTACTGCCTTAAAATAATCCCTCGAAAGTATACATGTATAGTACCACTAAGAAGCATTGAAGTAGATGCAGAACCAATGTTACAATACAGACTTGCCCAGGCATGGACAATAGAATTTCCAGCTCACCGAAGGCTGGGTCAAAGCAAAGGCAATAAAAGATTCGTTTCTGACAGAATTCAACAATATCGAGGCTCTATACTAACAAATATACTTGGATTAAGATTAGGTGACGCAGTCCAAGGTCGCACCACAGTATCCCAAGGTCCATGGTGACGTACCCAAGATTCTGTGACGTCATTCGAAACGCACCAATCTGGGCCCACGGTTAACAACCTCGAGAACCGCGACACAAGGAATGGGTCCCTGAACTGTGTCCAGACGCAAAATAAGATCCAACTCATTATAATTAGACAGTTTCCTTGGAGTAGCGTATGTTTACATCTTTTACTTGTAAGCCATTCACTGCTTCGCATTCACTCAGGAATGGTTAGTTCACAAAGAGTCATCCATCCACATAGAAACACGATAATGAACATTTAGCCTATACTAATTTGTCGACATCCATTTGGCATAGTATTCAACACTGGTACAACCGAACGAATAATAGGGCTTTAATAGTTCTATATATGACTGGTTTTCTAAATGTTTCCATTGCATTTAAGGCAGATGTGTCCTATAAGGTCCCCAAGGGATCATATTGAGAAAAATACTGACAGTTTATATATATTTCAATTATTCATTAAGGCAATTTGTTACCGCTTTAATTCGGGTGGCCTATGGTTTTGACAATATGATATTTAGATAGAAGCCGGGATAGGGACTATGGCAGTAATATGTAGCCGTCAAACACTGAATGATCCTCAAATCATATATCACAACAACGATACTATAACGAAACTGTGTTAATGGAGTTGAATTACGGTGAAGATGCGAACTGAGGAGGAGACGGCGTGGTACCTTTACTGAATGCTTTCCAAAATGATGAAGCGAACTGGCGTCTCTCAGGGCAGGCCTGATGGAAATAATCATTACTCTGTCCGGCCAGATAGTCTACGGACAGTGGCTCAGCTTTTTGTTTTCTTAATGGCAGTACACTCAAGCATAAAATGCAGCAGTTCCACCCATTTGGTCGGGAGGTATGACGTCATTATGATGGAAGTCTCGGTGTC
Source organism: Alentia gelatinosa (assembly GCA_950022655.1). NCBI lineage: Eukaryota > Metazoa > Annelida > Polychaeta > Phyllodocida > Polynoidae > Alentia > Alentia gelatinosa. Next base: position 29,897,527 of record OX465585.1, on the reverse strand, counting down.
CTGGTCTCGGAATGATCTCATTTTGTTATTGGTTGGGAATAGTCACGTGGTCACCATTGTAATGCTTACTTGTGCCTAAAAGTAAAATACCAAAAGGAAGAAAAAAGTGTCTATAATTGAATGCAGCAAACAAAGGAATTTTAACTTGATCAGTGCGACTGCGGCCCGTTTAGTGGGCGGGATAATATTTAGACGAAATATACCTAATTGATCAACAAGGAACATATTGTATCTATTCATAATTAAAATGCGATTTCTTTAAATAAAAACAATTAAATTTCATAGAAAGAAAACATAACTTTGCCATATCTTTTAACAACTAAATAGGAACTACCTGAAAATAAATAGAAATGGCATCGTAGTTTCGCATTTGCCATGGGGACTTAAAGGCGATCTGTTATAACAATTCCATATTTTCCCCCCTGTGTACATAGACAGTAAACGATAGTTTTGTGGGTAGGCTGCTGTAAACCACGAGGGGTTGACGCGTAGTAATATATGAGCGCTAGCGAGTGAATTATGCCGTTAACCTTGGGTGGTACACAGAGCCGCCTGTTCATAAAACTATTGTTTATTGCATTTATTATCCATCTTTTCGAATAGATTAAGGTCAGTAATGGAAAGGGTATAACAATAGGGACAATCTCTTTGCTTTATGGCACAAAGGGACTATTTTCCCATACACCATGACTTTGAGGCCGTATACCACAGATTTGAATCTGTATACCACAGTTATGGTATCTGACAGGTTTGATCAAATGATCGTGGTTTACTGAGTCCCCTTACATTCTTAATGGGGTCTTTGTATGCGATGGATAATAAATAATGATCGTTAGCGAGTAGTGTGACTTGGGGATTGGGCAGTGAAAGGCTGGACTACCTGACAGTGCCTTTTACTCGGTGCTTTCCTCGCGCTTCGGTTCACTACTGGCGTTGCTGTCTGCTGGGCTCGCCGAGTTTTGCTGTAGAATAATTATGTTCACAATAAGTGCCCACTGGTCTAACACGAACTCACCTCTCTGAAGAGAAGATCTCCAAAAGGCACCACACAGGAGATAAAATGATCTAAAGCCCAATACACATCTACCAATTTCGGAACATTGATGTAACTTTGTCGTTGACATAGGAACGGTAATTTGTCTCAGGCGAGGTATCCTAACAGAGTCGGCCCTAGTCAGTAGATGTAGGACACCAAGGCAAGGGTCAGCCAACGATTAGTGAACCCCCCTTCTTTTGTTGCTGACGAGTTGTCGTTCGAAGTCCCTAAATCACTCACCAAAAGTTTATCAACATGTTGATAAATCCAATCGCTGACAACGGAACGTTGGTAAATGGCCCTTGATTGGGTGGCTGACACAGGCCCAGGGGTTACGTAATTTGCCTGCAACAAGTTCGGACCGACTCCTATTCGATTTGGGAACTAATCATTCAACCCTGAATCGGTAGATGTGTAATGGGCTTAAAGGATTTGGTACGACAGGTGAAGTATCACGCATTCTCCAAAGTGAGTATCACTTACATCAATAGGAGGAACAACATTGGGGTCAAGGACGTATATATATGTACACACGGAGGCCAGCGCGCCCATAACACAAGGTCAAACCACACTATAGTGAAGGTCATGGTACTTAGTCAATCTGTCATGGTTTCATTCACAGCTAGGCTATACTCAACTAGGGCTAAACACAAACCATACAAGACTTAGTGAACAAGACATACTTTTTTGTACAAAGATCTGTGCAGGTAGAACACTTCATATATAACCGTTCATATATCCACCACTCACTAACACCAATTCACCTTTCTCTTAATTAATTCTACCAATTAACGTTGAGCATTTGAGCATAGACAAATCTATTCCAAAGCAGCATACATATCTCTGTCATTATGCGCCGCAGGGACTTTATAAACTATCAAATGCAAACTATATACATGTATATATAATCAAACATGAGAACGATGGGTTTCTAGTATTTTCATTGTGGATGTTGCAGAAGGGGACACAAACCACAGTAATATTGGTATCTTTCCTTTGAGTTTAACTGTTCTCCATGAGGGTTAAAGGAACATTAAACAACCACTTCGTCAGCTACGAAAGACAATACCTACCACATGCAAAAGAGTACAGTAACACAGATTGTCACACAATTTTTCACAGTAGTAAATCAAGCACAAATCGAATCAAATTTGTATATCAGCCGAATTCCTCTTTCTATAACTAACCCTCCTTTAGGGATTAATGAAGAAAAAGATGTTATTTATGACCCTAAGTAACCTACCTGATTTTCATCAGTATCCTTAGACAGAAAAGAATTTGGATTCGGACAGGTTTTATAGACTTTTAATTTAGTACTACACCGTTTTGATATTCAAAACCGAGAAATCTCAAAAGTAATAATGGTGCTTGTCTATGAATGCCGAATAGGTCTACGTTTTAGTAAATCGAATTTAGTTTTCAATTCTGAGGGGTTTGTACATGGTCAAAAAGACATAAACATGTATTCACATATTTAAAGACAGCTTTAGCGATTTTACAGGTGTCATCTGTCATCTCATTCGAATAGTTTAAATCTAGATGATAACAGAAACGCACCATATACTATTTGGATTAAGCTGATTATAGCATACATATTTAGTCATCCAATAGAACTCTTTCAGAATATATAAATTGAAACTTTTCTATATTATATGATTTTTCTATCTCGAACTACCATCCGCCCTCCAATCTTCCCCCAGACCAATATTTATTCAGCTACCAGGTATTTGTAGGGTATTACAGTGATATTACTAAATCCCGTATAAGTCTTTCAACTGACGGTCATTCTACTTGGGGAAGGCTTAACTATCCCTGACCAATACATTTCTTAGAATGACATCACGAACAGTAACCTCCCTTACTTGATTTGATTTTCACATTATCTTATCCCTGGTATTTCTGTCCCATAAGCTTAACATTGGTAACTTGTTCTGCATACCCCTACAAGTATTACTGTCCCTTCTCCATGGTCTATGACGTCATACATCCAGTGTGCTGTCTGTTCTTTTAGTGTGTACAGGGTGAATTGAATACAGAAAGCGACTCATTTTAGACAAAGCCCTCGTTCTCCAACTTGTTTTGAGAATGCTACGCAATATTCACTCAGCTTCACCTCATTCATATTGCTCTGCGTCAAATTCATGGAGAATAAGGACTTTGACCAAAACTTGTTGGTTTCTTCTTTGATTCCCCATCTGATTGATAGTTTTGTTAATCTGCTTATGGAATATGCATACATGCTTTATAAACATGTATTCACATATTGTGACGCCGACCGAAATAGAGTGTTCCAATGTGAAATAGAAAGAGTTATCATCATGCTTCCCCCTCCTTTGAGAATACATCTCATTATTTCAACAAAATCAGCAGTAACTAGAGACCTAGTTGTGTTTAGCCACAATCAAGCCATGTTTTACTTTGTATTACAGGAGAAATGTAAGACCTGCAGATTTACTGTCTCCTAGTATGAGACAAAGTTAAGACCTGCATATTTGATGTCTCCTAATAAGAGACAAATTTAAGACCTGCAGATGTATTGTCTCCTGATAAGAGCAGAGTTTAAACCTGCAGATCTATTGTCTCCTGATAAGAGACAAATTTGAAATGTGCAGATTTGCTGTCTCTGATAAGAGACAAAGTTAAGACCTGCAGATTAATTGTCTTCTGATGAGAGACAAATTTAAGACCTGTAGATTTACTGTCTCCTGATAAGAGACAAATCTAAGACCTGTAGATTTACTGTCTCCTGGTAGAGGCCACTTAAGACTTGAAGATTCACTGTGTCGTTGTTACACAAGTTACATTTTCCCGTGAGCTACTCAGAAAGCCTCCTGTTGTATTTGCAGAGGTTCAACTGTTTCCGGCAGATTTACCTTAGCCTTGGGCGGCAAGCTCGGGTCAAGGATCACCTTCCCGATGTTCTTTCGGTCATGCATCTTTTGCATCGCCTCACCAACCTGGAAAACAGCCATAAGAAAACAGATACTCCCTAGAATAATCCAAAGACGTCAAAAGAGAGTATAACAAGTTTGTATCCAAATAACACAGATTAACGTGTCCTGTATCCTAATAACACACTGATTTATGTAATAGTTATGGTTACCTCAAATATGCAATACTTGACTTAATGTCTAATAAATGCATGTCAGGACTTTATTTTTATATTGTTACAACCTCTTTGAGGTGGCACACTGCTTGGTGACAATGGATATGATTCACCATGGATTTGAGTCATACATACACAATATTGACTGGTTTTAGATCAAAGTGGTCGTATGCTCCGAGGAGTTGACGCGCTTAGTCAACGCATAGTGAACTCCGAGGAGAATACAACAAGGTTTTATCTTAAACCAGTCTATAATCCATTTATTACCCACCTTTTCTGGATAAATGTCATGCCAATGTCAGTTCGTTTAATTATTCATTATTTTTCCATACGCACTATTTCTCCATATATGCGCCACCCGGGGCATACAACATATCCGTATGCACTGGGAATGTCCATAGACACTCCCTATATGTGTATACACAATAAATAAAAGTGATTTTCGAGACCGCCAACTCCACACGGGGCAGAAAGTGGCGAAGAAAGTTTTTACCAACACTCCCTATAAGTGGAGTCTAATCAAACAAATTGGACGTTAAACTACACAAACAAACAAACCCTATGTGTTTTCTATGGACACTTTGTATTATGTGGATAATAAAACTAGACACCGAACGCTATAGCTAGACAGCTAACTCAGTCGGCTATTTTTAACCCTTTTAGATATTTTAAAGTCATGACTAGATCTCACTCACATCTTCGAACGCCCAGGCGGAGTCAATACGTGGCCGGATTTTGCCTTCATTGTACATCTTGAAGAGTTGTGTCACAATTCCCCGGATGTAGTCATGGCGGTTCTGCTTGAAGAGCAGCGTCTTCAAGTTGAAGCCGCACACAGTCTTGTTCTCGTCGAACAGCTTGATAGGGCTGATCTTGTCAACCTGCCACCACTGCAGCACAGTAAAGAGTATACAGCCATAAGTAGGACAAACGTGATCAATTTAAACGCAGGTACTTGCTTTTGACATAATAAATTCCATGTGATTGTCATCAAACTTTCACATGATATAGTCAATGTATAGTACTACACATATCAATGTTAAAAACATGGGTCACAGCCCTTGTTTTTGAAACAATTGAGAAAAACCGCATTTTCAGTACATTTCATCTATAAAACATTGCAAGAACTTGATTGTTTTTGAAAGAATTGAGGAAATCACATTTTCCAGTACATTTCCTATATGAATAATGCAGGAACATGATGGGGGTGGGGTTCTTAATGAAAAAACAATTTAGCTTTTCCTCAAAATTGAATATGATGGCCTCCAAGTATTGGAGAACACATTTCTAACATAAAATTATTTTTTTAAACATAGTAAATTCAATGCGATTGACCTCAAATCCAAGTGAATATAGAGGTAATGTAGGGGGCAGATAATAATTCGCAATATGTCAAAAATATATGATACCTATTCAAACAATGTATAACCAATTCTGGCCGACAGCATTTCTGAAAACGATACGGTAGGCATGTACTAAAATATATAATCTGGAGACTCAATCTTCTGTAAACTATGGAGCCCCAGTTCTTCTTTTACGTTGAACGATAAAACAATACTTCATCTGCTAGAATGTATTAGCATCTTTATACTGAGCATTTCTGTGACATAAATGTCCAATTTATACCATTGAGCATTAACCCTTTATCATGTTAGGACCAATATGTAAGGCATTAACGGCCATTTCATTGTGATGTAATGGGCATTCATACTCCACGGCCGTGAAGGTAGAGTACCCAATACTCAATGGTTAATTGGGTAAGTTATGTTATTGATGTTATACGGAATAAGATAAAATTAGAAACCCACTCCATGAAGATAACTTGGTCTGCAGTCCCCCGAGTTTGACCATCGAATAATTCACTCAGCTTTGCTTTGTAAATTACTCAGTGGTCAAACTCGGTTGAGTATGGACCTAAATACTTTTTTACAATTAGTAACTTTTTCATATATGATTTTTCCAGTTTGAAAAATGTGGAATATGATTTATCGCCCCTTTATTTGGTTCCGTATATATATGACAAAAGAAACACTGCTGAGTTTTCGCTGAGTTATGAATCATCCATTCTGTATATCGTACGTGACAACTTGCTTGATAATTGTGAACCACAAATACCATAATAAATGTGGTATTGGTTCATAGCCTATAACAGATTTCTCGTAGAGACAAAATAAGAAAGGTGTATATATATATCAATGTTTTAATAACGTGGAATTTAGGAGAATGATTCACTTGGATATAACGAATAGTCAGTACAAGAAGTGAATTTATATCAAGATGGACCGGCAGTTGAATAATCTAGAAACATACATGAAAATCCATTTCTGTTCCTTGTACAGGGGTTATCGTTTAATGATATTTAAGTCTGTTCGCTAAGACAGTCTTAGCTGTCTATAAAGTCGTCCATAAGTGTTGAATTAAGTTGACCCACATCGTCCCTGGTTCTCCTTGGCGTACAGAACAAAGTCTACATGTACGAGCCTAGATTATTCAACGGGTCCATGCTGTATCAATAATGTGATCAGTGGAAGGTAAGAGGAAGATCCTTATTCCCAAGGTTCACCAGCTATAAAAACAAGAGCATGATAGGAAATCTAGGCTATGTTGACAGATTGGGGAATGATACATAATAGAAATACTTTACAATTATCTTTCCAAAAATCTTTTGCTAAGGATAGAAAATTGTAAATACCTTTCATGGGTAATATTCCCCAAACCCAGGTTTACTGTCATTGTATGCTGAAGATTCTCTTTATATAATTATATCAATGTCTAAAATGCCACACTTTCCACCTGGGCTTGCACACACTGCACACCTTACCTATAATACATGACTCAAGTGAGCCAATGGGAGCCGCTCTTATATAAAGGCCATGGTAAGCAGTACAACGGTAATTTATCATATATACCTGTGTGGGAATGCTGCAAATTTACTGACCAGCTGAATGGATTCCATTCGTCGCAGTGTGACGAACTATAAATAATACTACCCTCCTTACCACATGAGTTGTTGGGAGGATGATAAATGTGACTAGTGAAATGACACTTCTAATTATTTCCAGGTACATAATAACAAGGAGACATAGTTAGCGTGGGAGAATTACATCTATAACTTGCTGTTTTGGTTGGAATACAAACCTCGTTCTTCGAACTCGGTTTGAATTTCCGACACAAAACAACACATAATAGATTTTTTCAGCCACACTAGCATCAAATATATACCAGAAACTGTTTATTATAAGGGAAACATATGAAGGTTTAGGGTCTGAGCTCGAATTACGTAGCGATTCAAACGACATGGGATCGAGTTCTGACCCTAAACTTGAATAGGTTCCTGAATCTATCTCACCCCTCTCATTGACTAATGGGCTAACATTTATGGCATAACCCCCTTTGGGTATTTTTTCTAAATACTCAGTGGGCGTTGGATATTAGTTCCCAAGGTTAAGTCTATGGAGAAAAAATACCAAGGGTGAGATAAAAGTGTAACATATCTTAATCTGTGGTCTTAGTTTTTACCAACATAATGTTGCTACTCTCCTTGACAAAATGTACTAGCAGAACCTACCTCTAAGTCAACAATCTATTAAAGCATTTAAAGTCTAATAGTGCTTCATGAAGGACACGAATGTCCGGTGGTAAAGACTGGTAACATGAATCTATTCACGATATTGTAGATATAAACTAACCTGCGATCTCATTCTTTAAGAAACATATACAAAGGAAACTTATATCCACCACGTTTGGTAATTGACAAAAAAACCTTTCCAGTTTAAGGCAAATACCTAGAATCGTAGTGAAACTGAAAAACGTGATTGAGAGAGGGTGACAAGTAGCTATGTGAGATATGTACTGTGTATCTGGGCTGTTGTAAAACACATTAAAACGATAACGTATAGACTAGAGTCTAAAGACCAGTAGTAGGCACACTGAGTATGATGGGTTCTGAGCGAGAAGTGTGACTTTTTGAGTAGAAATCGACAGAAAGGGAAAGCATCTTGGACGTGTCTTATTTTCAGGTGGAAAGATGTCGTATCTTGGGTTTGAATCAAGAATGCAAAGTACAGAGGTGACATCAAATCTACATATTAACTACACAACCGCTAAACCTTGATGGTAGGATAATCAGGTATAACATAAATATCTGTGTATTATAAAGAGGTCAGGTATCTTCCACATACAGGGGAGCGAAATCATGCATCACCTTCACACCTAAATTCAGGGCTATTTCATGCTACTCAATTAAACCAACTATCTTGATACCAATTCTACCTTTTTTTCCTTTTCTATATGTATCTAAAAAAAAGGTCGAGAGCAAATTCTCTGGATAGGAAAGCGAAGAACATGCAAAAGTCTGAGGTAAGGTCATGCTAGGTACCCAACTTTTAGTACAGCTATATATATATATATATGTGCCTGCTACCGTTCTAACAGACTAGAGTCTAACTGGCCATGTCCAGCTTGTCTACATCACTCTTCACTTTGTCACCCTCTGGGGTTCTGCAAACGTAGTCTAATTGCAGATACCGAAGGACAATCACCGTAGCATTCGTTAATATAATCAATATATATAGGATAATAAAACAAACAGAGAGCTTGATGTATCGACTTCAAAGGTAAGGTAGACAAACGTGGAAGGCAAAATGGCATGCGCCAATGTCTATTAGTTTACCGACTACGAGTAGATATATATGTATATACGTAATCAATTGAGCAACACTGATAACCGTTCACTATAGCGAGTGTACATCCTATCTTATGAAGGGTACCCACAGTTTTGCTCTCATGGACATGATTTCTGATGCGCTCTGCGGGGTTAAAGCTGATTTTGTCCACCTGCCACCATTTTTTTGGACTTGGTTGAGCTTGGATTTGTTGGGGAGGGGGCTGAAACGCAAAGAGTAGAACACACATGGTCACAGTGCACGATGGACGGAACACGGCGACGCCACAACATCGTCAGTCAGGGGCTGTTTCCATCTACAAAAAGGGGATTTGTATATCAGGGTTCGGGTGAAAAAATGAAATAAAAGGGGCATTTTGTGGTGGGAATTCGAGGAAGGGTGAGTTAGAGAGTGTAGGAGAGGTATATCAGTGTATGATCCATCACAATAGGGAGCCAAAGTGAACCCACTCAAACGGCAGATACCTGTGCTCAAAACACCATTTCCGGAGGCCAGTACGAACGAGGCTTAGTGCTAAAGCTATGGGGGTTCGAGGATAGAATTCAGTTTTTGGTCTCGTTTGCTACTATTGAAGTGTACTTTGCTACAATTATGTCTGAATAAGTTTGTTTTGAAGCTAAGATGACAGTTGTTAAGTGTAACGAAAGTATGCATTTAAAATATTGGCGAATGAGACATTCAATCTCGAACCTATATAGTCAAAGTACTGAGCGTCTATCTCTGGAAATGCTGTTTTGAGTATGGATAACTGCAGTTTCAGTGGGGCCACTTTGGCTCCCTATATTTTCTTGGTGTACAGGGTTTAGCAAGAGGGCACGCTAAGAGGGTTCACACCGGGCAAGACCATGGGGAATATTTAGAATTTGATAGAGTTCAGTGGAATGCAGAGGGTTAGGGTATAACTAAACACAGGAAAAATCTTGGGTTCTTTAAACTAAAGGTAAACATAACCTATGATCCTCTAACATCCCTGATTATGGAAATCGATTATCTAGGATTGATCAACTAACATGTTGGTGTTAAGGATAAAAAAGACTTCGTTATTTCTATTTCCGTGGTGCGTCAGAAGAGGTGTGGTTTGGGTATTTGGAGCAATGCTCCTACAGAAACTTTGTTTGTTTACACAGTTGGGAACGCGTATTTTATTATGATGGAAACATCACCTTTTACTAACAGGTGTGGACATGGACGATTTCACAATAATGCTTCGAGTGCTAAACATTATACATGTATAAAAATATATAGCAACTAAATATTTCCAATTCATTCAATTCTACTGGAAACTTTCGCAAAACTAAAATACACCTGTTAGTTTAACATACATAACTAACAGGCAATAAGCTTGGCAAACGTATAACATAGATATATAGAGATTCACTACTCATAGGAGATATTTATCCCTAGGCATCAGGATTCTTCAAAGTAATAGATATTACATCCATAGAATATGAATTCTAATTTCCTTGTAAACTAAGACCGAACCCTTAAAATGAAAGGCCTTCGAAATCATAATCATATGCACCCATTGAGCTTACAAACAAAATAAATTGAAGGGTTACTTGTGGAAAGCGAGCTTAAAAGCAGTACAAGCAATACTCAGGTACGGATGATTTGGGGGAACTCTACAATATAATGACCAATAGATGATGAAAAGTCCCAGGTGTGTATATACTTACTGCCTTTGCAAAACTGAAGAAACTCTTTGTTTCACCAGTCACTATATTTGAAGAGCCTTAAATGGAGAAGAAACATAGGTGTTATATCCTGTTTATCCGTTTATGTTATGAGTTTAAAGGAGTTTATACATTAATGAATCTCTTATTTAGAAACATTGATAATTAGCAAATCATGTAGGATAAACTTCAGAACAACTCATATTGATCACTGTAGTGGACTATCTATTTCAGAAATACTTATTATTAAACTAAGCAAATGTTGTTAACTGGGATGAAGCTGATCATTATTAGTTATGAGGCATTCATCTTCCTCTTTTACTTAGTAAAATAACGCCGTGAGAGACTTTTTGTTGTCACTAAAGCTGGCCACTAATAAAGGGAGGTGCAAGGACTTTCGCCAGAAAATGGGATATTATTGAGTACATGTAATCATAAACGTTAATGTGTTAACATAAAGATCAATTTAGTAAATGAACATAAATCCCCAATTTTCGCTTTATGGCTATCTTCAGCATTGCTTAGGTATTATAGTAGAAGTGCATTATAATGCATGAATTCTCTAAGACCCCAGAGAACCTAGATACCAAAGAAAGGAGAACGAGGCGAGCAGAGAAGTTTAACTTTCGGGAATGGTACTTTAGATGCATGTCATACAAGAAATCGCCCCTATACAGAGGCATGACACAATAGGACGAACTGCCAGCCGTCGTACAAACCACAGGGAACAAAACAGACTTCAAATCGATGGTTAGGCAATGACTAGTGAACCGGAAGCAACCCCTCCCCTGATCGTCCCAATGTATGTTCTCAATCTATCACTATTCTGAACGGTCATACAGCCATGGCGACCTGATTGATATCATATCAACCTCTTTCTCCTTTCTAACCCAGCGTTTACACTAGACGATTCTGGTCGGCGATTCTGGAATTTGGCACCTCCTGATGACTTTCACCAGTAAAATGATAGAAATCGTCTAGTCTAAGCGGCAAGTGTGTGTTGACTGCAGATTACAAAATATAGCATCCCCTTCTGACTATTGGATACGCTCTAATGCCCACGACTATTTCTAGCCAGCTAGGATTAGTTATCAAGACAGGTGGAGAATCTGTGAAAACTCAGTCGTTAATGTAAATGCTCGAGTACATTCTGAGGTCAACGGCTTTTGCGGTGGACAGTGACACCACCTGACAACTATTGGCCTGACGATCTAAAAACACCATGTATTTAGGCGTCTAATGTAAGAATATAATGCACAACATTTATTGAAAGAATTGTATAATAATTACGGAAATAAATTAGAAAAATCTTTTAAAAATACCTACCGTATAGGACGTATTTTCCCAAGGGTTTGAGTAGACCAATTCCTTTGTTTGTATCCTCACCACACAAACAGTCCAGCACCAGGTCTACGCCTTCTGGAGAAATTCTGCAGAGAAAAAAATAGACTTAATAACGCCACAATACAGGATTAGGGAATAAGAGAGGAAACCACTAGATTATCAGAATGCAGTTAGTTTATAATCTCGGTCATATTTAGACCAGTAATTGATCAGATAATTGGCAAAAGGCTAAAGGGTCAATACGGTTACTTGTGTTGCAAAAAGTATGCTGAGAACAGATATTATGGAGAGGCAGGGAAGGGGGGGGGGGAATATAATGGGGTAACAAAAACAAAGATAATATTTCTAAGAAAGGCTTTCCTCTGAATTGAATATAGAAGGTATCGCCCGCTATTTTATCTAGTGCATTGCGGGATTGCATTCAGCTGGTACCTGACTGATACGTGTTGGATCATACGCTGGTTCCCCGCTAGAAGGGACTTCAGTACTTTATTTTAAATTGTCGTTCATTGTAAACAAGTGTAGATAAGTTATTTGAGGAATATCGTGAGGGAGAGAAGTTGTGCTGGTTCTTCTCCACTGGGAGTCTCCGGGGAACCAGCGCAGGTTCAAGGTCATTGCAAATCATGCGTTACCTGTCCCATAATTTATTTGGGTAGGGGACCAGTCTATGTCAAAGCAGTGTTGGTTTGTGTATTTTTTGTCACCTGTATACTGCACGATTTGCGTTTATTAGCACAGTTATTTTCAGTTAGTTAGAAATCATTAAGCGGAGCTGAGTGATATCTGTAGCGGAAGACAATGAATGGCATATGAACAATTATATGAAATTGAGTGATGTTTAGATTTTATCCTACCCTGTCACACATTTTTAACTTCATATGTCACCAGTGGCATATAAATATGTTATGCCATGACCGTGGCATACGGTCACACCATGTTAAGTCTATGGAGATTTATATGAGGGGTAGGATAAAGCGGTTGCTCACTTGCGGACTTCCATGGAGTAGTCCACCACGTGGTCGTAGAGGTGATCTACGTTGTTCTTGATCTCGTCATGCTTGCTGTAAGAGGCTGTTCCGAACACGGTGATGTCATCCATCGTCCGACACAGTTGGCAAAGGGCATGGCCCTGCAATGAAACACATACACACTGTCAAACCAGTCTAAATCATCTTTCAAAAGTTATCTCAAATTACATGCGGTAAACACTTAGTGAAGATACCTAGGGCCATTGTGTACCTCGGTGGTTGATATATTTTGTGTATTTTGTAACTATTATCTAAATGTTAAACCTGCTTTATCTAGGACATATATTCTGTACAGATCATCTCATCTCAACATGTCCTTGTTTTTTCTTATTATTTACAATATGTATATATGTATTATACCACAATAACAGGCCTAACTTGAACGTGTTTTATTCCACGATCGTCTATGTGTTGTCAGAAAAGTTGGAGCTGTGTTTTTACTGAAAAACCGTTTAGTTTATCAATACAAAAAAAACCACAAAAAAACCCCACAAAGGGCATGATATAATGTAATCCCCTCAAGCGAGGTGTCCCAGAAGCGGCGTTTTACTGTACGTTTTCACCATGAAACACATACATAATGCTTTAGACACATGCAAAATAATTCTCAAATGAATTTGCAACTCTTTTACTGCGTACAGGTGAAAGAATCCGTGACTTCCGGTATGAGAAGACTGTTCTGTATACATACGCATACTGACTAAACGCACACTTTCCCTATACTACTACCACTACGCCCGTTATACACTCTTTATTCGGCGCAATGCATCAGCACCGCCCATCTTTGATCTGCCTGATAGCTCCTACTTGTCAAGTTCAAGTATGGTTTGGTTCAATCTGTTCGGAATGTATACCTGTATATACATTTATTATCTACCGTATACAAAGTCTCCATTGTAAATGTGTGGGGATTCAGAAACAATAAGCCATTATATAGAACCTGTCAGATACCATAACAGTGGTATATGGATTCAAATACATTGTATAGGGCCTTCAAAACCATGGCTACTGGAAAATAGTCCTTTGTGATATAGACCACAAAAATAGTCCATATTGTTATACCTTTTAATATTGGAACTACTGGGTTTAATCTATTCGAAAAGATGGATAATAAATGCAACAAACGATGGTTTTGCGGACAGGCCGCCTGTCCACAAAACCATCGATTAGGCCACTTAAAAAAAAAAACTTGTTTCTCATCACCGCGCGCGTCAGCAAAAACGTTTTTATAAGATTTTTTTTTTTTTTTTTTCATAGATGAGATGAAAATTTGATAGAAATCATGAAAAATATGAGTATTTGGTATCAAATTAAAGCTCCTGATGTAAGGAATGCATTCAATGTGGTTATATGGTTGGCAAAAGTGATGCATCAAGTGGTGTCATGTAACCAATTAAGGGGGGCATCCCCCAACCACGACAAGGCTACGATAATGGCTTTCCGACAAGGTCCACGACAGCTCTACGATTGGAAGCCTTGTCGTAGCCTTGTCGTGGTTGGTGGACCCCAGTTCCCGAAAAGAGGCTACAACAAGGCCATGACAGGCTGCGACATGAAGCTTGTCGGGGGCCTTCCGACAAGGCTACGACAATATGGAACATGTTCGATTTTTGCTACGACTAGACCTTTGTCGTGGAGTGTTGTAGATTCCTCGATATCACTGTCACAGTGTGTCGGAACCATGGGTGCCTTTTTTTTATGGCAACCAGCAACGTCTATGACATGCCACGACACTGCTGTCCCGACCCTGCTCTTCTAACGACAAGGCTGGGACAAGGCTACGATTGGAACTTTCATGTCAGCATTTGTTGTAGCCTTGTTGTGGTTGGTGGACGCCCCCCCTTTAGAGTAAAACCCCACTCCTGGGACACCCCACACGCTCCCGACACGCCATGACACTGCTGTGTTGGTGGACCGCAGTTCCCGAAAAGAGGCTACAACAAGGCCACGACAGGCTGCGACATAAAGCTTGTTGGGGGCCTTCCGACAAGGCTACGACAATATCGAACATGTTCGATTTTTGCTACGACTAGACCTTTGTCGTGGAGTGTTCTGCATTCCTCGATATCACTGTTGTAGTGTGTCGGAACCATGGGCGCCTTTGTAATGGCAACCAGCAACGTCTACGACACGCCAGGACACCGCTGTCCCGACCCTGCTCTTCTCACGACAAGGCTGCGACCAGGCTGCGATTGGAACTTTCATGTCGGCACTTGTCGTAGCTTTGTCGTGGTTGGTGGACGCCCCCCTTTAGAGTAAAACCCCACTCCTGGGACACCCCACACGCTCCCGACACGCCATGACACTGCTGTGTTGGTGGACCTCAGTTCCCAACAAGAGGCTACGACAAGGCCACGACAGGCTGTGACATGAAGTTTGTCGGTGGCCTTCCGACAAGGCTACGACAATAGCCAACATGTTCAATTTATGCCACAACTGGACCTTTGTCGTGGAGTGTTGTGGATTCCTCAATATCACTGTCGTAGTGTGTCAGAACCATGGGCGCCTTTTTTACGGCAACCGGCAACGTCTACGACATGCCCGCCATGCTGTCCCGACACTGCTCTTCTCACGACAAGGCTGTGACAAGGCTGCGATTGGAACTTTCATGTCGGCACTTGTAGTCTTGTTGTGGTTGGTGGATGCCCCCCTTTAGAGTAAAACCCAGCTCCTGGGACACCCCGCTCCTGGGACAACCTACACGCTCCTGACACGCCATGACACTCCACGACAAAGGTTCAGTTGTAGGAAAAATCGAACATGTTCGATTTTGTCGTAGCCTTGTCGGAAGGCCCCCGACAAGCTTCCCAATAGCAGCCTGTCATGGCCTTGTCGTAGACTCTTGTCGGGAACTGGGGTCCACCAACCACAACAAGGCTACGCCAAGTCCACCAATCATAGGCCTGTCGTGGATCTTGTCAGAATGCCATTGTTGTAGCCTTGTCGTGGTTGGTGGACGCCCGCCTTTAGCCCTTGTCGGAAGCCTGCCTCCACTAGTGCAGCATGCTAAGATAGCCTGACACGCTCCGACACACTCCAACATGTTGGAAGCCTCCGACAGTCAGGTAGGTAGGTGTCTGTGGGTGTCTGTGTGGTTATAACAGTGTCTCTATGCCAGAGTATGGCCTGTGTGAAGTAGC
This sequence comes from Alentia gelatinosa, assembly GCA_950022655.1. Classification (NCBI taxonomy): domain Eukaryota; kingdom Metazoa; phylum Annelida; class Polychaeta; order Phyllodocida; family Polynoidae; genus Alentia; species Alentia gelatinosa. The sequence goes on along the minus strand of OX465585.1, from coordinate 29,881,512 downwards.
CTAACTATCGGGGAACCATCCCGCTTAAGTGTCTGAAGTCCATATTATTACACTTCAAAAGTCATCTCTGACCCAGCAAAAAAAAAAAAAAAAAAAAAAAAAAAAGCGCCCTCGTCATATTTTTCATGGCTTGGTGATGAGAAACAATTTTTTTTTTTTGAGTGGCCTTATATTGTCTATCAATATTGATTCATTTAATGACGAAAAAGGTCACAGCAGACCAATGTCTTCCCAATATACACGGGGTATCGATTTCCTTTCTATTACACTAAAATTCCTATAATTTCCTAAATGTATCTGTTCTTCAGTTCAGATGCAATAAATCATATATAGAGTAAGAGACAATAATACATCTGGATAATGAAATCGTATACCCCTCCTGCCTGGTCTGGGTTTTATACGAAATTGACCGAAGCATTCCTATATCTTTTGCTGTGCTGCCTCACTTCCCCAGCCCCTGGGCACCAGTGTGGACAAAGAACCAATACAGGAAGGGCTTAGCTTCGTATTCCAGTTGGCCGATGCAGAAAATGAATAGATGGGCGGATACAATCTCAAGGGCACCTTCGTCACGCAAAAGCTAAAGAGACGTCTTCAGCACAGAAATGTCGGTCAACAGAGACGCTGCCAGGGCAGAATAGATTGCTGCTTTTCTATTGGTTTAGCCGTCCACAGTCACGCAGTAAATGGAGGAACCTGATTCCAGTGGTTGTATTTTATAGATTGACTGCAGCGTTCTCGACGGAGATGTTTATTCTGAGCACTGGTAGAACCCATTTTCTATCCTTATTCTTCTTACCAGCACGTTTCTCTTGTTCTCAGTTTGATGTATTGGTAGCTGCGATTCAGCAGTCTATGATTGATCGCCTTTTGTTTGACTACTGTCTGTAGGCGTATACAGAACAGATTTCCCATTCCTTTTCCTCTTCGATCAGATGATAATTGAAAATGCTGATCAATAATTGTGTCAAATCTACGCGCGCATAGAGAGAACTAAACGCCCCCAAAACTCGACACAAGCTAGACGATTATAGGCGACGATTCTTGAGCCTGACGACTTTCAGCCGTAAAAGTCTAGAAATCGTCTAATGTAAACACCAAGAGTGTGGCGACTGCAGAACGTCTGATCACATCTGATTACGCAATAAAGCACCACCTCACGACTATTAGACACGCTTTCACCCTGGCGACAATTTCAAGCTGGTTTGAATTAGTCGTCTACATGGGCAGCGATTCTGTGAAAACTCAAAGTCATCAGTGTGAACACTCGGGTAAATTCTGACGTCGACGACTTTTGCGATGGACGATAGACATGGACCACCTGACGACTATTGGCTGACGATCTACAGTCACCACATATTTAGTCGTCTAGTGTAAACGCCGGTCGAGACAGGTTCCCTGTCCCAATGAAATATGGGACAGGTAACGCCTACCTAGTGAGGGATTTTGAACTTTTGCTGGTTCCCCGCTTATTTGCAGTTGCAAGGATAACCAGCGCTCTCCTTCACGAGGTTCCCCAAATACCTTATTTCTACTTATTCATAATAAAGGATAATAAAGTAATGGCAACCTTTCAAAAGATAATTTATTAGACTGTTTTTCTAAAAACTAGCGTAGTACTAGCTGAACACTGATACCCATGACGCTCCAGAAAAATGGAGGAGTTATCCATAATGCTCCAAAAATGGAGGGCGTTACCTGTCCTATTATGTGAGTGAGCACATAGGCCAGGACTCCAGGCTAGGCACAAGCTAAGCAGGCGTACCCTCATAATAGAACACGTGCAATACATAGAAAATCATACCTGATGTCATATAGATCTTTGATAACATCAGATCCAATTACTGCCCCTTTGAGATTTCTAAGAGGCACCCCTGCACACATCATTAGCGGAAATGAAGACCACTTTTATTTCCTTCTCATGCGGAGCAACACACTTAGCTCTAATTGATGGCAGCTCTGGAGATCAACGATGGCATATTCCCTTTCATTTGTTTTATATTTTATAGTTCCCTATTACACTATCACATTATCTCACTCTGGTATTTTTCTCCATAGGCTTAACGTTAGGAACTCATACTCCACGGCCGTAATACTCAATGGCTAATTGGGTGAGTTATTCTATTGATTAATAATGTTCCTAATCATGTATACAGGGTGGGATAAAATCAGAAAACCACTCAATAACTTGGTCTGCACTCCGCCGCGTTTGACTGCTATTTAAGTCACTCAGCTTTGCATTGTGAATTACTACGTTGTCAAACTTGGTGCAGTATGGAACAGCTTATTTCCATCTCGTGAGTTTCCTTCTAATTATGACATGATGATTTAGTAACCCTATCGCGCCGGGTGACCGCGGTAGAGGCAGAGGCATTAGGCGGGGTACTAGTGTCAGTGTATACCGGAAGATGCCAGGTAAAAGAGGGAACATTAATCCCTATTCCTATATACCTATGAGCGAACAACCTATGATTAATTAACGCTGCTGGGGGTGGAATAACTTTTGTTTACTGCCCAGGTTGAAGTTACTGCCCTTTTCACCTGGAATATCAAATATGGTGTCGTACCTATATTCTGTAAACATTTCATGTGTATTGAACCAATATTTACAATTTTATAACATAAAACTGTTATTTTATTAGTGATGCCTTATTGCTTGATGCCTTGAGCCATCAACCGGTCAGCCCTGGATGATGCTTCAAGGCATCACTCGGTTTGAGTTAATTACCTGGTTGTGGAATTATACCAATTTATTTTACTAGACATACAAAGGTAAGTATGTTGTGATGGAGACCTCTTCATGATATTGAGCTCAGGTATGCATCGAGGTTTGGTTTGGTTGGTTTGTTTATTCAACCTCCCAGGGGACCCTGAGGATAGGGACTAAAGCGCCAGATCCAATGAGGCGATTTTCCATGCGAATTTGGGTTCGCAGACGTTCGCAGGCATTTGCAGACATTCGCATGGACATGCAAATGCCCTGCGACAATATTCAATATATTGAATACCATCGCATGGGATTCGCACAGTCGCATGGATCGCAGACGCATTCGCACAGTCGCCTTAGTGGATCTGGCGCTTAACTCACTTCAGCTTTTCTCGGCAGAGAGGAATTTTAGCTTCGTCTCAATATATATATCTCTAGCTTATAACAACTGATAACAATGGTTGGCCCTGAATACAATAGCGCTATCTTACAATTCCTTGACGAATGATAGCTGAACTAGCAATCACTATGTGCTTTATATGTCCTATGCAGTCGTTCATTTCCGTGTGCTTTTACGTGGTCATTAACTTGAATACACAAAACAAGTCTATGCACACGTCTGCGTCGCCTCGCCAGCTCGGGCCTAATTGACTGGGCCATGTTGGGAAATGGCGAATTATTCAGTACAGTCCAGCAATTAATCTCACCTAGACAATCATTTCCTAGTTTGAGCAGCCCATTTAATTTCTGCTACTTATAGCAATGGAGAATTATCTATTCGTTTCGGTCTAACTTGTTAGTTTTAATGCGGGAAGAATTACACTCTCCAACCACAAGTTCCGAGGCTGTCACGTGGGGTACATCAAAGGGACATTGTATGCACAATATGCATCACAATGGTCATTTGTAAAAACAAATAATTACGAAAAAAGCGGCAAATAGGCAAATAATAGCTAAAACATACCTTGCTTCTTGTTGTACGAGTTACCTCTCCCGGTGTTAGCGCGTTACTGTAATTATCTATTACCACTTTCCTCGTGACAAAGGACATAAAATGTTTACCACCCGCCCATCCTAGAGGAAGAATTCTAAAAATCATTTTAATTCTTTACCCAGTACGTTCAAAAACTGAACTGTAATCCATGTACTACCTTGTATTACTATCTTACAATATGTTCCCAGTCCGTAATTTTCATTAAGATATTAGTAAATATTTCCATCTCAGTTCGCCTTTGCGATTGTCAGGGCTAAGTGATGATTATGAATAAGTACGTTTTATGTGCACACAGGTACTATAGAGGAAACCCATGAAAGTTTAGGGTCTGAGCTCGTATCCCATCGAGTTTGAATCACGTAGTACTTCACAAGGCGAAGCCGCGTGAATTGCTACGTGATTCAAATGAGATGGGATCGAGATCTGACCTTAAACTTGAATGAGTTTCTGAATTTATCTCACCCTTAATATTGACTAATGGGCTAATATATATGTGACATTATCCCCCATTGGATATTTTTCCTAAATATCTAATGGGTGTTAGATACGAGTTTCCAATGTTAAGTCTATGGAGAAAAAATATCTGGGGTGAGATAAAAGGTTGTGTATCCCTCCTATTATGCTATAAATCTTGTGGATTCTCCCAACACTGATAATGATACTTCTCTTTCATTAATACCGGTACTAATCCAAATGCTTCATGTTGGAGCAATTCACAAAAGACGAAGGCACAGAATGATTTACAAATTAGAAGGAAACTCATTTGATGAAAATAACTTTTACCGCGGAGTTATTTACGAAGTGAAACTGTGTAATTGCATAGCTGTCATACAAGGTAGAGTGTGGACCAAGTTATTTTCATTGCGTGGGTTTCTGATTTTATCTCACTCTGTATAACATTACTAATTGATAAAATACATCACCCAATTAGCCTTTGAGTATCGGGTACACTACCTCCATGGCTATGGAGTATGAATTCCTAATGTTAATCCTTTGGAGCAAAATAGCGTGGTGAGATAATGAATCATCTGAAACACCTATCAATGTTGTTGTCATGTACTATCTGTGTTCAGCAGGTGCTTATCTGAAACCCTCCCTGTGAGGGAAACGACCAGAAAAAAAACCGAATAGCTATCAGAGTGGGTCCTGAGTAAACACCAAAATAAAACCTGAGAGTGCCCACTCGATATGACAACCCCTCTCATGAGCTGCTGATTAAAACATTTCTCACTGTGATTAGCGCACCTCGAGTTCCAGGAAATAATTCACGTTACTGTGCTTCTCCGTCCTGGAACTGATAAGGTGAGGCAAGAAGCCTAAGTGGTGCCTTCACCGGTCTGCGTGATGAGCACTGCCTTGTGGAATGAGACGGCTGATATGGCCACATCGCATCATGCCTGGACATTAACCCTATCAGTCCGAGTGAAGCCCTGAGGCACTCCCAGGCAGGGGACGATGAATGCCTCCGGGTGTCTTTTGGGGGCATTACTACAGGCGGTATTTTATACGAAAAAATTCATAGAATCTCTTAAATTTTCATAGTAATTGAAGAACATTATAGGCATCATTTTTCAGTGTGAGTGTTCTATATGTATCTAAGACAATGAACATCAAAGTTGAATAACTTCCGGTATCATTGCCATTGCCATTTCATAGTAGTATTCCCCACAGATTTAGCATATCAGAAGCAAGAATCAGTTAAAATATGAAATAATAGCTCATATATAGACTACTTTAATTATAGCTATTCTGGAAATCGCTGAGTTTCTCACTTGGTGTGACTCATGCTTTAGATACCGCAACATAACCTTAGTCCAGTAGTATCTCGTCCACTCTCGATATGTCTGCCCTGACCGAGAGTGCATTAGTTGAAATGTCATGGGTCAAGCATCGATAGTTTGTCAGTCATGCATTAAATAGCCGTCCAGGAAAGGCCAAACTCTATGACATCTGTGACAGCATATATCTAGGCCAATAAATCGGCATAAACTACTGCAGATTAAAATATGGCGTTTTTAGGTTTATCAGATATGGTCAAACTTTTCCTACATTTTGTTCTAGAACATATATACATTTATATCTAGTTTAATTCAAGAGATTTAGACTCTATTATCTATGGTGTACAAAGTTCCCATTGAGAATTTGTAGGTACTCAGTAAACCAACACCCATTGTTTAAAAACTGTCAGATACCATAACCATAGTATACACATTCAAAAACTGCGGTATATGGCCTCAAAGCCATGATACAATAATAGTCCCCTTGTTCTATAGAGCAAAATTATGGTTACTTGTGATTTAGGCCCAGCGTCCACCTACTACGATATGGCTCTGATATGGTCTACGATGCACCTCCCGATAAAAAATCTAAATCGCGTCAGAAGGTCACCTAATATCGGGGCAGTTGACCACATTTCTGGATTAACCCCATTACAGTGGATTGGCATGTCTAGACATATGTCTACGATTTTTCACGTCTCCGATATTTGCTTTTTGTATTGGTGCCATATCGGTAGGTCTACATGTCTATCGCAGTAGGTGGACGCCAGGCCTTACCCGTAAATATGGCAACTCCTGTATTACAATGCGTAGCCACTTGTGATTTACGGCCGCCTGTCCATAAAGCCATCGATTATTGTCTCTTTATATTCACCGGGTACTCAAGTGCATTCTTCCCATATACAACTCAGCAGGCACAATGTATATCATAAATCAAATGTATATACGTATTCGTAAACGATAATTTCTATACCTTTCTTCATGTGACCGACAGACACATATCTCATGTGCCGCTATTTCCCCAAATTCACAAGCGGCGGCGGGAAATGAGCAGACGACAAATGGAATACGTCCCTGGGGGAACATTGTGGAGGTAAACTGTCACACGCATTACCCCGTGTTTGTACTGTACCCTTCGAGGCTTTAACTGAGAAACGGCCAGCTGGCGCCTGCGATGAGGCACTCTCCTAGCAGAGATCCTGCTCTCTACTTCCTTCGGCCGCTTGTATCTCTGCACCGACATGCCTTATGTGACAAAATCTCACCCATATGCCAGTTTTTTAAATATCCTTCATTTTTTAGAGGAGTATTTTGTGTTCTACCTATTTCAAACCAGACATAATCTTAGGGATTACTTTTTTCAGTGGGAAGCACCTCAACTGTTGCAAGGTTTTGTTTGTCAACTTGGGACATGTGTTCACTAGAAGGGGGTAACTTTATTCAACACTTATGGTCGACGTTATGGAAAGGCTAATACTGTCTTAATGAACAGACTTAGACTTAAACATTATTAAACGGTAACCCTTGTACTAGGTACAGAAAATGGTCTTAATGTACGATCCTAGATTATTAAACGACCCCTGCTTTGTGACGGGGCAGAAATTAGTAAGCGCTAGTGCCGCGAAAGATCTGCTGGGAGAGTAGCGATGAGGGAGCCATCTAGCGGGCGGCGGCAAAATGCACACGGGAAGTGGTCGGCGGAGATCGATTGTTCTGGCGGTGTATAATCTCCGCTCTGCACTGTCAACGTCATTCGAGTGGTCCAGCCCGGCAGAAGTGGTGTTTTCCTAACGGCGCCGGTGACGACAATCGGTCGATGTTTTGTGTACTTAGGCGAGGAAGTAATCCCTTTGACACGGCGTGTTTGGGATACAGTGCAGGGTTGTCATTCGAGCATCAGTAATGTGGCTAAGACACGTGTGAATCGGCGGCGATTGGAATTCATATACAGTAAACAAAGGAACCCTATCTAGGCCCGTTTCCATTGGCCGACGAAGATTGCTTAGACTTTTGGAGTTACACAGAAAGTCTGCGGTGGTGCCACTGACTGTGCGTCGGTATAGAAAAATCGCTGAGGGTAGTAGATTTCACTCAGCGACCAAGTTTTCACTCAGTGGTGGGTGATGCCACATTGCATAATCTAAGCAGAAAAAGTCGTGGGGCATTTCACGACCCTGGTTGTTTCCATTGACCGATATTGAGTCCACAGTGCCAAAAGTCTGTCGGTGGTCCCTGACTGTAGATCGGTGATGGGAAATCGGCCAATGGAAACGGGCCTTATATGTGACTAAAGCCGGAGACACACCAAGTGAGAAACCCAGCAATTTCTGGAATCGCCAACACAAAATGGCGTGTATTTGAGTAATTACTTCATATTTGACCTGCTTATTGCTTATGGGACACTAAATTACCAGTAAAAGATATTCCTATATACCTGGGCTGCACACTCTATGCTTACACCACGTTTTGGGGGGCGGAGTAACTTATATGTATACTACCCAAGGTTGCCGTATACTACCCAAGGTTGAAATTTAGACCAATCAGATTGTCTTTTACAAAATTCATATGAAAAGCCTAGTGGTTGAAAACATAAAGTGTCAAGTTACTCGATAAAGTTGGCTTCGGGTTTGATGGTGGTTGAGCAAATAACGCAAATTATCGTTATGAAACCACATTTGAAGGTATACAGGAATAGGGAAACGAAGTACCAGTGAAGGAAAGTCAAAACTACTCGGTAAGGCTTGGGAAAATTACTGCCTGCGGCCAAGGCATTGGGCAGTGATTTTTCCAAGCCTTACCTCGTAACTTTGACTTTCTTTCACCGGAACATAGTTTCCCTCTATTCCTATGAGATATTATGTCACATCCATGCCATTTTGTGTTGGCGATTCCGGAGATCGCTGCCTTGACCTGCTTGGTGTGTCTCCGGCTTGACACACTCGGTCATACTCTCCAGTTGACCCTCCAGCTCTCCAGAGTCAATTAATGTCAAAAAGGAAGCTAAATAATCTTTCTAGATTGATAAAATTTGCATAGATGGTCGAATCTCAGGAAAGTGGATCACATAGGGTTATTGGGCCGAATAAAAAAGACTTGTTCAAGTGTATCAGCCTTTATAATATATACTCATCTAGATGACTAATCTTGAAAACTGTATATTTTGCTAATTACATAATGGCGCCAGGTACAAAATAAGCTTCACCTTAAGTAGATCCGGTAAGTAGAACTGCATATGATCCTTCAAATCTACTATACATTAAAATGTAATATTCTAAAGTTTGCATACCTCATTGCATGGATCATTTAAAAATCATGAACCTATTTGTCATAACAGAGAGCATATAACAGAGAGTAGAAGCGAGCATCACCCAGCGGACCCTGCCTGGTAGAACAATCTACTTTAGCTGCGTCAGCAACTTCCAATCATCATCCCGAGCTACTACATCTTTCAGTGTGTCTATAGCTTGAAGCCTGTAACTCTACCACCAGGAGGAGCCACTGCCGCCACCAGGATGTCTGAGTACGCATGCGTCTCAGATGACCTCTCCATCAAAGCCTCCGCTGGAGACTCCTGCCCTCAGGAAGCGAGGCATCCACCAGAGGGACTGACCCACTGCATTACAAATCAAAGGCTATATGACGCAGCCCCATGAAACCATCCGGTAGATTTCCGTATATGGCACAGCGTGATTGCTAGTTCCGCCATAGGAAATTGTAAGGTAGCGCCACTGTAGTCGGGGGACAACCACTATTTTCTGCTGTCATAATCTATAAATAATCGCAAGAGAGGCTAAAACCCTTTTATGGCAAACCCTCGAAGATATTTGTGAAAAAATTCCATTGATAACTGTACCCACCACCTGGTGTTTTGTTTAGGTTCGCGGGCAAGATGCCCGCCTCCATGACACAATAGCTATACATGTGCCCTATAGGACAGCCTTCATTAGGTAACCAGACCGTACACATTGATACAACAACTGGTGGCCTAATATTGTACAAACACTCGATATTTGGTAAGCGTTTTACGGCCCTGCTGTTCGTACGTATTGCTGGTCACATGATAATGACGTCATACCTGTATGGTTGGCTGTAAATATAATATTGCTTTACAACCATGCCACCATGTGCACGTTCTCCTGTACTTTGTTTCCATAATATCTATATATTTCCTACTCCACAAGAGGCCGATATTTCTTTATAGATATCATAAATACAAGTACTCCAAGCAAACCTGAGTTTATTGTTATTTGAATTGGAAGGAATACATTGTGTACCACTAATCTTAAAGGAAGGATCGCTTCCTATAAACAGCAGTGATTGACTTCGTACATTCCTATAGCACAGTAGATTATCAAGATACGATAGGAAACAAAGCTCAAAGCTCTCATCCTGATGGGAAGGCGCCTGGGGTAGTCCTTTGGGTATGTAGACTAATGATTCACTGGGAAACACAATACAGGCCAAGTTCACATGGATCATATCCCAGAACAGTAACCACTGTTTTGCTTCTACCACTCCACAGTTAACACTGCTTCCGCTCGACCTTTGATACCAGTGTGCACTGAGGGAGGGTTGCTTAGCAACGCAAATAACTATGGTGGCAAGGGATCCAAGTGTGGATCTTTTCAGGTTCTCAGGAGTCAAGGACCCCAGGAGGCAATGCTCACCATTGTCCAGTTCAGCTTATCGCACATGGTGGCTATGGACACCTCATACATCTCACACCTGATATAATGAATAACATTGAAAAAACAACCCAACTATCAACCACATAAAGGGCCAATACTACGCCATGTCCACAGAGGAGTGATGCGAAATGACATCATACGTGATTGCCCAATCACCGGCCAGGATTTCAGAGAGCAAACTAGACATCAACATGCAGTTTTAAACGTTCCGAGCTGGAATTGCGAAGTAATTTGAATTATTCTCATATTGCGATGCTATTCTATTGTCCATGAGAGTTTGAAAGGGTTGAGATAAATACAGAACCGCACTCAACTCGTAAAATAAACAATACTCTACCAGTGGCATCTAAACATTGGCATGGATAAACAGTGGCATGGTCAGGTCATTCTATGTAAATGTTTAATAATAATAATGATAATAATGATAATAATAATGATAATGATAATGATGATACTGATGATTATCATAATAATAATAATGATTATAATGAAATATCAATTATCCTCTTTTACGCTTTAAAGTAAACATGGGGTGTATATATTGGGTTTGCAGCTGATTCGTAAATTATTCCACATCTCATTCTGGAACCAGAGCAAATCACCAACATACACAGACGCGCTACGTCAATTCTGATATTGATTCGTCCCGGTGAGCTATCCAAATGCGACAACAATACACCTCATGGAATCGATTCACCCTAGTAAATAACATTATTTATTATCCATCGTAGACAAAGACCCCATTGAAAATGTATGGGGACTCCACGACTCATATAAAACCTGTCAGATACCATAACTGTGGTATACGGATTCAAATCCATGGTGTACAGTGAATAGTCCCTTTGTGCTATAGAGCAAGGAAATAGTCCTTATTGTTATACCCTTTAAAACGGCAATTCCTGGGTCTATTTATACGAAAAGATGGATAATAAACACCTAGCGCTCGTGGTTTACGGCCGCCTGTCCCGAAAGCCATCGTCTATTGTCTATGTGTATGCAGGATCTCTGATTGGCCAGTTGAGGCAGACCGGAGACCTCTTTTTGTGTCACCTCTTATCTTGTGGAAGGCAGATGTAATAATGAGAAAGAAACTGATGAGTGTTTGGTCTGTGTCCCCGTTCGCCATCGAGGCTGGAGCATGCAGGAATATGAACGAGGCAATAGCCGAGTGAATATTCTGAAGTGCTTCAAACGAGATGGCGAAAGGGGATACAGATAAATTCCGAATATGGTACTGATTTTAACTTAACCTATACAAGTGTATCTGTTATCACCCATTTAGTATGAATTGCCATACTCGCAAGCCTGGTGGGTACGAGTTCCTAATGTTAACGGACGTTTATACCAGGCTAAGATAAAATAGGAATCAGCTTCAAGTCAGACTCAGTCTCAGATAAAACCATTCTCGAGTTCTCCATCATGAATGCCCTCCCTTCGATTAATACCAAGGACTGCTTCAATGCAGTAACTATTCCCTGGAATCTTATCCGTGTAATGCATACAGATGAGGCGGCAGTCGACAGTGTGCTTCCGCCTCGAGGTCGACCCACTTCAGCTTCCCTTTCCCACTTCTTGCCTCAGACCATGCTACACTACGTGCTGACCCTTTCTAGGGGAACGCATTGCCATGGCAACCGGTATCCCCTGGCGTCAGCAGCAGGAAGTAGCCGGAGGAGCAGACAGGAGATGGGTTGCGCATGGGGCCAGTTTCTGAAATATGTCTGGGGAAATCCATCAGGAATGTCGTCATTAAGCGGGATTCACACGATGTACCTCACAGGGTGTTTGTCTGAGACAAATCCAGTTGAGATCCTGTACTCGAACACAATCTCTTCGCCTAAATGGTAGAGTTCCATTTCCCTAAAGTGGGATTCACACGATGGGATTCATGTACCTAACCGGGTGTTTTTCTGAGACAAATCCTGCTGAGGTTCTGCACTCGAACACAATTTCTTCCTTTAAATTCTAGGGATTCATTTCCCTGAAATATCTTTTTCTCCCTGTAATTGTTAAGACATTTCCCCCTAAAATAATTTGAGCCCTGTGAGGTACACGCATCCCATCGTGTGAATCCCATTTAAAGTGGGATTCACCCGATGGGATTCATGTACCTCACAGGCGTTTGTCTGAGACAAATCCTGCTGAGATCCTTAATTCGAACACAATCTCTTCGCCTAAATTGTAGAGTTGCATTTCCCTAAAGTGGGATTCACATGATGGGATTCATGTACCTCACAAGGTGTTTGTCTGAGACAAATCCTACTGAGATTCTGTACTCAAGCACAATATCTTTGTCTAGATTGTAGGGTTTCATTTCACTGAGACATGTTTTTTCTCCTGTAATTGTTAACGACATTTACCCAACCAGCGAATATCGGGTCCTGTCAATACACTGAATTATGGAATACCTCAATATGGTCTATTATCTTATCCTGGTATAAAGGTTCATAGGTTTAGCATTAGGAACTCGTTCTCAACAGGCTCGTTCTCAATGGGAAATAAACAGATAGATATTTGCACGCTAAGATAAAAATCACAACCATATTCGTGCTTGGTCTTGAGTCCCCATTCGCCATCTCGTCTGGAGTGCTTCAGAATATTCTTTCAGCTATCGCCTCGTTCATATTACTGCGCATTCCAAACTCGATGGCATACCATGACACAGACCAAACACTCATCAATTTCTTTCTTATGGCTGATATTATGACCAGGCTCCAGGTTTCACTGGAGAAGGGGAGACTGAGCAGTAGACTTGCTCAAGTCTTTGATTATGAACATTTATTGAATGATTAATCACAGTCATGACTGGCCCATGAATCAAAGACTTGTCCACTATGAACAGAATCTCCTGTTTATGGCCCCAAACCACTCCCTGTAACCCTATACCTCCTCCTACCCCTTCCAGTTCCCTGACCGCCTGTGTTATCATAGCAATAAATTTCTCCTACTCCTGACTGTCACCCAATTAAGATCGAAGTGAGAGGGTATCAGTCTTCCATCAGATATCCTGATCAGTGGCCAGGATATCTGTATGGAGAGTGTTGGAAACACTGGCGCTATACAGCACCAAAATCCAACAACATTACTGATTGTACCAGTCCCTGTATCCCAGCGAGGAGGGTAGCCATAGGATGCAGGGACTGAAGCCAGTCTAACCAAGCGGCCCCGGGGCTGAGTGGCCGCCGTCGCCGCCTCCTCCTCCCGGCCGCCGCTCTGTCTCGGGTCGTCAGGCGAGCTGCTCAACAGCCACCCCGAGCAGCTCACACCAGACCCTCAGCGAGCAGCCTAGACTTGTGTAAGTCTTTGATTATGACCAGTCACTGAATGATCAAAATAGATCAAGATGAAATTTCTCATATTACAGGGGGCTAAAACTCTGGGACAAGCTACCAGCATCAATTCAGCTTTTGGGATAATCTATATGAATTAGAAAAAACTGGTAAGTGAATTCTTTTGAGAGCCAACTGGACTGTGTCTGCTGCCCACAGCCTGGCATTCTTACATCCTCTATCAGCCTTCACACACATACTTTTCTAGTATTTATCTTACTGTAAATTATTTCTGATCTCGATGTAGCGTCGTCAATACAACCTGTGTAATACTGTTCTCTGTTGTATCGGAGGAAGTCACTTTGTGAGAGATAATTTGCTCTGAATTAATATATATATACATATATATATATATATATATATATATATATATATATACATTTATATTTTTTTCAGGACTGAACCTGTGTCAACTAGGCCAAGGTGATTGTAGGTAGAGGGGTAAGGACAGCGTGCGGTGGTGGTAGGCAGGTAGGGAGAGGTAGGTAGGTAGGACCAAGGAAAGTACAGGTGGGGGAGTAAGGCCCGGCATCCACCTACTACGATATGGCTCCGATATGGTCTACAATGCCCCTTTCGATAAAATAGGTCAAAATCGTGTCGGAAGGTCACCTAATATCGGGTCAGTTGACCACGTTTCTGCGATTAGACACCGATAAAAAACCTATACAATGCGTGGTGGATTGGCATGTCTAGACATATGTCTATGGTTTTGCACCTTCCCGATATGTCTCCGATATTAGCTTTTTGTATCGGTGCCATATCGGTAAGTCTAAATGTCTATCGTAGTAGGTGGACGCCAGGCCTAAGGAGGGCGTGCGGTGGTGGTAGTCAGGCAGGGAGTGGTGGGTAGGACACTGGGACTGAGGCCAGTCTACGTGCACCCTGCAACAAAGGGACTCGAAGATGAGTCGCTGGGACTTCATTCAGCAGGCTGTGCCCGGCCGTTATGCAATACCAAGGCCACTAGAAGATGCGGCAATTACTAGGAGCTCACCGGGTATCCAAGCAGTGTGGTTAATGCATGGGGGACACCAATACTCCCGTTATGTCTGGAGCAATCTGAATGATGAATACTGAATGTGAGCTTATAAACTGCCAAAGAAAATCTGCGGGGAGTCACGAGATTATTACTACAGGTTATCATTATTTTAAATAAAAAATTCCGATAGCCAGTTTTTAAAGATTTAGGAAATCACCAATATATAAAGAGGCACCAGAAGCTATACTGGGATAGGATACCTCGAGAACCACAATTATTGCCATATATCTTCAAAATGGAAATCGAGGAGATTATGCCAAAAACTTTGAACCAAGAAGATTCCTCTTAAAATGATCAAAATATCCTATGTAAATGAAGAAGATCTGTTTAAAAAAAAAAAAACATGTACATGTATATAGAGTGCTGGGGTGTCAATTGTTAACTGTCCTAATGTAACTGTTTAAATGTTCTGTGTGACTTCATCATTGCAGATTGCCTTAATGCGGTGATTCCACCAACACACAAGATGTAGCAAGATTCGGCCCGATTCGGTTGTCTTGCTAGATCGGGCTAGGTTTTAATAATCATGTGCCTATTTGTCGCGATGTGTCTTGAGGTGTCGCGGTGGTGGAGTACCAAAATAGACATACAACATCGCGCGCTACGTTTTGAGACAACGGAGGTATTACACATCGCGACACAGTAAGATATTACAAGATATACCACGGCAAATCCATCGTGTTGATGGAACCAGCCCTTTATGGGGTGAATAATGTAACTCGTTACATTTTGTTTCTTGAATAACAAAAATTCTCACTTTCATTGTAAATATTGTCTTACAGACTTCACCGATGCATACCATTACCATGATGTTGCATATATATTGCTACCTGTCAATAGAGCTAAATAAAAGCTATGGAGGTAATACATGTCAGAGGAATCGTATGGAAAAAGGTAAATCATAGGAAACTGCGCATGTACAATATTACACGAAAGTAAACTGAAATGAAAATTGGAGTGCCATATACTCAAAGGCAAGAATAAAAATATGTGAAACAAGAATGTGTGATAGTTATGAAAGAAACGACAATTTTACTCCTTAGTTTCTGTTGACCTTTGCATATTTGACATGTATTGTAAGGTAGATTGGGTTTTGGAAAACCTTTGCGAACATCGGGAGCACCACAACCTGCTATCATAAATCACTTCCATCATGTAAATGGTTTTAAGAATCAACTTCACATTCATTGATTCAAATAGATATTTACTTCTCAGTATGACGGCAAAAAGTATAGGAAGGAATCTTCCATAATATTATCGGTTGGATTCTTTTCAGATCAAATTTAAAAGTTGGTGAAATCCACAGCTAGAGAAGAAGGTCGGGTCAACAAAAAATCCTTGTGAGACAAAATGACTAACTAGCGTGGATTACCGAGTAAGTGGGTCTACGATAAGTCCATTGGAAATGAGTGGAGAGTGATGCTCACGTAGGATCCAGTGGCTCTTGGAGAGTGGTTGGAGAGTGTAACCCTCTCCCACCTACATTACAGTCAACTTACACTGGTACCCTGCCAAAATGAAATATGGGATAGGTTGCAGACTGTAGCACAACTACATTAACTACATTGATTGTCAAATCATAATCATCATGTATATACTCTATAAAGACGAAGATAGTTCTGTGTACTTGGACGCAAATTGTCACGAGAGAATTGGCCTGAAAATCTGCCCTGCAGAGGTCAATTATATGTACCCTTCTACAGTACGCCTAAATAAAAATTAAAAATAAAAAAAGTTGTCGCCAGGTTTATAACAGAATTTGCCACGCCCTCTAGCGGATAAACTAATGTAAGCATTACCCATAATTCACAAAATAATGACTGGCGTTACCTGGCCTGACTGACTAGCATAGTTGGCTGTAGCCTGGAAGCCTAGCCTATGTAAGTGGCTGTAGCCTGGAAGCCTAGCCTATGTGAGTGGCTGTAGCCTGGAAGCCTAGCCTATGTGAGTGGCTGTAGCCTGGAAACCTAGCCTATGTGAGTGGCTGTAGCCTGGAAGCCTAGCCTATGTGAGTGGCTGTAGCCTGGAAGCCTAGCCTGTGTGAGTGGCTGTAGCCTGGAAGCCTAGCCTATGTGAGTGGCTGTAGCCTGGAAGCCTAGCCTATGTGAGCGGCTGTAGCCTGGAAGCCTAGCCTATGTGAGTGGCTGTAGCCTGGAAGCCTAGCCTATGTGAGTGGCTGTAGCCTGGAAGCCTAGCCTATGTGAGTGGCTATTTTTTGTTGTTGGTAATATTATCTTTTATTGAACTGTAAAGATTATACATATCTCTTCCGTTGTCATACGACACTCATGGTCATTTGGTTTTCGTAACATACTCGACGTTTCAGTCGTGGAACTTGGAGTTAATACAAGTGTAAATAGTGTCCAATAAAAGAGGCACCAGGCATCAATCATAATACAGATTGGTTTTCATGTCTGGGCCATACAGAAATAACAGTGTTTTTTCTTTTTTTGCTCACTTAACACACTGTAGCCTGGAAGCCTAGCCTATGTGAGTGGCTGTAGCCTGGAAGCCTAGCCTATGTGAGTGAACACACAGGCCAAGCTTCCTAGCTACAGCTAACTATGCTACAGTCAGTCAGTCCTCACTGAAAGTAGGCACGTAATGGTTCTTGCAGACAACCTCCATGAATATTCTGATTAACTAATGAGCTGATAATGTACTTATGTCGCAAAGCGGCAATAAGACCACATTGGATGAAGTATAAGATTTGGATCTCTTCAGTGTTTAAGTCTTCACCTCACTCATTTACATATGATTGGCCAGAAGCCACAGAACTGATGTAAAATTGGTAGACATAGCAAAACAACGGGAGAAATTGCAATTAGGGAAATAAAGAAAACAC
This sequence comes from Alentia gelatinosa, assembly GCA_950022655.1. NCBI lineage: Eukaryota > Metazoa > Annelida > Polychaeta > Phyllodocida > Polynoidae > Alentia > Alentia gelatinosa. Next base: position 29,864,129 of record OX465585.1, on the reverse strand, counting down.
GGACCTTCATTTGCAGTGTTAGCGCCGTATTGGGGTCTTGTGTAATTACACTGCTCACGTTGCTAAGCCGGCGTCCAGGGACTGGGATGGAGGGATGGGGATTAAGGCTAAATCAAACACCCAGGAGCTCAAATTCTTCCCACCTGCTTCCATTGCTTTCCATTCAGTCACATTTCCCTCACGTAAATGGATTCCAACGGCGTGAGGAAGGTATTTTCCTCCGGTGCGAAATTCAATGTGCTTCTACTGAAATCGCTTTGTGTATGCGGAGATAAATTTACCTCCTTCCTGTCACCTGTGAGGTGCTTTTAAAACTAAGAACGATACTGAATCAATGATTACGATTTACATGGGCGATTCTGGGCAAAGATATCCCTGTGGCTGCGTTATTCAAAAGTAATGTTAATTTTGAAGCCTTCAGATTACAAATCTCTGAGCAGAACAATCCCACGTTGCTATGAGTATCTCATAACAGTTGTATATATATATATATATATATATATATATATATATATATATATATATATATATATATATATATATACATATATACATATATGCCTAACAGACACCCCGCATAAGAGGACACCGACACCCCGCATAAGAGGACACCTTTGCTCGGAATGGATACCTCTATTAGATGTTTATTTTGACCCCGTGTAAGCAGACATTTTGGCCTGATACGGATATGAGCATATGTATATGGTGATCTAAACATAATCATCCTGTAAGACTGTCTTCCATGTCTGATCACGAGAGCGCAACAAAGATCACGATAAAATCGATTTCCTTTATTGCCCTTTCTTCTAAAAAAACACCTCCGCGGTCCATTAATGGAGGGTTAAAAAACCAACGACCTCTCCATTGTACCTACTTCAAACCTGGACTACAAGCGGACTTGTTTTTCGATTGTCAGTACGCTACTTCTATTTAAAGAAGGTATTCAAATTATATCCTTCCGGGTCATATCACAATTGGAAACAGCCATCTGGGAACACATCCGCAATTACAACTTACTGCAGTATTGATCTAGGGGCGTTTAATATCCGGGCACAGAGAGAGAGGGATAAGGACACTGATGGTAGAGGTCGTGGGAGGAGGATGGAGAGGGAGGTGTTTTTAAAACTAAGAATCATATTGGCTGAACGATTACGATTAGGACTAACCTCAGGTGATGGTGACCACCATCGGAGTGTCAGTGCGTTTTTTGAATGTGGTCCTCAGAACTGCAGGATATCTTTTCCAATTTGTTATTGATTATTGTTTCCTATCTTAATAGAATACATTTTGTTATCAAGGATTGAAACCTCCTAGCGACGGGCCTAAAAAGTAATACTTGTGACCGTTTAACTCAAAAAAGCGATGTTTTTTCTTATCCTCATGTAAGATCTATTCTATAAAGGCGGATCACTTTAGGTATAGAAAATGCAACAAAGACTCCTATTTATAAGATCGATTATTTTATCCTTCTTAGTTTTAAAAACACCTAACTGGGGGTGTTCAATATCCGGGGATAGTGAGAAGGACAATGGTGGTAGAGGTCGTGATAGGACAATGAACAAGATGGGAGAGTCCTTGTGTTAAATAAGATTGTACTTCTCCTGACCACAATCCTTAGGAAGGACAGTTCACGATAAAAGCCGTCCTGTGATTGTTTATTCTATGTGTCTGTCCGAGCGCTGGTGGGGGTGCCCAGTTAAAATCAACAGCAATCATAAGGTCCCGGGTTCAATGGCAAATATAATATCTATCATTCTCCTTTGAAAGGACAATCAATATTTATTTAACGTGGGCCATCCGATGACAGTCCTCAGACTACGAGATGACAGTACAAGAAAAATCCTTTAAGGTATTAAAGGCATATCAGACAATTCGGCTTCAAATTAAAAACCATGTCATTTTCCTGACAATTGAATATGATTATCTCTAACTGTTGTATAATACATGTCTAACTTAAGAATCGGGGGGTCACCATGCTAGTTTTTGATTTAGAGATCAATATTGGTATGATTTTATAATAAGATATATAGACATTGTAAAAGGTTACTATTCACATAGTAACACCCATGTCACTTTCCTCAAACTTTCACAGAATTAGTATATTGAGAGTACTAAAGATTTCAGTTTTTAAATTCAGAAGTTACCATCATTGTTTTTGAGAGAATTGACCAAAATCATATTTTCCAGTATATTTCTCATGTAAATCAAGCAGATGTTATTGGCATATTTTGCATATAAAAATCGGATAAACTGGACAAAACGTTACTTATGTAGAACGTCCTGACCATGCTGTACAATTCACAAAACGAGATGGTAATTTACAGTTTGTACGGACCGAGGCATTTATGATCAAATTCTGTGACTTGTACAAGCATGGTTGGACATTATATATTTATTATATACCCGAAATTAAAAAAACATAATCAATTTCATTTGGTTTAACAACCAATTTCTTAATAGACGTGTATGGCAAGGTGGTCCGTATCTTAGGGTACGGACTAGCGGTCCGTACAGTATTTTTATGTCATATGCCGTAACGGTGCGTATTTACAGTATATACGGCATGGGTATATATAGTGAATTGTAAGATATGCCTTTAAACTGCCCTCTGAAGGAGACAATGCTAGGGAGTGTCCCCTGAGACAACGTGTAGCCTCCTGCTGGGTTTTGTCTGGCCGAGTCCTATTAATCTTAGGGATGACGTCAAACCAGACATATCGCAGTAAATGTCAGGCAAGATTGACTGACTGCGTCGCTTGATGAAGTATTCAAGATATAGCAAGATGGGGTAGATTGATATTTTATTATGATTTGTTTTATATAGGGAGATTTGATTCAATCCTGTAAGTTGCATGAACGTAGATCTAAGAAACGATATACATAGGTCTCTGTAGTTAGAAAACAAAGGGAGTGCAATGGTATGACCACATCATTACACATTGTTGTTTGGAATTTTTTTACTGTATTGCTTGAAAATGTTGAAAAGGTTTAAGATTGTAAGAGGAAGAAGTGAATACCAAGGCACAGTGTCTCTGTGCAAACGAAAGAGGTCAATGAATTATGTTAAAAAGTCCGCCTATCCTTAAGACAGAGTGAATGATGTAAACAAAAGAAAAATAAACAAAAAGGAAAGAAGTTTCATGAGTAATACATAGTTTTCGTTTTTCAGTGTGCAAAGTTATCCTACATACTTGAACAAAACGTAACAATGAAACACAGTTCCTTCTCTGTGGTCCTTTCAGAAATGCTTCTTCTTTCTTCTTTAAATATAAGTGACTACACTAACTCTAAGCCTAGCACTTCTTAATGCTCATAGCAGAACATTTACTGGCACTTTTCCATATTCGATATGATATATTATGTTATCTCTTATGTTACTTGTCTGAGTATGATTCAGAAACAGTCGTCTGTGCTGAGCAGACAGAGGCACACCGCATCCTAGTACAGGGTTCATTATTAGCTGATAATAACGATTGTTTTTCGCTGAAAAAAAGAGGTCAGATACAAATAGAACCCGATACGACAGCAAAGAAAGGGAGAGGCGCCAATGACAGCTTTCTTCTTTAATCAATACAATTAATTCATAATTCTGTACGGGTGGGCCTCTGCCAAACAGATTCTAAGCCAATTCGTCACAGCCTTTACAAATCTATCAGAGTTCTTCGATATTACCTATCTGTCAGATATCAGTGGATATAGTGTTCGTTGTAATGATAATTGAGTGATAGATGACTGTAAACTTATTATTTAGTTATTAAGCATAAGAAATCCACATTATTACTCTGACCACCCATAAGTATAGGGCATAGAGTGATTGCTAGTTCTGCCATCATCCGCCAGGAAATTGTAAGATACCGCCAATGTAGTCGGGGGACAATCAGTAATTTCTGCTGTAATGATCTATAGATAATCGCGAGACGAGGCCTTTTATGGCAAATCAAAAGAAAAAAAAATTCAAAATGCGTTGATAACTGGACCCGCCACCTGGTGTCTTGTTCGCGTTGGGGGGCAAGATGGCCACCTCCATAACACAATAGTTATGTGCCCTATACATTCTGATTACATTTCAAAAGCTATCTTTTCTGTAAAACTGTAAGCGCAATGATACCTGCCTATTCTGGCTGAGTATTTAACAGTATAGATATACGACTTAGAAAATAATTTAAAAAAATTTAGTTGCCAGTCTTTTATAAGCTTCAAACTCGATAATTTGCGGTTCATCAGACCTCAGCGTAAATACCTTGTTCCGCACAAACCGTAAATTATCATCTCGCTTTGTAGCTTGTACAGCATGATTAGGTTGTTCTATACGAATACCAGCCATTGATGAAGAGAGAGAAGCAGACTTCCTACACTAGTAAAAAGACTTTCAATAGAACCATAGCAAGTTACCCTCCTTCCTAATACTGCTCCATCTACCATTTCCTTTGCCTTTCCCCAAATCATGATACGTTTTCTGAACACTCTCTCAGATAGCTCCAGTCATACCAATCATGTTCTTACTGCTTCTGTGCATAACATTTTGTAGCATGCAAGGAAATCAAAATCACCTTGAAGGAATGTTACTCCATCACCTAAATTGGTTCTGAACATTTTGTAAAATTCATTGCACTTGCTCCGGCGCTGCAGCTGCAGTGCCGTTCTCAGCTGCCTGTTAATGTAAGATTTTTAATTAGGCAGGCGAGGGAGATGGAAGTTCCTGAAGGTTATGATGAGAGAGGAAAGCTTTTAGGGTCCCCTCTTCACACACCAACCTGATCAGTCACACTCTTCAGGGAGGTAAAGTGCATGATACCAGCAATTCCACCTGGTTGATGTACCCATTAGCTAATATTTCTTCATCTGTTTTTTATTCAAGTATATTTCAAGACTTTATAAGATTTTACCTGACACCTGGGTGGCATATACTACACTATAATACAGTAATTACTTAACATGTATTAATTACACTCTGATACCGTAATTTCTAGAAATGTACTCGATTTAATAATACTCCTGTCAATGTATAAATTACGTCAATTTATATCTTTTATTGTATAATACCTCAAGTTTCTCTGTATTAAATTTTTAAATCTCCACACTTCGACTCCTTGTAAGTCATTATAAAATTTCACCTGTCACTTGGGTTGCGTATTACTAAGAATTTTATGGTCAGCATTGTGACCAACGGTGGCCAGCTTGGTGTATCGAGGTGTATTACGGTGGGAACATATTCTTAAAATCTAAAAATAGTACCTTCCCTCTTTAGGCCACTCAAAAAAAAACTTGTTTCTCATCACCGCGCGCATCAGAAAAAACGATTTTGGAAGATTTAAAAAAAAAGAAAGATTAACCTTGATAAAAATTATGAAAGGTATGTGTATTTAGTATCAAATTAAATCTCCTGATGTCTGGGAAGCATTAAATGTATAGCCTGTAAAATTCTGGTAACCCCACGTAAGCAGACATCCCGCGTAAGCAGCCACTTTGGCCCGGATCGGAGGGTTGCCGCTTATGCGGGGTTTTACTGTATGTCTGCCATCTTTGATATATCAAAAAAAAAAAAAAAAAAAAGCCCTCGTCATATTTTTCATGGCTTGGTGATGAGAAACAAGTTTGTTTTTTTAGTGGCCTTAGACTTCTATGATTTATATCCAAACTTTGTCTCGTCTTGTATTTTCCTTTACTCTTTAATATAGATTGAATTCTTTGTATCAATAATGGAAATACAAACTGCTTAAACAAAAAAAATCTTAATAGCAACCGCATTTCATGCTCAGGAAGGATGGATGCTACAAATATGGGTCCCGGGGAAAACATCATGCCCTGGAGAGATTTTCAACCAATGGGTTGTCATTGAAGTAGGGAGAAGAATGAGCGATGACCCAGATTTTTATTTGACTGATTTTCACTTTTTTTCAGTTAACATGTTTTTATCATGGCGTTGATCAGTGTGGTTTTTGATGTTTTGATGTACGTGGCCATTCCCGAGACTCTATTTCTCGACTCGAGATCAAGACAGCTGATAAATGTGAAATGTCTTATTAGAGCGTGCTTGTAGGTGCTATATAAAGTGCCTAAAGGTTAGAGTGCTCACATGCCCAGCGTTTACACTAGATTGAATTTTGCACCACCTGACGACTTTCAGCTGTCAATGGCTACACATCGGTACATGTATGTAAAAAGTATAAACGCTTGAGGAAACTCTCGGGTTAATGACTGTTGTGGCCGATATTGCATAATCGAGCACCATCTGACAACTATTGACTAGACGATCTACAGTCATCACGTTTTAGGCGTCTAGTGTAACTGCCGGGATAGACTTCCAGTTTGCTGCAAAAAACTTTCCTTTCATTATCTGCATTCTATTCACTACAATATTGTGAAAGGAGCAGAGAGCCAGTGTCTCAGGGTCTTAAAGGTGCGCCCAGCTGAACATGACCAATCACTCGAGACCGAAATTCCTCGTTGACCTACTGGTGCTTGATATGTTTGGATTCTAGACTCAGGCACTTGCAGAAAGGGCAAGTTGACTGGGTGCAACTATGTGTTACAGAAAATGATCCATAGACTGAATATATCCAAAATCTTTATATATATATATATATATATATATATATATATATATATATATATATATAAGCAGCTTTATTTCAAGAATAAAAAATCTCTAGATCCCTCTCAAATTACATGAAAATCAATTAAATTCCTTACAATAAGACATATTCTGTGTCAAGGTCCTTTGAGTTATATACAATGATTGCAGTGCCGCTTATAGTTTTTTTTGGGGCGAAGATTTATCTCCCTTCTGGTCATAGAGAAAGTAAGAAGGGAAATCTCTCCTCGTTATCTGAATTGTTTGTTCCGTGCTGACTTGATCTTAGGTTTGTCATGTGTGTGCTAGGCATCCAAGTTCAGATAGTTGCTACGAGTTTATAATTGCTATTACAGAGTTTTAGACTGCTGCTGGTGTCGTTGGTGATGATCGTTATGGTCATGTTTTGTGAATCAAGAAGTATCTGAACTATCCTCACTGGAATCAGCTCCCTTGGTCTAGAATGCTACTGAAATCTTATTTTCCTTGGTACCAAGACTTTTCATATCAATTACAACCTCCAAAACTCTCATCCATCATTGAGCATCTAAAACCAGGTGTTGCATGGAACTACCCAGCTATGAGAACCATCTCACTTCTCTCAACTCCCTCCATCCATAAAACAGGACCTACTCAAATGAATCCTCCTCAAAATTCTGCTTTTGAAATGTTTGCTTTTCAATCCAGGGCAGCGAAACCGTTATTCGGAAATTGATTGCCTCAGCAGGATCGGTCTCATGCTTCTTTCATGAACTCGTGGTTGGCCAAAGTTCATCATTGCCTAGAGGTACTTAAGACTGAAGTTTAAACTCTAGGCTGTTCTGCCTTCCATGTTTGAAGGGTTTACCATATGCAGCCCCTTAATTAGACAGAGGCCTACTTGCTGTGTTTTGCCTGTTGTGTCATTATAATTTTGCCATTTTGTATTGTAATCCAAAAAAACTTGGATGTGAGTCTGCCACTGCACCTCGGACTAATTAAGATAGATTACTTGTCCTTACAGAAAAGGGGAAGATATCATCTATGCACCAAAAACGTAGCTTTCTCAATATAGCATGATATAACAACAAGATTTGCATGTATCTGCTACATATATTACTATAAAGAGACAGCCACTCTATATGTTAATAGTTTGAAGCATGGTAATACTGCTCACAATATAGGTTGAATTCTATATATATCAATAATGGAAATAAAGGCTGCTCAAACAAAAACAAAAAACCTTTAAACTCTATGCACATGAATCCTGACATGGCAAGTACTTTTCTTTAAATGTAAATGTATTGATTTCTTACACTTTATGTATGAACATATATCCCATGGGCACAAATAGAAATTATGCTTTTCTTATTCAAAGTGATTTACAACAGGAATATCAGACAAGATCTATCCATCATACAGTCTTTGGCAGTAGGCTTTCGATCTACGGGAATTCATTTCATTCGGATCATTGTTTGTTCAAATAATATTTATAGAAGGAAAATCCAGCCTCTCTTGTTACAGCAGCTGGAATTGGATTAGCTAAAACATTTCTCTGATAACTGTTGTAATTTCGTGCTATTGCCCTAATTAAACAGTAAATGGAATCAATCTGGTGTAACTCGATGGGACAGTCGTGAATAATTACAAAGGCTACTGGAGAACCTACTTCGCCAAAACGTGAGTAGGGAGTTAATTGGTTTTGTTGATGCAAGAGATCCAATGACATGAACTAATATGAGGCAGAATACATATAGAGTTATCGCCATGAATATCGACCAAACAGTTCAAATGACTCAGAATACCTACGAGTGAAAACATGATACAATTTTATCCTACCCCTAATACAAAATCCCATAGGCTTAACATTGGGTTTCCGTATGCCACGCTGACTGGCATACAGAGTTTTATATGCCGCTAGAGGCATACAGCATTGTTATCACGTTATATTCGAAAATCGAGGAGATATCGAGGGTAGGATAAAATCAAAACCTGATTGGTTTTAATCTTGGCCACCGCATTCCACTCATGAAGTCACTTTGCCAATCTCCAGTCGTGGAATACGGAGGACAAGATTAAACCTCATCCAGTTTTACGATAGTATTTCATTTGCAAGAGAATTCTACTTCTATAAAAGTTTTCAATTCTACGTTTATATTCCCAGCGTGTTTAGTAAAGGAAATATATGAATACAAATAGATTAGAAATCATGAAAGAAACAGATGAGTGTTTGGTCTGTGTCCCCATTTGTCATCGAGTTAGGAATGTGCAGTAATATGAACGAAGCGATAGCCGAGCGAATATTCAAAGCGCTCCAGACAAGATGGGAAACGGGGACTCAGACAAAAACAAATATGGTTGGTTTTTTGCATCTTAGCCTGGACATAGTCATCTGTTTATCACCCATCGAGTTTGAGTTACCGTTCTCGTAAACCTGTTGAGTATGACTTCCTAACGTTATGCTTAAGGATTTTTTTTTGATTTTTTATTATTATTCTTTATTGCAACTCTCACCGCTGTGAGTTTTTCAGTTACAACGCTAAGATAATATCTATATCCTAACTGGAATGATAGGAAAAAGTCGGGATGATAGTAATTTCTCAAATATATTCATGTATTTATACTTATTTAGCTCTGGATGGTTATTAAATTCTTTGCTTTCATAAAATCTCTTCCGTTTTGGTGGGTCAGATGCAACCAGGGCAATTAGAAAAAAGGGATGAGGAAAGTAACAGAGCACGGAGTTGTTGTGTCTGGAACTTGATCGATGATTTCAAGGATCGCATTAATTAATTTTAGGCTCATTAAAATGATGATATTAGGCAATACGGCATGCAATATTTGGAACGAAAATACTTACGAAATAGGGAATGAGATGGTTTTTTTCTATTTCTGTTTCATGATGGTCTTACCCGCCAATAATATTTTAGTAAAATATATTTACCATTTTTTGGTACGTACCGCCTTTCTTTCAATAGAAATATTTCAATAGAAATATTTCACTTGCTCTACAAGCTCGTTGGATATTCTATTTGATAGATAGAAGGTACGTGAGTACGTACTCATTTACTGTATTTTACCAATTATTTATACATGAAGTTATATGATAAAAGTAAAATTACTTTTATCATATTACTTTTATTATAAAACGCCATATATAGATAATTGGTAAAAAAAAAAAAAGAAGGTAAAACATTACAACGTCCGAGCTAGCTTCAAAGTGTGCTGTTAATTATCTTGACATCTTACCGGAAGTGGAACTGTGACCACTCTAACTGGTAGGTGATTTTTTTCCCAGCCAATCACAACACGTATTCAAAGTATGTTGGTACGTTTTTATGTACCACCATACTATAATGGTATATAATTGATACCAATACCGTATCAGAGGCTGGAATTTATATAACATACTGGCATAGGTATAATAATCATTGATTTGATCCATGGAAGTAGTTCAATATATAATCCTACAATTCCGAGCCAGCGAACCATATCATAACGACATTAGTTCCACTGTGTGGAATTAGTGCCACGTCAACGTTACTCAATGGATCTTTTCTATGGGACATGTCTAATATAAAATGGGGACACGATGGGAGAGGTAGACTCCCGACTCGCCACGACACATTCCACATTGCCTCCCAGACAACCGACTGAGCCACGGTAATAGGTAGGTACAGCTCCCACCGGGGGCCTCCTAACAGCAGAATCCTCGGACCAGAATCATCCCAGTAACAGGAACGTGGCGGCATGCGGCAGGCAATCGATATTACTTCACCTTCTCCCACAGGAGATGCGTCAAGTTCTCCAGAGCTTATTATCATAATATCTGTACCTTCTCTTTATGGAATCCTCTAAACATTTACTGCTCATAATTGTCGCTTTACATATATTACCATGATGGTCGTTCAGTTTTGAAATGGGAAAAGATCTCTTGTTTATTGCCTATTATTACATACCTATGGCCGAACGTCTATGAAATACTACCCGCTGCTAGGGGTGTAGTATAGATAATGTTCGGGCGCACTGTGCCCGTGGTGAATATTCGGGCGTACTGTGGCCTTAGCGAATGAATCAGGAAAACAGGTACATAAAATAGATATAGAAAATGGCGTTTTTCTTGATATTTAGGTATGTATTATTACATACCTATGGCCGAACGTCTATGAAATACTACCCGCTGCTCGGGGTGCAGTATAGATAATATTCGGGCGCACTGAGCCCGTAGTAAATATTCGGGCGCACTGTGACCATCGGGTCAATTGGTGCATTTAATAGGTATACAAAATGGCGGTTTTATTAATATTTAGTTATGTAATAATAAGAAACCGTAGTGACAGAGCACGTAGGGATGCTATTCTCGGCCTTTTGATGACAGAAATACGTCCCTCCGCTTGCAGCGTCGGGACGTAGTCATGGCATAAAAAGACCTCAAACAGACATCCCTTCGGGCGCAGTAACCACGTTTTCTCTTAATACTAAGAAAACATAGTGACTGAGCCCGAAAGGATGCCATTCTTGGTCATAGAAGCCATAGATACGTCCCTCCGCCCGCGGCGTCGGGAAGTATTTATGGCATCAAAGCACCTCAAACGGCCATACCTTCGGGCTCAGTAACCACGTTTTCTCTTATTAATACTACACTTGGACCTGTAGGGATGATATATCAGTAGACAAAATTGTTTTGTGTGTTTACGTTTATTATTATAACTCAGTTCATCATTACACTGCATTAGAATGTGCTAGGTGGGACTATGAAAATCAACTTCTGTTTTGTTGAGGTCCTAACCTATTTATTGATTATCATTGTGCTCTGTTCTTCATGAATATGGATCAAAGTTTTGATGTAAGTGTTTGATGATATCAATAAAGAAGATAAAAAAACATTTCTTAGCAAAAGTCAAAACAAAGGGATAAGGCTTTGTTTGAAGGCTGATGATAGAGAGAATGTTGCATCATTACAAAGGAAATTAAATATATCATTTATATAACTGAGGAACTGCCCACCTGTCGAATTTCATGTGCCAGAGTGCACAAAAAGATAGACATATTGATGAGAGAATATCACCGACCAGACAACATACCGGAACTGTCTTGAAAATGTATGCACCAAATTGTACATCTTATATAGAATCTGTCGAATGTTTTGGAGGACCTCACTGGAACTATTTCTCTCAAATTTACTGGATCTCCAATGAGGCTCGAAGTTATCATTCAAGTCATTGATATTCTTTGCAGGTGAGACATAATATACTCATATACAGGTGTGCACGTGCGGGTGTATGTATGTATGTGTGTGTATATATATAATGCCCCTGTATTATCAATTATCGTCTGGGTGATTTGATATCAGATGACCACACCCACTGACTTGGGCGTGGTCATCTTTGCAAAAGTACAAATATTTCAGGTAGGAATTACTTTCCTGAGCAGTGCTATAAATATTGACCACTCTCCTAGTAGATCTTTCTCGGCGCTAGCGCTTACTAATCTCTGCTTCAGCCCAGTGACGTCCCATAGAGAAATCCCATTTGGAATTCAAAAACGTGTAACTGTCAAAACTGTCAAATAACTCATATTAAAGAAGAAACCAACAAGTTCTGGTCAAAGTCGTCGTTCTCCACGAGTTTGATGCGGTGTGATATGTACGAGGCGACAGCCAAGTGAATATCACATAGCATTCAAACGAGTTGGAGAATGACTTCTTAGACCAGAACGAGTTGCTTTCTGTATTTATCTCACCCCTGTACACAATAAAAGGAATGGACAACACACAGGATATAGACCATGGAGAACGGACTGCAATACTTGTAGGGGCATGGAGAACGGGTTCCCAATGAAAAGCCTATGGACATTTATTCCAGGGGTGAGATAAATTATGAGTTGGGGAAAACTGAAATTGTTAGATAAGCTTCACGGACAATCCTGCTGTTTCTTTTTCAGCTTTAAACCAATGTCTAATGTGAATCCACACTTGATTGGACTTCTCCTTCGTATGAGAGCATGTGACAAAGAAAACCCTAAAACACATGAGGTGCTTTTCACTGAAGAAAGTAATCCCAAAATCTAGATTCCTTATTGGACATCACAAATAAAGGGTCTGTTCCATCAGTATGATAGCACGTATTTCACTGTTGTCCTTATTCTGGAGGCATCGATTATTGTTAAATTATTGCGAAGAAAGGCATAAAAACAACACCCTGGCAGTATCTGGTATCATCTGTTCTGATTCTGACCACCATGGAGTTGTCCCATTGTACTAATTCCATATAAGGAATACAGTAGACCGAGTAGCCAATGACTGCATTCGCAGCAAACTCCGACCTTGACCCTGACCTCCTTACATGATATTTTCTAGTGCCTTGGGACGGCTACGCAGTCGAGAGTTGACCTACAATCTAATGGGCCACAACCACCCTCCTGACACCCCATCGATAGTGTCTGACAACGTTATTAATCTTTAACTTAACCCAATAGTAAGTCTGGCCGAGCTCCACAGCTCTAGCCCCGTAGACTGTAATACAAGATGATCACAGTTAGAATTCCATAATTTCTCAAAATAATCACTATACACAACGTTCAGTCACCTCAAAGACACCACTTGCCTTTGACTAGAAACTCTGAGTTAACATTCCAGGGGTCAATGTCAAAGGTATTAGTTGTAAGCATCGGGCACTAGAATTAGCTACAAGTAAAAAAGTCTAGCAGAAAATGGGTGCACTGGAATCGGCACGCTTAAGTACCCAAGGGTTAATGGAACAGGGTGTCCGACGGCGGGCAATGGCAGGCGATGGCTGGTGACATCACCAATCTCAGCAGGTTATGGTGTTCCATTACATCAATGGCACCCGAAAGTAGATCCGCCACTGTCAGAATCATGATTCGGAAGGGAATTGGTCTAACAGAAATGAGTATATATCATATACCATATACATATGTGCATCTCCTTTTACAAGTAAAACAAAAAATACTCCCCAAGGTGGCCATAATGTAGGATTTACGCTGGCGTAGGCAGATTTTGCCCCCAAAAGGCAGGTCAGTGCAGAGATACAAGCAGGCCCAGCAGGCAAGGCGCAGGATTTATCCTACCCCTAATATAAAATCCTATAGGCTTAACATTGACTTTCCGTATGCGCCCGTATGTCGCATACGGATAAAAAATCGCTCCTAGGAGCGTACAAAAAATGGACCAATCAGAGATCAGCAGCTGAAAGTAGTTCCAAGCACCTTCAGAGCAGCAAGGAGAGCTATATGGAGGACTTCAGAAAGTTTTTATCGTGTTTTTTGTTATTATACTCACATAAAAATATCGTTCACAGGGGATAGGATAAAATCAAAACCTTATTCGTTTAAATATGGGCTCACGTATGCGACTCCTGGAGTTTTGGCTCCGGATATCACTCGGCCGCCGCCTCGTGACATCACTACGCCAAACTCCAGTCGTCGCATACGAGAGCCCAGATTAGGACTCATCCGGTTTTACGATAGTATGCTGGGAGAGTGAATATTGACGAATCACTATCAGACGTTCTCTAATATCACAACGTAGGTATATAGCTGTGACATACTATACTGTATACACCAGGTCGTGACATTTTTGCGCTTCAAAGCCTCACTAAAGCTCTCAGATGTGGCGGGGAGCTCTGTCCTCGAGCACATCTCTCCTTTGACTTTGAGCACAGGTCTTTACTCACTCTTCTGCCTGGTACAAAAGTTACGAAGGCACCGAGTTTGATATTGACTTATGGTGGTACCTACATGGACGCCTCGAATAGTGGGTATCGCTGTACTGCAGGTGATATAGTTTATTTCTTCACTCAATACCCCTGGGTTGATTCTACATAGAAAACGTAGATTTCGTACTGTTCTGGAAAGGAACTCTCTGGGGTTAAACACAGTTCAGGTAAAACAGTTTATTACCCACCTCTTACGGAGTCTTCATACTAAACCTAAGAAGCCTATAGATAGCTATCAAGATTAGAATGTATTCTACTCTTGATAGCTATCTATCGGAAAGCCGTATTCTACTCAGTAGGATACAGTTTTTTTCAGCCACCTTACAGGCAATTTAGGAACCATTTTATATAATGAATGCACGGCGGTTACATCTAGTTTCTGATAATTTAACGATTTTTCTAATAATTAGTCGAAATGTGTGTAATAAATACAACATTACCATAATTCTGATCTGTGTGGCCGTATTCTCCTTATAGGCGCAATACTCCTCGCTATCGCTTGTAGTTTTGCTACGTATCAACTACTCAGAGAATACAGCCAATCGTGTATATATTGTGTATATATTACTCCTATTGTCTCCGGTATTGATAGACATGTCCTGTGAAGCTAATTAGGGCATGTTCTAACCTGCAACAGTTCTTCATCAGGCAGTCTGAGGATGACAATCATTCATATTGTTTAGGGTGATATAGGAGGTCCGGAGACTTGAAATGACGTATGATACAAAATGATAATTGGGAACAAAAGGTGAAATACCAAATAGATAGATCAATCAAGAGCTACTTAGTATACGCTGAACGAGCTACCTATCATATATACTGTGTTATTGTCGCTAAACTATTGCAGTTGCAGTTCTATTCTCCTCCACTCTTAACAAGCATCTAAACTATAGGGAGCCAAAGTGGCCCTGCTGGAACCACAGATACCCCTGCTCAAAACAGCATTTCCAAAGATAGACGCTTAGTACTTTCACTATATAGGCTCGAGATTATTTGCCTCATTCGTAAATCTTTTAAATCCATATTTTTGATACACAACCATCATTGTAGCTTCAAACCAAACTTACAGACACAATTGTAGTAAAGTTCACTTTAATAGTAGTAAACGAGACCAAAAACAAAATTCTAGCCTAGAATCCCCATAGCTTTAGCACTAAGCCTCGGTCTCACTAGCCTCTGGAAATGGTGTTTTGAGCACGGGT
Source organism: Alentia gelatinosa (assembly GCA_950022655.1). Taxonomy (NCBI): domain Eukaryota; kingdom Metazoa; phylum Annelida; class Polychaeta; order Phyllodocida; family Polynoidae; genus Alentia; species Alentia gelatinosa. The sequence goes on along the minus strand of OX465585.1, from coordinate 29,848,638 downwards.
ATCTGCCCTTTCAGCGGGTCCACTTTAGCTCCCCATAAGAGATATGTGGACATGACATTTGCTGCCCTGGAATATGTATAACGATAGCGTTCATTAGCCATGGTGTTGACAGAACGTGATCATCCACAGGCCAGGGCCCTCAGCGTTTAGTCACGTGATAATCCCGTGAGCGTCCGCTGTGCTTGCCTGATGCCTAGTTAGCACCTAAGGCACCATCCTCCTGCTATCAACACCTAGAGTCACTGAAAAAACCCTCAGGAGGGATAATGACAAGAGCAAACTAGCTCCCTATGACAGGACATGGAGACAGATCCCCTACAGCTGAAGCATTTGTCAGCGTACTGCTTAATCCAGCTGATATTAAAGTGAATTCAAACCCCGAGGACAGAACCACAGTATTCTAACGGCTCTTTACTCGGCACACAGATATGAACAATAGAATGGGGCTGTTATTATCCAGGTTTTTTTCCCCTAGCAATCTTTCCACAGACAGGTTTATCGACACAGCTCGTTTTCAGACAGATTCTCTCAATGTGCGGCACTCAAAGCCCAGAATCATCGTTTTATCCCTGAGTCATGCTGTGTTCAGTATTGCAACCGGTAACCGTGTTTTCTCCTTTTCTGTACTGAATTCAGAGTGGTATCTTGTACCTGATCCACTCTGATGTGATTTAAAGCAAACCCAGTGAAACGCCAATGACGGCTTAGGCGACGTAGGATACGTGTATCCCATCTCAGGCTTCCTACACGGATGAGAACTACCATTAAATACACAAAGCATGAATTTTCGAAACATTTATATTATATGAGCAATGCTTTTATTTTAATTTCCATTCTTCGATACCACTTCAATACCACTTCAATGTCACTTCCATGGTTCTCTGTTAAATTGCCTTCTTCTTATTTCTTATAATTCTTTCGTTCCGTCGGGGTTTACACGAAACTTCATGGTTGGAAAAAAGGGAGGAATAAGCACATTCTTCGCTAAGCCACGTCTAACACCATTGCTTTCTTTATCTTACATTTATTTCATTTGTTTGGTTCTAGGTTGCTCTGCTTTTTTTGTGTGTTTTTTTTTATTTTAAAATGTAATTGACCTTGTTTTCTCTAACGCCTAACTGATTCCGGCTCTTATACAAGTTCCCACCCTCTGATATTTTTTTCATCATTGCCTTTCCCTCTTAAATGGTCTTGCTTCTCGAGTTCATCTGTTCAATCGGCATTCAACATTTACAATACAGGATTCAAAGTCAATGCACAAGGTCCATATACACTTCACTTTAAACATGACACTCTTTGTTCTCGAGTGCATCTGTCATTTTGACATTTAACATGTGCCATACACGGTCCAGGGTCCATGTACAAACGTAAAACTCTTGGATGCTGTGAAATTTACTACATCTTTATCGCACCAAGTCTAACTTGGTATGGTAATTGCCGGGAACGGAAGTGAAGTTAGCGACTGTGCTGTAGAGACCCAGTGTCCTTCTCCTGCCTGAGGACAAATTCTCTCCTGAACTGTCTCCTGTCCAATTAACAATAATGAAAAGACCAGTTGGTTGCATGTCTCTAGATACACCACATTGCAACAGATTGACATCACCCAGAGTATATGTACACTCATTATGAAGTAAACTTGCTCGGCCTTTCAGCATTTCTCATTGGACTTGTTTCTGACTATGTGACATCTTATGTAACGTCCGCACGCAGGGTTGGTCCATTTCCCATGCATTATCATGCAATCACGCATAATCACAGCCTGAATGCTAATGCAAAACCATCGTTAAGAATTAGATACTCGGAGAGCAGTTCATGAAGTGCACCAATACAGTAGAACCCCGCCTAACGGACACCCCGCGTCAGCGGACACTTTTGCTCGGAACGGAATTTTTTCCCTCTATTAGATGTTTATTTTAAGCCCGTGTAAGCGGTCAGTTATTTCGGTACAAAAAGGCCTAAAACCCCGTCTAAGCGGACACCTCCGACGGACACCCTACCAAAAATAGATTAATCTGTCTTTTTATTCAGTGTTTATTAGTATATTCATAGAAAATACATTTTGTAATTCAAGGTTTAATAACTTCGGACCCAATTAAGATATCAGAAAATGGATTTCAAATCTATTATCGCCTCTATCTGCCCTACTTATCTGTATATAACACATTTATATTGGGCTGGAGGAAACTTGAAAACCCCGCGTAAACGGACACCCTCCGATCCGGGCCAAAGTGGCCGCTTACGCCGGGTGTCTGCTTACAAAGGGTTTCCAGATTTTTATTGGCTATACATTTAGTGCATCCTTGACATCAGGAGCTTTAATTTGATACTAAATACACATACCTTTCATAATTTCTATCAAGGTTCACCTATTTAAAAAAAAAATCTAAAATCGTTTTTTCTGATGCGCGCGGTGATGAGAAACAAGGTTTTTTTAGCGGCCTTACTAACACTAACTAGAAACCTACTGATTCAGTTGCATAAGGTATTTGGTAGCATTCTTACTCAATGGCAGGATTTAATCATGTCTTAATGATACCTGCTGGCCACCTTTCTTTCATAGATTCAATCCCGAAGTGATATTTCAGGATAATATCTAATTACGTTACCTAACTGTGGCTCTGAACTAGATTGAATTAGAATTGAATTTAACCTCGTTGCTCGGACTTTCTCTCGTAAGATTTAATTGGCAATTCATGACAGATAGGATACATCTACCAGAATCCCTCGGTAGGCAGATAGATAATATTCACTTCTGTAAAAGCCAAAATATATGACAAAATATCAACTATAAATTGTGCCATGATTCAAGCTTCTGAAGCTGCCTATTTAATTTACCAGTGAAGCTTTGGTCCATATCTAGCTTGTACATTAACAGGTGTTCAGATGGATCATGACCTAGATTTCTTCATAGAGGGTTATTTCTTACGCTAGAGGAAGCTGGAATTGAACATTCTGGACATACCATAGCTAACTACTAAGACCATCTTGGGTTAGACGTTGCCTCTCTGAGAAGGAGACCACAATAGTAACCTCTTTGTGTTTTGTCCCACCCTTCTGCTGTCATATTGCACAATCATGAGTTGACCTCGATTTCTATTGGCCGAGATGTCGGAGCTCTGGCTTTGCTATTGGTCTGGTTATTTATTTGCCATGGCTACCACCAATGTGTTGTTATTTTTGCATGGCGTGTGCCCCCCCGCCTCCACCACCACCTGTTTAAGCTTGGTATCTATGGGGGATTGACCATTTTATATAGCCAGGTGCGATCATGTTCCCCTCATGGAGGAAGAGTTATTTTGACCTAATATTTTCTAGACTGTTTTGAGTCTATTTCAGCTCATTCTGTCGGGAATCTTTGCTGTGTGACCTGCAGGACCCATTCGAGGTTTGTGTTACTTGTGGTTCCGAATCTTACTGATTCTCATCAGGCCTGGAGAGGCAAGTTTGTTACACTTGTGATTAATAAATATCTTCTCATTTTGTTTCGGTGTTCTCGTACTCCCATTCTGTCCTAAATAGTACACGCCACGGTGGAAAGATTTACAATCAAAATACCTACTATGACCACCTTGAATTACAGCATGTATTCTAGACTTTTTTGTTACAGATGGATATCGGTTAGAATCACAGAAGGACATCTGGCAGCGTCAAACTCCATTTGCTCTCTGAATGTGTGTATACTAGCTGTCTATTGGCCTTTACTCATTATTGTTATTCTGTTTTTATTTCATTTCACTTTCTAATGCAGAACAGGTTATACCTCCAGTTTGTTATTTTTAACAATTTGCTTCATACTTCATCACTGCTTTCACAAACTATATTTCTATTGACTGAAACATTTGCGATTTTGAAAAGGTCGCCTATGACGTGATGAGCGTGTGAACGCTTTTCTCTTCTCATACTCCGGTTTCTTCATTTACGCTAAAGGTTATCGCCGGTGTACTGCAGGTGATATAGTTTATTTCACCAAATATTGCTGGGCTTATTCTACATAGGCAATACAGAATTCGTGCCGTTTTGGAAAGGAATTCTCTGGGGCTAAATATAGCAATATTTTCCCAAACTAGACCTGTCTGAATTATAAGAGAGTATGTATCACTTAAATGGCAAAATTACGATGGAAGTTTAAAATATAAGTAATACAAATAGAGCTAGTTAATGTAAGAAAAAAATTGTAATATATTTATAGAATGATCATAAGATCTTTGACATACACTAAAAACTGAAAATTACTGAAGCCTTGCAACGTATATCTATGTAGTTGGGTATTTCTGACCTGTGTACTATGTACTAAATATTAAATTTCTCCTGCATTTGTCTGTACTGTATTTGTCTGTGTCTAACTAAATATTCCTCCATGGAAGAACGCCAAATGGCGAAGCTATTATGTCATAAAAGAAAAAAACTATTATTCACTCTTTACGATCAACAAAGGTCTTCGAGTCAGAGCCCTCCCCGAGACCTACCACCCATCCTGCCAATCATCCTGCCAATCATTCTGCCAATCACATGCAGGTGTTGTAATTGGCTGGCAGGGTTACTGTGGGCCTTTCGAGGAACCTGTCTGGCCTCTGACTCAGTCTGTGGAACCATATTTGAGGTAAAGCTTGTGAGGGATTCACACGTAGAGACTAATGTACCTGTGACAGATGAACTTCACACCTCTCCCCTAGTCTCAGACAATTCTCCTTTGGTACGAACTTCTCATGGCAAGGTGCTTTTACCAGTCTAAAGGAAAAATGGCGAATCTCATTCACCTGGTACATAGTCTCAGACATAGTCACAGTGAACACTCACTCTTGTACCCAAGTACCCTTGAGGTAAGGGATGTGAAAAACATGTGACCCTGTTTGCGGGCCTCCTATTGGCTCAGTTGGGTACTTAGTTGCCGACTGTGTAGTGGGTAAATTTGTCTCGCCAAAATACCCCTATAAATTTAAACAAGTTTAAATTTAAAATCTCATGAGATTTTGTACCTTGTTAGGGGTAATTGTCGCCAACGATTGCAGGGAAAAACTTTACTCAGGGAAATGAAGTCCTACAATTCAGATAAAGCAATTGTGTTCGAGTACAGAATTTCAGCAGGATTTGTCTCACCCTGTGAATCCCACCGTGTGAATTCCACTTTAGATAATCACCTGTAGCTTGTAAACAAGCAATACATATTTATCTAAATAGTGTCTCCAACCCAGGTTTGATAATATTCTTTGAGATCACTAATAGCATACATGTCCTACTAGAGAATTCATTGCTGAAATACAAATACAATACTGAAGAAAAAACCAACAAGTTTCCGTCTAAGTCTTCGTTCTCCACAAGTTTGATGTGGAGTAATAGGAATGAGGTGATAGCCGTGTGAATATCACATAACGTTCAAACGAGTTGGAGAACAATTTTGACCAAAACGAGTTGCTTTCTGTATTTATCTCACCCCTGTACACACTAAAAGAATGCACGACGCACAGAATAAAGACTATGGAGAACGGACTGCAATACTCTTATGGGCATGGAGAACGAGTTTCCAATGTTAAGCCTATGGGACAAAAATACCAGGGGTGAAATAAACGTCTCCTGTGAGTCTGTTTGTTTAGCATTTCGATGTATGTATGTCCTGTGGAATTGTTTTTTTTCGCTGAAGGGTATATTATCGAGTAGTTTATTAAAATTGGAAGATTGAGATATGTAATTAATAAGTAGAGTCAAATGACCTGCATGGGTAACATGATGTATAAGACTAGACATTCCTTGAAACCAACAGACTGCTGCTGATAATGGTATATGTTTGTTAATACTTGTATGTCAACATATCTATGTCAATTATCTATTATCATCGTTATTATTAATATTCATGGTAATAATGTATTATCACTTATTCATATTAATAAGACCTTATAAAACTAAATAAAATTGTATTAGCCCACTCCGGCCTCCTCTTCGTTCATCCAGAGATATGGGGTAATGGTATGTTTGTTAACACTTGTATGTCAATGTGCACGAGCGTTGGATCGGTCCAAGGAAGAGCGCCTAGTGCGGGCGATTGTATCAAATCCACTTTTTTTCTAAATTAAAAAAAAAAAGAAAAAAAAGTCAGGGAATAATAAGCGCCGTTTACTCACCACACCGCCCCCTACTGAGTGTACGAGGACGTTCTGGCCTGGCCTCATGCCTCCAATATCGAAGAGCAGCATGTACGCCGTGACGTAGTTCATGAAGAGAGCGGCTCCGTCCTGGAAGCTCATGTTGGGCGGGATCTTGTAGACGAACTGCGCCGGGACCGTCACCAACTCGGCCCAGGCCCCGTTATCCACGATGCCGATCACACGGTCACCCACCTGCAGTAAGAAGAGGGAATATTAAGTGACATGAAATAAACTTAAAATTGGAAACGGCCAAGACCGTAACTGTCCAGGGGGCCGTTGAATAAGATTCTGCCATTGAAAAACAGCAAGTCTCGTTGATGCCAAAACTTAGCATAATAAATATGTCGAGATATGGACGATACGAGAAAGTGAAATAGCGTAGCTGAATGTGGCATAAGAAATCGTTCATTTTGAAAATGTCGTCCATTTTGTCATTCATTTGTCGTCCTGCAAGACACCTCGAGTTGTGTAGTAACCGATGTCAAGCTCGTTTTTTATGCATTAAATCTAATTCAAATTAAGAGATATTTTCAATAGAGAATTCTATTCATATGTGATACATGCATACCAAATTTCATCATTTGTTAACGATTAAATCGCTTTTGGTTAAAGGTTTGACGATTCACTAAGTGCTACAAACGTACACGTACATCCTATGAGATGACGTACAGTCCTGTCAAGTCCTGTCTGTCCTGTTCTATGTATACTCCTTTATGGACTATAGATAATTATTTATTGTTATACTCTGTTTGCAATGCATCTAAGAACGCCCAAAAGGGTGAATGTAATTGCTTGTCTTGAATAACAAATTTAAAAAATTAAAAAATTCACTAATTTACAGGGACTGCATCACTCGACCTGCTTGTCTCACTGCATCGCTCGATGGTGTATCAGTCTGTATCGGCGTTTATATAGGAAATGTATAAGCACTTGGAAATAGGTAAATTGTACGATAATTGTACGAAAATTTGTACGGACGATAATTAGGTATATTCAACGGCCCCGAGAGTTTTTGGTCTGTGTCCCAGTTCGCCATCGAGTTTGGAGCGTGGTGTATTTTGAACGAGGCGATAGGTAATGAATATTCCGAAGCGTTCCAAATGAAATGGCAAAAGGGGACTGAGACCAATCATGAATATGTTCCTAATTTGATCTTAGCTTGGAAATATTTATCTGTTCATTGCCCATTGAGTATGAGTTACCGTTCTCACAAGCCTATTGAGTACGAGTTCTTAATGTTAAGCCTATGAATGCTTATACCAGGCTAAGATAAATATTAATTTCTACACTTCATGTCGATCTCCAGCTTTGATAATCTTCAAAACATACCACATCTCTCATGAATTGATTATCATATATAACTTACTATATATAATGTTCATCATATAGCTTTTGATGTAGAAGTGAATATATATCATTCATCAGATAAGTGTGTTAGGGTCTATCAGGCTGGCTGGCTTTTATATCTTTCTAAAGTTCTGCACCTTAAGGTAGTATGTGTAATGGTTGGTGGATATAAGGAATCAGCAACAACAGCCAGGTGTGGTGACATGGCAACATAGACTGGTTGCCATTTGGCTAATTCCTATCCTAGATAATTGCTTCCTAATGTAATTACCTGTAAGGAAGAACATCACCAATTGAATAATCCCCCCCCCCCCCCTCCTCCTGATTTGAAAATTTACCTTTTTACCGGCAGATCTTGTTAGCACATAAAATTCAGTTTACAATTTCTCTGGACGGATTCCTAGATTCCCTTTTACTGATTTCTCCAAACCTACCCTAATTAATCAGTGGATTCACTGAGTTCAGAGGAACCTGTGATACACAAAAAGGTGGTCTTAAAATTTCAATCAAATTCGATTAAGAAAAATAAAATGTCTTTGCACCTGTCATAGGATTGCGAAATTATGCCGTGGGAGTATCGCTAGGGAGACTCCCAATAAATGTTGTCGGAATGGTAAAGGAAGATTCTGCTTCCTAAAGTAATAGTAATTCAACACATTTCAAGTCTTTAAACAACATCTGCGATCCTAGATCCATTGAGCCCCTGTGGAATGTTTGCTATAGAGCACACTCATGGCACAGTCTATTCTTAGTATTCTTACAAAAATAGGATCCAGAGGATCCTTCCACTCTAAGTCATTCTCAGAACCCCACATGCTCAGTTTCTATAGGGAGCGAAAGTGGCACCGCTAAAACTGCAGATACCCGTGCTCAAAACACCCATTCTCAAAACAGCATTTCCGGAGATAGACGTTTGGTACTTTAGATATACAAGTCCGTGATTAAATGTGTCATTCTCCAATCTTTTAGATACGTATTCTTGATACACTTAACAGCTGTCAACGTAGCTTTGAGAAAAATTTATTCAGAGATGATTATAGTAAGGTAAACTTCAATAGTAGCGAACGAGACCAATAACGAAATTCTAGCCTTGAATCCCCGTAGATTTAATACTAAGCCTTGTTCTTACTGGCCTCCGAAAATGGTGTTTTAAGCATCGGTTATCTACCATTTTAGCGGGTTCACTTTGGCTCCCTACGTTCAATAATCAAGAATAAACGCTACAATAAAGGCTATCATACTTCAGCCAAGTGCATCCATTTGCTCAAATGCTTGATTTTAATACATCTACCCATGACTACGGAGGTACAATGAGGACCACTGCTCTCTCTATTGCCGCATTCTCTTTCAACATTACATTAGCTAGTTGTAATATAGTATAGTTCCCCTTTATGACTATGCGTCAATATGCAATCATTGTCATCGACAGTGGGCTGCAGCTGTCAAAGCGATTACGTGAGCGAAGCCCGTTGACGTTGTCTTTCATCTTTGAAACACAGTACTTATTTTATGCACACCGATTCTTCATCAAAAATACCCTTTATAGCAGACGCTGTATTTTTCATGAATGAAGACACACTGCTTTAATTTGAAAGCATGGCTCTTTATTAACCTCTCGCCAACGACACCATAGATTCAGAAGCACATCAAAGATAACGGCAGTTCCCTTCGGCGCCCTCTGGTGCCAAGTGCGGAATCCGTAGCAGTTCAACATGACGAAGCCTTATTAGAAAGGTGCGTACTGCAACGCTCGGCACAATAAGTACTGTTCTCTTCAGTCAGCCCTGATCTTTAGAATTCTTTTCTAGATGAGATTCAATGTTTCCCTCCCGTGTACTTGTCTGTTAAGCCGGCGACACACCAAGCGATAAACAGCAGCGATCTCCGGAATCGCCAACATAAAATTGGCGATTTTATTTCATAGTAATATCTCCTACCGATAAACAGCGTCTTAGAAGTAATAATCAGGTGGAATATGAAATCAAAGTTTAGGGTCTGAGCTCGTATCTCATCGAGTTTGAATCGCGTAGTAATTCACTAGCCAAAGCCACATGAATTACATAGCGATTCAAACGAGATGGGATAGAGCTCTGACCCTAAACATGAATGGGTTTCTGAATGTATCTCACCATTCACACTGACTAATGGGCTGACATATGTGACATAATACCCCATTGGATATTTCTCCTAAATATTTCATGGGCGTTGGATACGAGTTCCTAATGTTAAGTATATGGAGAAAAGAATTCCAGGGGTGAGACAAACAGCTCACATAGGTGGCATTTTGTGTTGGCTATACCGAAAATCGCTGAGTTTCTCCCGTGGTGCATGTGTCTCTGTCTGAATGGACGCCTGTTTGGAACGCAGGTTAATTTCGCACTGTCTTCATAGCGCATGCGCAGAAGCTATATTTACCTCAAAGCACATTCAGCCGAAGTCACTCAATTAGTTCTAGATGCCACCGTTAGATGGGGCGTGGTGATTGGTAGGCCTGGGGGACGACTAATGCTCTGCTGGCGCCATACCCCTCATCTCACACTCAGTCCACCACCCTTTCCACCCACCTTATGGGGTTTACTCTGACGACAATAATAACTAGGAGCAAATGGTATGTTCATCATTGATGAATGAAGGTGAAATCATAAGTAAATAACAATTAAAAGGCTTGGGATATCATATCAATCGAATAGTAAAGGGAACACTCAAAGGCTATTGTACATATATCATCAAACACTCCCCTCTATCATTGTATGATGTGATACTGATGCAGCTCACACAAAAAATGTCTAAACTCAATTGCACCACAACTAGGGTTGAAGTAAAAATCTTAATCTTAATCAGAAATACGATCCCCCTCTATTATTACTTCTTGAAAATTAATACCGAAAATTGGTGTTTACAGGAAACACAGTTCAGAGACCATTAAACTCTGCTTCCTATTCTAATTCACATATCGGCATATCACATAACAATTTTACGCGATCTAGCTCTGTTCCTACCATAAACACACGATTTCCCACTGGATGATGTTTTCTCAGAGCAACGAGTATACTCGCTGGTCAGAGACAAGCACAGAAGCAGGGGGTGAAGCGATTGTCAACAAGGTTATAAATATTCATTAGGGGTAGGGTGAGCGTGTGATTGAACGTTCCCAAGCGCCCCTCCCGAACTCCACTCATTAGCATACTCACAGGGCTTCCTACTCACCACCACAGGAGGGAACCCCCTGAACACTCAGACACGTACACTGGCCACCAGAGCTACACTACGTTAGATCTGGTTTGTTTAAATCGGCGGCATATTTCTTTCAGTAATTCTTTATTGGTCAGTTATATTATACACACTTTTAGTGAATCGTGATTATATTCAGCACAATTGTGCTGGTTTTGAGTGATCAGACAGATATTGATAGAGAATTTAGTTTGTGCCATACTCGAAGTGTACTTTTTAAAGCAATATCTATGTGAATTATTAGGTTAACTGTATTGCAAGAGAGAATATATATCATCTTCTTCAGTGATTGTTCAACGATGGAGTGAACGCTTGCTGCACTTTGGTATTATGTGTCGGTGGATGGAACTCATGTCAAATACTGCTAAGCAACACAATAAATATGCACTCTATTTATGATCAATGAACACAGCTAAGCTCACTTGAAAAAAGATAAAATTCAACCTTCATGAGTTTGGGGAAGCTGTTGGGCTCCATTAATTGACTGCTACCACTAGATCCATCCTTTTGTTGATTACATTTGAAACTTTCATATGATTCTATCGACAAAGTGATGACAAAGTGATCTTGAATTTGATGGCAAAGTGGTCTTGTATAATATATACAATTTCAACTCCGTTGACAACGGGACCGGGTCGTTTTTCCATGAAAAAGAAAAAAAAACACCAGATCGATTTGATAAAAACTTCAGTTGTGCCGGAACTGGAGAATCCCCCTTTTATAGCCAGTTTCCGCTAGTTTTGTCAGCGGATGAAATGGCTACGTATCATTGTGTTGTCAGATAAACCAATATCCGGCTACCATTTATTATCAAAACTGAAATGCTTGCCCTGCAGACTACACAGCAATCAAAACTGCATTTCCTGAATGTCCCAATGACTGGACTGACTCCACACCTTTTTATTTTTCGCTTTGTGAATTCCATGCTCATTCATAAAAAATGTACACACCATTTTCTTTCTAGTTTGCCACCCGGTAGAGGGAATATATGGAGTATTCAAAAGATATATAACAGTTTTAATTAAAAAAGACTGCTACTTTAGAACGCTCTCTTTACCTGATCAGTTATATAGGTGTGTATTATGTCTAGTCTACCAAACTGGATAATTTCCTATCCAAACAAGTATCTTTTATTAAAAGAATCAGCCAGGAATATTGCAAAACTTGTCACCAGGTAATATCAATTTACATAAATGGATAAATATCGCAATTCACTTAATCCAAACGTGTACCTAACCTTTAGGTAGAGTAAAACTCTGTTTAAGGGATCACCCTTCGTTTCGAGCTAAAAAGTCCCATTTTGGGGGGTGACACCTTCCACAAGATTAAATCACACATCTATGGGAATTCAGAGCCAATGTTCCCCTTACACGAGGTGACCTCTTGCACGGGGTGACCCTTAAGTAGGGTTCTACTGTATAACCTATTTGTTTGGTAAAATAGTGTTTATGACGTATCTAGAGACAGCTGCCAGAGGGAATATTATGTAGGAAGGTTGGTGTCGGCTGTGGCTCGGTCGTCAGGAACCGACGTGGGAGTAACGAATTAGCGACTCAGAGATGGAAGTCAACAAGCTCGAGGACCTGACGCAGCAGAGTCACATTGACAGCATGCTGTGTGGGCATTACCTGCCAACCAACCCTGATGGTAACGCTGAGCATTGTACCCCCTCTACTTATCTCACCCCTGGAATAAATGTCCATAGGTTTAAAATTGGGAACTCGTTCTCCATGCCCCCGCAAGTACTACTGTTCTCCATGCTCTATATCCTGTGTGTTGTCCATTCTTTTAGTGTGTACAGGGGTGAGATAAATACAGAAAGCAACTCGATTTGGTCAAAGAAGTCATTCTCCAACTCGTATGAACACTATGTGATATTCACTCGGCTGTCGCCTTGTTCATATCACTCCGCATCAGACTCGTGCAGATCGACGACTTTGACCAAAACTTGTTGGTTTCTTCTTTACTCCTCTACTCTCACTCTCTCTCGTTCTCTCTCTCTCTCTCTCTCTCTCTCTCTCTCTCTCTCTCTCTTTCTCTCTTTCTCTCTCTCCCGCTCTTTCTTTTATTTTCTTCAAACCTTCTACTGTGCACACCAAGAATCACTAAAATCCTTTTGCCCTTTCCATGTAAACAGGCGCATTTGCGTTTTTCATCATAGAAATATGACATTGGTTTAGAAAATATAGGAGTTACAAATTTGGATGCATGCATTCAGTTGCACCCTGGGATCACTTAAAGAATGAGTTTAACTGATATACAGACATATCAGTATATGGCATGATTTCTACGGCCGCGTTTATTCATTCTTAAAGGATTAGTACTAGCTCCAACCAGATTTATTTGTGATACAAAACGATTCAGTTTACACAGGTCCATAGCAAAAGGAAAAAGGTAAAAGTTGTTGAAATAGTAGAAATATTCATGCCCCGCATACTGTTCATCACACTAAATATGATATATGTTTCGCATAGGCCTTCTCGAAATCAACGCAAGAGCTGCACCACATGCATATAAAAGTCAATGATATAGATTTGTAAGCGTTTTCTGGAATTGTACGGTATTATGATATAGACACTCAAAATGGAGCTTGTATCCATAAAAGCGGGATAGAGGTCGAACACGACAGGGTCAGAGGACGATTAGACGATAGATTCTACTCTTATAGCGGATCTGACCGTCCGGCAGTGGAATGACCCGCGTATAATCTGCCACTTAGCGATGGATTATTGCTGGGGATTTCCTGCAGCTCCTGCAGGCAGCAGGAGACCGGCACACAACCTCCATCTCCGGCGGCTCAGTCGGCGGGGGAGTCGGCCCAGCTGGAGGCACTAACGGCGCTCACAATACCTACTCTCTTCCGCCCACCACCACCTTCCCACCCTCCCTCCCTGCCTACCTGCCTCCCGCCCTCCCTTCCTTCCTCCCTCCTGCCCTCCCTCCCTCTTTCCCTCGCTCTTTCCCTCCCTCCTTCCTTCCCTCCCTCCCTCCCTTCCTCCTTCCCTCCCTCCCTCTCTCCCTCTCTCTCTCCCTCCCTCCCTCCCTCCCACCTTTCTTACCTCTCTCCCTTCTTCCCTCCCTTCCTGCCTCCCTGCCTCCCTCCTCCCCTCTCTCCCTCCCTCCTTCCATCTCTCACTCCCTCCCTCCCACCCATCCTCCATTCCTCCCTCCCTCTCTCCCTGCCCCCTCTCTCTCTCCCTGCCTCCCCATCCCCCTGCCAGCCTCTCTCTTTCCCTGCCTCCCTCCTTCAGGTCCCCACCCTCTCTCCCTCCCTCCTTCCCCCTCCCTCCCTCTCCTTTCCTCCCTCCTTCCCTCCCTCCCTCTCTCTCTACCTCCCACCCTCCCACCCTCCCTGCCTCCCTTCGTCCCTCCTACCCTCCCTCCCTCCCACCCTCCCTCCCTCCCACCGGCCGCCCACCCTCCCCGCACCACCGCCGCAGCCATCCATCAGGGCAGATATCGATTGCCTACAGATCAGCCCCCGACTGCACCCCATTCCACCCCCGCAGGGGACGTCAATTCTACCTAGCGGTGACTGCCCCCACCACCACCGACACGCCCCTGGTGGCAGCGGAGGCAATTCACGATGAAGGGAGATATTGGCCGGTAGCGTTGATTCCTGTCACTGTACTGGCAGGAAGCGGGGTGGGGTTACACGGGTGGGGGTGCTTAGAGAGGGTAGTGGTGGGATGCAGGATGCAGGATACTAAGGGAGGTTAGAGCTTGAGGTGCTTGGAGGTATAGAGAGCAGGATAAGGTGGCGGTGTAGGGAATGAGGTATGAGCATAGCAGTTGCCAGGTAGGGAAGGTTTATAGAACTGTAGGTGGTGGTGGGAATAGGGTATAACAGGGTTAGTGATGGAGGTAGGGGTTATCGAGTAGGATAAGCAATGGAGAAAGGCGTTATGGACAGGGTATGGTGATTGAGCAATGGAGAAAGGTTTTATGGACAGGGTATGGTGGTTCAGCAATAGAGGAAGGCGTTATGGACAGGGTATGGTGGTTCAGCAATGGAGGGAGGAAGCAGGAAATAAGGAGCAAAATAGAAGGGAGTCAGTGTGGAAGTAGACAATGAAGCCACATGAGTGAGACAGGAAGTATCCTTTATTATATTACCTTTAGTACTAGAGAGTGGTACAAATAGATGGCTGGATAACACGACAGTCAGAAGCAGTAGTGAGCGGATGTGGGGAGCATGGTAACAAACGGGGGAGGGAGGGGTAAGGGACACGGGTGGGTTCGGAAGTAGGGAAAGCGTATGTGGGTAGTGAAGGCGCCGGGGAGGGGGAATAAGGGCAGTGCTGGGAGGGGTAGGACGGCGGGGGTTAGGAGGTTCGGTGAGAGGTAGAGGCAAATCTGTTAACCCTTTAATCGCAGCATGATGCCTCCAGGCATTCCCCTGACTATGGCAGCATGATGCCTCCAGGCATTCTCCCTGGCTATGGCTGCAAGATACCTGGAGGCATTCCCCTTGCTACGGCAGGACGATGCCTCCAGGTATCTTAGAGGCACCATTGATACTTATACACAAAATTCAATAAATAAATAATTGTTTGAATTAAAAGAAATTTTGAAAAGTATAAACGCCATATTGGCCTTTGATTTGGTATGACAAAATATCATCAATTACCAAAGTAAATTACTAAAATCATATGCCACATCGTGTGACATTGCTATTTCCTCCCCAAAAAGGTGCCTGTCGTATCAGGGTCATTTATGCAGGCAATGCAGCATGATGCCTCCAGGCACAGCTAGGAATTTTTATCGGAAGGAACGGGTCTAGCGTGAAAGCTAGACTTGTTCCTTCCGATAAAAATTTCATTTTTTTTTCATCGGAACGCTTGTTGTAAGGCTATCGTAGTGTGTCGGAGGCTCAAATCGTGATAGTGGGATACGCCTTTAAAAGTCTGTCAGTGCTGCCACAGTCAATATCAAATAATCGGTGAGCTAGTAGCAGTTTTCACTCAGTGACCAAGTTTTCACTCAGTGTTCACAGTTTATATACTATCAGAAATCCATCAGTGGTGCCACTTTGCATAATCTAAGCAGGAAAAGTTGTTGGTCATTTCCTAGCTGGGTCGTTTCCATTAACTGATTTTACATCAGTGGTGCTTAAAGTCGGTCAGTGGTTCCTGACTGTAGATCAGTGACGGGAAATCGGCCAAACGGGCTTTATTCGCTGTGGCCTGCATCACTACCGTCAAATGTAGACAAACATTCACAGATCCGTTAATATCCCTCTAAAGCCCCACATCCACCAAAGTTGGTTATGAATCCGTCCGGCCTATTATCAATCCGTCCGTCGCAAAATTCGACGGATTGGCTGAATGTTTGTCGACGGTTACCCTACGGACGGCTAAACCAGCTTCCACCAACCATCCATCCGTCAAATTATTGAAGACCATGCGTCGTCAGCGACAGATTTGTAGCGGAAAGGAACCCCTGTCTCCCTGCCTGCCTACCTGCCTACCTGCCTGCCTGCCCACCTCCCTGCCTACCTGCCTGCCTCCTTCCCTCCCTGTCCCCCTGCCTGCCTGCCTCCCTCCCTGCCTCGCTGCCCGTCTGCCTGCCTCCCTGCCTCCCCCCTCCCTTCCTGCCTCCCTGCCTCCCTGCCACCAAACATCCGATCCACCGACCTACCGACCCACCCACCGACCCATCCCCCGACCACCCACACATCCTCAAACCAACCAACCAACAAACCGACCCACTGACCTACCGAACCACCAACTTACCAACCCACCATTGACGCATTGACCGATTGACCAACCTACCGATCATCCTACCGACTGATTGTACCACCTATTGATTGACCCACTGACCTATTGACCAACTGACCGCTCGGCCTACCCACTAATCGACCCACCTACAGATTGACCCTGCTACCAACTGATCAACCCACTGACCCAACCAATAAATGATGGATCGACCAACTGACTGATTGTGCCACCGACCAATCGTTCCACTGACCGATCGTCCCACTGACTGATCGTCCCACCGACAGATCGTCCCACCGACAGATCGTCCCACCGACAGATCATCCCACCGACAGATCATCCCACCGACAGATCGTCCCACCAACAGATCGTCCTATTGACCGATCATCCCATTGACTGATTGACCCACCGACTGACCCACCAAACAATCAATCGACTCATTGACTGATTAACCAACCGACAGATTGTCCCACTGACCAATTGACCCACCGATTGATTGACCCACTGACTGATTTACCCACCAACCGATTGACCCACCGACCAATAGACCCACTGACTGATCAACTCATCTACTGACCAACCTTCCCAATGACAGATCGACCCACATACCGATCGACCCACTGACTGATTGATCAACCCACCAATCGACTGATTGACAGATTGACCCACCGACCTTCCCAATGACCAATCGATCGACTATTTGACTGATCTTCCCATAGACTGATTGTCCCACCGACTGATTGACCCACCAACTGATTGACCCACCGACAGATCGACCCACCAACCAATCAACCGATCGACCCACTGACCGTTCGACCCATCGACCAACCAACCAACCCATTTATCGACTCATTGACAGATTGACCAACCGACCGATTGTCCCACCGACTGATTGTACCTACTGACCCACAGACCAATTGGCCTACCCACAAATCAACCCACCAACAGAATGACCCACCAACCAATCGACTGATCGATCCACTGACCCAACCAATAACTAATGGATGGACTGACTGACTGATCGACCAACTGACTGATTGTGCCACCAACAAATCATCCCACTTACCGATCGTCCCACCGACAGATCATCCCAACGACAGATCGTCCCATAGATTGATTTACCCACCGACTGACCCAACAAACGATCAATCGACTCATTGACTGATTGACCAAGCGACCGATCATCCCACTGACCAATTAACCCACTGCTTGATTGACCCATTGACTGACTTACCCATCAACCGATCGACCCACTGACCAATCATCCCACTGACCTATCCACTGAGCGACTGACCAACCTTCCCAATGACCGATTGACCCACTGACCGATCGACCCACTGACTGATTGACCCACCCACCAATTGACCCACTGATAGATTGACCCATCAACCTTCCCAATGACCAATCGATTGACTGATTGACGGATCCCGTTTGATCCCGGGCCCGGTTTGATCCCGGTCCCGGTTTGATCCCGGTCCCGGTTTGATCCCGGTCCCGGTTTGATCCCGGTCCCGGTTTGATCCCGGGCCCGGTTCGATCCCAGGCCCGGTTCGATCCCACCCCGACCAGGCCGCACCCGACCAGGCCCGGCCGCACCCGACCCGGCCCGGTTTGATCCCGGGCCCGGTTTGATCCCGGGCCCGGTTTGATCCCGGGCCCGGTTTGATCCCAGGCCCGGTTTGATCCGGCCCGGCCGCACCCGACCCGGCCACACCCGACCCGGCCACACCCGGCCCGGCCACACCCGGCCCGGCCCGGCCCAGCCCGGTTTGATCCTGGGCCCGGTTTGATCCCGGGCCCGGTTTGATCCCGGGCCCGGTTTGATCCCGGGCCCGTTTTGATCCCGGGCCCGGTTTGATCCCGGGCCCGGTTTGATCCCGGGCCCGGTTTGATCCCGGGCCCGGTTTGATCCCGGGCCCGGTTTGATCCCGGGCCCGGTTCGATCCCGGTCCCGGTTCGATCCCGGTCCCGGTTCGATCCCGGTCCCGGTTCGATCCCGGTCCCGGTTCGATCCCGGTCCCGGTTCGATCCCGGTCCGGCCGTACCCAGCCCGGGCCGCACCAGCCCGGCCCGGTTTGATCCAACCCGGTTTGACTCCAGGCCCGGCCGCACCCGGCCCAGCCGGGTTTGAGCCCCGGCCCAGCCGCACCCGGCTCGGCCCGGTTTAAGCCCCGGCCAAGCCCGGTTTAATGCCCGGTCCGGTTTGACCCCCGGCCCGGCCTGGGTTGAGCCCCAAACGTTTGAGTCAACAAACGAACGATAACACAAGATGTGTTTTGTGCATTTTTGGACGTATGGAGTAGGTATCCATTGACGGGGGAAAATATCAAACATGGTTTGATATTAGATCCGTCCGTTGGAATTTAAAATTTGTGGGTAATCCGTTGGTATTTTACAGACTAAACAGGGATGGTGAACGGAAAAAATCACTTCCACCAAAATCCGTACAGCTAATTATATACAAAGGCTGACGGATTGCAGACATTTTGGCTAGGTGGAAGAGAGAATGAAGGATCCGTACAAGTTTACCCGACGGAATAGTGAAACGTCGACGGAGAATTACTCTTCCACTGCTGACGGATACTGAAATCCGTCAACTTTAGTCGACTTTTTTTGACGGACGGATGCATCAACTTTGGTGGATGTAGGCCTTAATCCCATAGTTCCCAATGATTCATCAGCCTTCGAAAAGTTTTAGCGAACATTTCCCCACATAGGGAACAACATTGGTAGATAGTGTTGGAGTGCAAGGCAGAACTACCATAAACATACCCGTTTCTGGTAGCGGCAAACGGGTGTGCTGCTTCCTCTGGAGACTAAGATTAGAGGCCTCGCACCCTTCAAACATCACAAGGCTACACCTAAGATCATTATAAGTACGCCAGGGCCTGTCATAGGCAGAGTACACATGTCCCAAAGGCCAGACTGAATCTGTCCCACGCCGCCTCCCCACGCGCCGCCTGGGATCCGCTCCTGGTCGATTCCCGTTAGTCTCCGCCTAGACTTGCTCAAGTCTTTGATTATGAACATTTAGGATTAACCTTTTCACTACGTTGCATAGTACCGAATACACACATTGAAATACGCTGCTGCAGTATAATTTTCAAACCCTGTAGTAAGCTGGTGTTTTTCATAATATCCACAGTGACGTCATTATATCATACCTCCATAATAATTCAAAATAATTCGGATGTTATATGATAGTCATGATATCAACTATGATATCGTTTTACATGGGTTAGAAAAAATCAAAATATTCGCAATATTTCATTAAAAAATTAATTGCAATTACTTCATTTTTGGAAATGATGCCTCAAGGCATCATAGC
The DNA here is from genome assembly GCA_950022655.1 of Alentia gelatinosa. Taxonomy (NCBI): domain Eukaryota; kingdom Metazoa; phylum Annelida; class Polychaeta; order Phyllodocida; family Polynoidae; genus Alentia; species Alentia gelatinosa. The sequence continues at coordinate 29,828,875 of OX465585.1, read as the reverse complement.
GTACTATGCCTAGGAATGCCTCCAGGCATCATGGTGTACTATGCCCAGGAATGCCTCCAGGCGTAACAGCGTAGCTAAAGAGTTAAACACAATCAGGATAAAGGTTGTTGCAGTAAGACTGGTCCAGGAATCAAATCGCAGCAGGGCGGGGTGGAGTAGGTGGAGGGTTACAGACACTGGAGCCCGGAGTTAGTGTCTCTACCGTGGCAGGGTGGGATGGGGTAGCAGGAGGGGTTCAGGGACTGAAACCAGTGTATATCACAGCAAGGAAGGGTGGGGTAGGTGGAGGGGTACTTAAGAAGAAACCAACAAGTTTTAATCAAAGTCATCGTTCTCCACAAGTTTGATGCGGTGTGATATGAACGAGGAGACTGCCGAGTGAATATCACGTAGTGTTCAAACGAGTTGGGAGAACAATGACAAAAACGAGTTGCTTTCTGTATTTATCTCACCCCTGTACACACTAAAAGGATGGACATAACACAGGATATAGACCATGGACTGCAATACTAATAGGAGCATGGAGAACGAGTTCCCAATGTTAAGTCTATGGGACAAATTTACCAGGGGTGAGATAAAGGGACTGAAGCCAGTCTAGTGTCCGCCATTGTGAGAGCAGCTCAGCGGGCGGGCCGTTAGGTAAGGAGCAAATCAGCTCCAGTAATCAGTGTGGACGGCCTAGCTAGAGCAGGCAGCAAGTCGGTGCGTTCATATTAGATATTCAGTATGCTGAGGGAAAGGGAATTAACATTTACAACTTAAGTGTGCCAGCGTCATCCGCGAAATTATCGAAAGCTTTCTAGCACAATCAATCTGAATTTTAAACCAATTTCTATATCAATTTTTCAAAAGGAAAGATAAGAGTGTGCTCTATAGTGTAAGCATTCCCAACTCAGTGAATCGGCTGATAAACTACTCAAGAGTTTGGACATGCAAGGCTTTAATACAAGGAGGAATACATTGACTCCCTTTAACGTGTTTATGATGTAGATAATTTGCAAATCGCACAGTATATATGCTATAGACTTCATTGTCCTATTCTGTATATACATATATATTCTCAATAGAAAATCCAGGATGCAAGTGATGATATATTGTGGCGAGAATGGGGGAGTTGACACATCATTTATCACAGACTCTGACCAGAGGGTTCCCGAGGGTAGTCTTGGACTCCTATATAAGGACGGCGGCTGCTCTGGTGCTTCACTTGTGGCTTCAAGCTTAGCAGCGATTGAGCTCAGCTTCCCAGCCTTGTCCAGCTTCCGATACTCTGATGCATGGATTAGCATACTGCTTAGGACATTGATAACTCCAGGGGAACCCATTGAGCTGACTGTACTTGCCTATTTTCCTGAATACAATTTCTAAATGCTTGTTGACTTTACTTACTCTCTTAGATTTTTATTGATGTTACAATATCTTCATAGAGAAGGACAGGTCTAATGCCTTCATTTACCAACATTAAACATATGAATTCACCAATTACTACATAGCCCAGTCATTTTAATCACTTTCACATCACTGATACCATACCTGATAAGCTTTCCAGAAAACCCTCTAGTAATAAGCTATTTGCCTGACCATTGGATTTACCCAATACCATTTAGTGCAAGATACCCAGAATCTCCGCTGAATGTGTAGCTCATAAAGCATACGGTAGGTCACATAAGACCAGTGGCGATATCAATCTCATATATCTGCAATCTAGATACTACAGCGGATTTGATAATTAAGGCTAATTGTGTTGTTGGTAATAATGATGGAGCGGTAATACAAGCCACCACTCTGTCAGACATTGTAGAAACAACTACATGCCATCTGACGGATTCAATGCCATTCTGACAATGCACCACAGCTTTTCCTTCAACCTAAACTGCTGCACGGTAAAAGAAAGTTTCCACCCACCCTCCCTGGCATTGAAACTCTTTATTCATAGGATGATTTAACCTTGTTAATGACTGTCTAGAGATTACCTCATACTCATATGTATTAGCCAAAACCATTACTAATTATGTAATGATATTGATCAGTTACTTCAGGGTACTGCGTTATTTACCCAATTGTATAAAACTACTTGTTGCCTCCAATTAAGAAGAGAATTCATTTACAATCATTTTGATACTTTATCTTGTATACTACGTTGTACTCAAGGTAGAAGTCAAAATGGACAGTTTTGTTATAAAAATTTAAAAGTAGCAAAGAGCTCCTTTTTGTTATATCTGCCATATGTCAAAGCATCAGCAAGGTCGGCGAAAAATGGAGAAAAAGGGATTGGTTGAAAATAATACATTAATTTGATATCTCAATTCCAATGTCTGTTTTTTTCTTTTAGAGCGTGCTCGCACGCCCTATATACATTGCCGAGAGGTTAGAATGCTCATATACAGACTTCCATTGTCTTTCAAGAAGATTATACCTTCACTATCTGCGTACTATTCACTGTAATACTGGGAAAGGAGCAGGGTGCCAGTGTCTCAGTGTCATAGAGGTGTGCCCAGCTGACCATGACCACTCATTCTAGACTGAAATAACTCAAGACCCACTGGTGCTAGATACGTTTTGGTCCTAGAGTCAGGCAGTCGCAGAAATGGCAAGTTGACTGGGTGCAGGTGGGCTAGGGAAAACTATCCATAGACTGAATGTAAACCAAAGCTTTTAATTGAAAGTCATTCATAATTGCACTTTCATCCATCAATGATGAACATACCTTTTGCTCCTAGTTATTGTTATATACAAATCAATGCTTACTTACACTAATTAGATATGTAGCACAAGTCAATCTCAAGGACTTTTTGGAGGTGTATAATCCCACCACAGTCCCTTCTATGCCTCCCTGGTCTATAGTACACCCATTTTCAAATAGCAATGGACAGCTGTGGCCCTGAGGCGGAACGGTCGGGTGACTCTGAGCTGCTAGACTTTCACTAGAGATCTAGTATTGATCACACTCTCCTCCACTGTCACAGCCCTGCGAGCCAAGTCGAGACGAGAGGCATGGAATCTAAACTAATGGATCTGAGCTCCAGCCACAAAACACTGCACCAGGTCGGCGTAGCTGCAGCATCGCTTGACTGGAGTCTTTGTGCATCGCCGCTGGAGCAGTGACGAACCAAAGGGGTGTGAGAATGGTCTTCTACAGTGAGTTAATTACTGTGAAACACGGTTTTTTGTATACAAGGTTTATCTCCTTTCTGTTTTTTATCATGAAGCAGGTTGTAAGTGAACTTACCTATGAATAGATCCAGAAACCATGTTCTTGGTTTCTAGCCAAATGTTCTATGTTTTCAAACCTTGAGTGGTAGGCAAAACTGAAGTGTTCCTACTGTGATGACTCCAATAGAACATGGTTCTTTGGCTCTTAGATTAAGTGTATTATTTTAAAGCTTTTCAAAGCTTAGTTCGATAAAATGTATACAGAATTACCTTAAAGACAACTAATATAGTGATTTCTCTTCATAACATATTATTCACCCATTAGGTACATCACTGTGATACAATAATGAACATGTTTCACAGTATCAATTTAACAAGGATAATATTAGGAAACGTCCTCACTGTGGACAAAACGGTTCCTGTTCGAGGTCAGTCGTCGATTCCATACTGCCTTCCGCCTATGGCGTCAGGCAGTATGAAGGACAATTGCTTATTATTATATGCCTTAAATCGATAGAAAAACGACAATTTAATGACTTATTAAGTCACACTCACAGCGGGCACGTACATTATTATTACTGCACCCCTAGCAGCGGGCAGTATTTCATAGACATTCGCACACAGGTATATAATAATAGAGAAAACGTAGTTAGTGAGCCTGTAGTGATTGCCGTTTTATATACCTTCTTTATGCCAGGTTTAACATTGCCAGCCACAGCGGCCACGTTTCAGTTTTTCGTGGAGCTACGTGGAGCACCGTGGTCACAAACGTGAGGGATGTGACATGACTCAGGGGGACGGGATGGACAAAGGTGACAGATCATAACACACCCTGGCTGCCATCGCTGCTGGGGAAGAATTTTGAAATGACAAAAGATTGACTGATGGCCTAGAACTAATGAGAAACATACCAGGCCCTCATGAGACGTGATGAATGTCACATAACATGATTGAACATGACCAAAAGTTGGTGGCTGTACAGGGAACTGTGGACAAAATCTCTTTTTTATATATAAAGTTATAAGACTATCTTTAACAGCAAGGTCTAAGGGGATGGAGGACAAAATAAGAGATGAGTGAAAATCAGCCGAAACAGGGTGGAATATCAAGAGTGTAAAGGAGACCATGGTAAATAAACATCAACCTATTTTTGGCAACGTCATTGACCAGGTTCCCCGAGTTTCCCGTTTATCTTATTAGTTAATATGATTTGTACATCGAGTTAGGGTGTGGATGGAATAAGGTTTGTGTGCGCGGGGCTTGTAGTGGGTGGGGGAATGTGGAGGTTGGGTATGGGGTGTTTTTGTAAGTATGGGTCCAGAGTTCATTACCCCACACGAAGACGCCTAGAACCAAGTCAGTATGAAACTCAGATACCTAATTAACTGTTTTAATCAACGTTCCCCAGCAGCGCTCGAGAGTTTATAACGTAATTACATGACGCACACCATAAAACACTGTGAGTTTTTCGTCTTGGCCTCGCCTACCTAAACCTTTTTTAAAGTTATAAACAAGGAAAACCGGTTCATCTTAGGAAATAGACATTCATCTCTCCAAACACAGAATTTGATAATATAGTAAAACATGTCCACCTTGTTGGAACGTCCTCTCGTATCAAGTTTCTTTCAATAAAAATATGAAACGAGCTCGTAGGGCGAGTTTGATACTCAAAATGTTTTGCTTAGTTTCTTACAAGAAATAAAATGTATTTTATAATTTATTTTCTCAAATACATGTTTTGATAATATTTTACTATAATTGTTTGTGTATATTTATGGTGATATTTCATATTTTTCTGTGGTATCAATCGTTCCAAACACTGCTTTACTATATACCCATACCGTATATATTGTAAATACGCACCGTTTCGGCATATGACGTAAAAATACTGTACGGATCAGTGGTCCGTACACCAAAATACGGACTACCTTCCCACACACGTTTATTAAAATTTTGGTTGCTATGCAAATTGAAATAAAAAAAATTAATTTCGGGTATATAGTAAATATATAACGTCCAACCATGCTTGTACAAGCTACAAAACTCGATGATAATTTACAATTTGTACGGAACTCGGCATAAATGTCTCGTTCCGTACAAACCGTAAATTAGCATCTCATTTTGTAGCTTGTACAGCATGGTCAGGACGTTCTATATAATTACTCGCTTGCATCAATTGCGTATACTTAAGTTTCATACCAATATGAGAAGTTCTTTTTGATATTTGACCAGTGAATCTGTTTGTAAGAGGACACTCATCAGGAGATGTCAGTACTTGGCAATAACGTGAAACCTTCTTTTTGAAAACTTTGAATTCGGGAATTGTTTTATATAACAACAATACCTGAACCGGCATGTGATGCCGTTCTTCCTCCCGGGCCCTAACACAAATACTCCTCTCTTGGCAGCATGTATTTTACTATATACAATCTTTGAGACCATCGGTGTTTAACGTACAAACATCACTATAGGGTGATTTGATGAGATGGAATGAGGATGAATGAACAGTCAATTATTTGAGGGGGATGCTCTCGCCTATTACTCCTGAGTGATTATTACCCCTAAGTGATTAGAACGACTTCATTAAAATACGACGTGACATCTCTTGCCTGCGGATCTGGGGTCCATTGCCCCACGTTTGCGGTACATATACGGATCGCAGAATGGCGGCCCAAGGGCTTAAAAATAGTTCCCAAATTTAGCCCTTTCCTTACTAATGATGCCATTATGGCATTCCTCAGCCACGGGTCAATGGTAATATAGGCTCATAACTCGACAGATAACCAATAGAATGACACAATTTTTGTACGGAATATGTATCTAGATGTAATCAATAAAAAAAGCTCAAAGTCTATCTGACCACTCCAACCTTTAGAGAACATATATATGAACATGTGGCCCACGCTCAATAAATTCAATTTGCTGGATGCAGATTTAACATTAAGCAACTTGATTATAAGGACAGGGAGTGATGTGGGTTAGTCGGGGGGTTGTACCCATAGTTTAGAATTGGTTATTCTAATCTCTTTGTCAGAAGCAGAAATATGTTTTGCTGGTTCATTGAACAGTAATTCCATTCTTTCCATTTGAATTGTGATCCTACACTCGATTTATTAGGCGCTAAACGCTGTTACATATACATTCAGTACGCAGGGAAGCACCCTGCGCCCGTCTAAATGTGCATCCTAATCTGAACCAATTGATCCACTTGCTCTCACTGCACTTAGTTGAACATTATATAAGAAAATACTAGCTTGATGTGCACATTAGTAGTGCTTCGCGATACGAGGGTGGAAAGGTGGGGGGAGTAGCTGCAAGAGACCCCAGGCCGAGTGCCATCAGTAGAAAACTATCAAATGAAATATCACAAAGCATTTCAGTGCTTCGTGGAGCTACGTGGAGCAATGTAGACACAAACGTGAGGGATGTGACATGACTCAGGGGGACGGGATGGACAAAGGTGACAGATCATGACACACCCTGGCCGCCGTCGCTGCCGGGGAAGAATTTTGAAATAACAAAAGATTGACTGATGGCCTAGTACTAATGAGAAACATACAAGGCCCTCATGAGACGTGTGAACATCACATAATATGACTGAACATGACCAAATGTAGGTGGCCGTACAGGGAACTGTGGGAAAAACCTCTTATTATATATAAGGTTACGAGACCCCAGAAATATCACAAAGCATTCGTGTTCAGCGTCTACTACTTCTTCTTCTTCTTCTTCTTTTTCTTCTTCTTCTTCTTCTTCTTTTTCTTCTTCTTCTGCTTCTTCTTCTTCTTCTTCTTCTTCTTCTTCTTCTTCTTCTGCTTCTTCTTCTTCTTCTTCTTCTTCTTCTTCTTCTTCTTCTTCTTCTTCTTCTTCTTCTTCTTCTTCTTCTTCTTCTTCTTCTTCTTCTTCTTCTTCTTCTTCTTCTTCTTCTTCTTCTTCTTCTTCTTCTTCTCCTTCTTCGTCTTCTTCTTCTGTTAATGTTAATGGATATAAACCCATGGCCTTGCACTTAGCTTTTTATGAGATAGACCGCTGGGATGGAGTTAAAGGTGAGTAAGGCCGTCAGTAACACCGCAACACTGTGTTAGCTCTTTGCTTTTATCTAACCACATTGCAGTGTGGAGGGACCAGAGTAAAGCTTTTCTCTGGTGCCAAAACGTAAAAAGACGTATTCAGGGAGCACTTATGCTAAAATACTCTTTTCTAACCGCAATATTTGTACCTGTGTAGCGGTGGCCCGCTTTACCTCTTCTTAGGCCGAAATAATCTTTAGATAATGTCTGATGCTATAAGAGCAATTCTGCGAATGTGTACGATCTGCAGGTCGGTTCGAATTATAAAAGAGCTTGGTGATCCAGTATTCCTACTCACAATACAGTAGGACCCTGTCTAACGGGCACCCCGCATAAGCAAACACCCTGCTTTAATTGACACCTTTGCTGGGAACGGATCCCTCTTTGTTATGTTTATTTTAACCACATGTAGGCGGACACCATGCGTAAGTGGATACTTTGGCCCGAACAAAGAGTGTCCGTTTATGTCGGGTTCTACCGTTTGTAAACTTCACAAAAAAATTAATAAACAATAGTTTATTCAGTTCTTAAGGATATTTGAATCACTTAACTAATCTTGTATTGAAATATATGTTGAAGAGATTAGGTGATACTACCTATTGTTAGGCAATTTTTTGTGATTGATTAAAATTGCAAAGAAAGTTTATCGATGGGGCTACTTAAGTTTATTTATCCTACCCCTAATATAAAATCCCATAGGTTTAGCATTGAGTTTCCGTATGCCACTCTGACTGGCATACAGAGTTTTATATGCCACTAGTGGCATACAGAATTGTTATCACGTAATATTTCAAAATCGAGGAGACTGGGTAAGATAAAATCAAAACCTGATTCGTTTTAATCGTGGCCAACGCATTCCACTCCTGGAGTTTTGGCTCTGGACTTCACTCGGCTTTGCCTCATGAAGTCACTCTGCCAAACTCCAGTCGTGGCATACGGTGGCCAAGATTAAAATTCAACCAGTTTTACGATAGTATTATAGTACGACTATCTCTTTGTAAAACACCTATGATTGGTGAAAGTGATTGTCGAAAATAAAATTTATCTAAAAAAAAACTAAAAAAAACGGGAGTGCCTAGACTTAGTCCCGGACTTCATACCTTCCCTAGCTGAGGCTAGGTAATTAACGGGGGAAACAGGCACAATCAATCAAAGTCAAGTAGCCCAGATCCAACCACGAAAAGAGTAAGGAAGATCTCACTCTGTTGAGATCCCAAGCAGTGCCTTCTTCACATGACAAGAGACCTGCCAACCTACTGTGACCCGGTCTTATATATCTAAAGCGGGTTACGTAACAAAGGGTGAACCCATGGCACTTCTTCATGGCTCCATTGTTACACAGCAGGAACTGGCGCGCCACATCCTGTGACGAGGGAGACAAACAACCACTCGATACCTACATCCTCTACACCTGAATACTTACATAATACTACCATGATTTGGATCTGCGTGGTCGTATTCTCTGCGTAGTTGATGCGTAGTAATACTCAGAGCGATAGCAAGGAGTATTTCATGGCGTCAACTACAAGGAGAATATGGCCACACAGATTAAAATCATGGTAATGTATTTATTATTCACCCCTAGGAAAATACAGCGATCCGGAATCTAGTCAGTAGCTATCTGTAGGCTTTATAGGCTTAGTATGGAGACTTCGTATTATGTGGGTAATAAATTGTAATGCTTTCTGTGTACACGGACACTTGGGATGAGGCTATTCCTGCTGCTTTCACACATACGGGTAGTTAATGTACGCACAGTGAATTAATTAGTCCCCATGTGTAATTCCATGAATAAGACAGATTTACCTACCCACCGAATAACAATTTGCTTTAGCATAATTTCCTTGAGTATGAAATTACTGGTCAAAGTAATCAGACGAAGCATACTCCAATCGTTACACTGTCTCGTCTGTCCAAGTTTATTTATTGAGAGTCTCCATCAAAAAATAAACTTGGACAGACTAGTCAGCCGTAGGAAAATCCAATTAGCCTCAATTATGTTTAAAAATAAGAATAACCTAGAATGGCTAGACTGTAAAGCCCGCAACACAAGACTCTCCAAGAAAATTTTGTTTAAAATTGCCAATGTGCGAAGTAACCTAGGACAACGAAGCCCCTATATACGGGGAGCCTTACTGTGGAACTCACTACCTGTAGAATCCCAACGAGTTGATGACATAGAAACCTTTAAACAACAAATAAGAACTATCACCTGATACCCAGGATATTGGATGTATAAGGTATAGGATAATGTGTCCAAGGATACCTTTCATATCTTCTCATTTTACTCATCTTTCAACCTTCTTATTATCTATTCTATGTATTAAATAACTTCTGTTTATTAATCTGCAAAATGATGTAAACTGTATCTCGATGTAATCTGAACCCTTCAAAATGTATCAGAAAAACTCGCCTCGGTGAGAGATACTAATAAACTATAAAAAAATTTTTTTTAAAAATACTGAATTAATATGGATCCATAAAATCCTGTTAATTCTTGACGTTACTTTTGCGACTCTGCATTATTAACATTGGCATAACTGTCTTTTTGAATTGATGCGACCCGAAAAGGCTGATATTGCCAATCTCTTGGCAATAAATGGCCTTATCTCTCTCCTAAAACAGGAAATGAATTGCTTGCATATACAAGCAGCATTGATACTAGCATTTCATACCTGCCCTCAATACATCTATCGCACCTACTACTACTACTCCAGTATAATGGAGGGCAAGGCTCTGTGAGCTGCTCACCACTATATATAGCCAGAGAACGTGTTAAAAGCGCCTTGTAGGCTTCAGGGGCTAATTCTGCCCTCCAAAGGTCATCCTGACACAACCATAATAGCTGGTCTGCACACAACGAGGGGTTGTGTACGTCTTTCGCTGCCCCGATATCAATATAGCCTAATGGCAGGGAGCCTTTGTGTCTGGGCCTCATTCTGTGTGCTGGTATGTACAAACCACAGGGGAGGCTCCTAGATGTAAAGGAGATTGTCCCCTGTGTTGGTCCAAAGTACTACTACGCTACCCACCAGAGTAAAGCTGGGGCTTGTTAAGCCTGGGAACCATATGGCCATGCGTCCTTGACCATAAAATAGCGCGTGGGTTACTATAAAAGGCTGCGTAAAATTTGTCTAACATGCCATGGCGTAGTTGCTCATACTATACTGAATTTCAATAAAGCTGCAGGGTTGTTAACCCAAGCCCTATACCAGAAATGTAAAGTCGGATTCACACGATGGGATTCATCATTCGTGTACCTTAGCAGGATTAGTCTGAGACAAATCCTGCTGGGCTTCAGTACACAAACACGATTTCGTCTAAATTATAGGGTTCCATTTCCCTGAGACATGTTTTCCCCTGCAATTGTTGGTGACCCCTGAACAGAATGATAGCTACACTCAAGCTGATAACCTGGATATCTACCGCTCGCTAATGGTACGTGAACTGGAGATGGCATTAACAAATCTTTCTGCCAATTGAACTCATTCGTGTTACCCACAAGGAACAGAATCTTGTGAGATTCTGAACCCTGTGAGGTGCATGAATCCCACCGTGTGGATTCCACTTAACCCTTTAAGGGTGAATGATGCCTCAAGGCATCATCCAGCCCAGGGCGAATGATGCCTTGAGGCATCATCCAGGCCAGGGCGAATGATGCCTTGAGGCATCATTTCTCAAAAATCTAAAAAATTGTTTAAAAAAAAAAAAAAGGAGGAACATCAAGGGAACTTTCACAGAATGTATGTATAATATCATTATTAGTATTTCTATTCAAAAGAAATAAAATACTTAAGACTATAAATCATATCACATGATTGAACAATGGAATTATGGGTTTTAACGACTGTGTGCCCGTCCTATAGCAGTATAAAGTGCCACCAGCACCCGTCCTCCAGGTGGTAACTTGGCCACAGGCACCCATCTTTAAAGGGTTAAGACTTCAGCTTACCCGGACTGGCTTGACCCAAGAGATGGGAGAACGGTAGTGGTGCAATAGATTCAAACTACAATGTCCCACAACAGAATCGGTAAGAAAAGAGCCCTACCAGTAACACCAGGGGCCCGTTTAATAATCTGGGATGGCATTTAAGTAGGGCATTTCTGTCCACCATAGAGACCTTGGGATGATGTGGGTAAACTTTATTCAACACTTATAGCCGACCATGCCATATCATATTCTTATTTAAACTTGCAAATTTTTCACACGTATCTTTTTCCACCCACCAACACCTATCATACCGTGTCATAATTCACGTGTCTCTCCTGATAGAGGAAATCTGATTTTGGATGGCGGAATTCCGGATTTTCAAGATGATTGGCCAGGAATGTACATACCGAGGCGTTGGACGAGTGTAAGCGAGTTATTGTCATGGTAATATCAGTTCCTTTTAGGTACGGACTATTTTTCACGACGCACTATTTACCGGTTTCAAAGACTACTTAAGTAATCATCATTACACGGTGTACTGATTTTCATCATGATAACAAACATTAATAGTTTCTCCAAAATTACTTCTGCTCTCATATTTCGCGAGTGCTTTAGTACTGTATAAACTGTGTTATCTACAAAACTCTTGCATATGGTGAATCATGAATTATCCTAACATCAATATAAACCGAAATACATTTGATGCGATCATCAGGTTTGTATAATTGAGGGTTGTATTAGATAATGAGCATTTGGAATTGATGCTTCAATAGAAGGCTTCTTGTTTAAACTATATATTACAGGTAAGTAATACCGTATTAGGAATCTTGGGGAAAGTGAATGCATTTGATAGGAAATGGGGTAACGTCACAGTATAGAGAGTCAGTCATCTCATTTTGAGGGCATCGAAAAGGCAGAGAAATCAATACATGACACATTTAAAGGAGACTATTCCAAAGGGATAGATGTAAACTCTAGGTAGGTTTTAGAATTTCGAGTTTTACATTAATTTAGATATACATACACCGGGCGGCAAAAAGGCGTATACATATGTAGAGTAATGAAAACGTTAGAAATTATTTTTCGGGGTGTATATGCGTGTATTCTTCTTCTTTAATTCATGTTTTGCACGTTTACGCCAAGTGTCACAGAATATAGAGTGACATGTATATGACTGGCGTATATGTCACGCAGAGGATATTTCCTCATGTATACGCCTGGCGGAAAATACAGCCATTACGCGTCTGTATACAAGAGGAAACAGTGATGTATCTGCCTCATACGCTGGCGTGAAATGTGGACGTATACATATGAAAACAAGTCAATATACATCCGATACATGCACTTACGCGATGGCGTATAAATATATTAGTAAAGTGGTGGTTTTTGTGGAGTGTATTCATCAGATCCTCATGAGCACGATGGTGAAATTATCTTAAATTACACAATGGAAATTTCCTCGCATGAGACCGCTTGGCCTACCTTCACCACCTAAATCATTCTCCCTTCGTGCATTCTCCATACACAAAAAGAGGGTCTCATTTTAGGGAGCGTAAACAAACTGATTCTGGAAGTATATCTGTGCAAAAGGAAATACACAAAGGTTGTGCTGCATTTTATTTGGACATTTCTTAGTTATAACTTATTATAAGAATAATTGTAAATAGGTGCATGGTTGACCATACCTTGTGTAAATTTGGAGCGCATATGCGCCGTATCATATGAAATGGATTCTCTCTGTAATTCCATCGTGTTGTAAACTGGTGGTCCGTTAAGACCAATCATCTGACTGAGGGCTCACCAGTATAAATAAAGGTCTTTAAGAAAATCTAATGCCACATCACAGCCTGCAGCATCTGTACCTCATCAGATGGAATGCAAATGCTAAGCTTATGGACTTGGATATTACGTCCGTACTGCTCTGAATAAAACATTATACAATAGCTACACAGTGAGATGGCCGGTTTTTAAACAGATATAGATTTGTTCATGCTCCCATTTCAAGTGCCAAACCACCTTGCATATGACCATATATGGCAAACTCAGTTTCCGTGTATTATGTAGACATATGGCAATTGGATCCGCAGTGGTCAGGAGACTGTTGTCTGAACGTATTGTCCAGGTATGAGAATGCCGCAGGTGAGATGATGGCATCATCTAGGTCAGGGCACCTGTGTCGTGTAGTCCTTATTCAAACAGCCTTTGGCGCCCCACCCACTACCGTCCCAATACCAGTGATTATTCACAGAGCCGCAGTGCCAATAGTCATTACCATTAGAGTCAACATGGCGGTAAGAGATTCGAGTGATTAGGGAGGTTAGAGAGCGTGGGTCGTGGATGGAGGTAAATGTAATAGGGAGCCTCATATACATTTTTTTTTTTTTTTTTTTTACAAATATTCAAAAATAATTTCAGAAATCCAACATGGTATTGTTATCTCCTCAGAGCTCCATTCCATCAAAACCCTAGTAACAGCGACCGCAGTATTTTTTGTATTTGACATTCATGATTTAGGGATTTTGACTGGAGAAACACAGGTAGGTAATCTAATATTGTCTTTTTTTTCATTGGCCCCAATTCTTATCCATACAAGCAAGTTGGCTGTCAGTTTTTAAATTTTTGTATTCACGAAATATTTCATGACAAGGCCATTCGCCTACAAAAGGTGGCGATGCTCTACAGTGAGGTCACATTGAACATGACACAATATACGTAATTTGATCCTCTTACGACTTTGTCGCTAGAGCCTATGGACGCGCTGGTGAATGTTGGCCGCACTACAGGCCTCAGAGTAGACTTGCTCAAGTCTTTGATTATAAACATTTATTAAATGATTATACACAATCAGAATAAAGATCATTATAGTATCTATCCTTCTCTGACTGGGCTCTGAATCAAAGACTTGTCCACTATGAACAGAATCTCCTGTTTATGGTCCAAGCCACTCCCTGTAACCCTACACCTCCTCCTACCTCTTCCCCTTCCCTCCTTCAGTTCCCTGGCCGCCTGTGTTGTCATAGCAATAAATTTCGACTACTCCTGACTATGACCCAATTAAGATCAAAGTGAGAGGGTATTAATTTCCCAGCAGATATCCTAACCGGTACCCAGGATATCTGTATGGAGAGTGTTGGAAATACTGGAGCTAAACAGTATCCATTACCGATTTTGTACAAGTCCCTGTATCCCAGTGAGGAGGGTAGCCAAAGGATGTAGGGACTGGAGCCAGTCTAGCCTCAGAGCTAACGCCAAGGCACACTCACGCTGGAGACCTGCGCATCTACCGCTCACCAATCATACATGGACGAGAGATGACATTAACAAAATTTATCTTTCTCCCAATTGAACTCATTCGTGCTACCCACTGTCGCAGATAGTGGGGAACCAAATTCTAACTCCTTTAAAAGAAAACCTAACACAGCTGCTGACACTGGATTAGAATCACGACGAATTCAAAATGATAAACATATGATCATAGATTTTCTGTAGGTGGAGTTGATGATTCTCAGTCTAGTGCCTGTCCTACTGCTCCACAGAGCCCAATGCACAGGTAGGAGACATCCATGTTGTAATTCAAGAAGGCACGTAATATTCCAAAATCGAGGAGATAGGGTAGGATAAAATCAAAACCTGATTCGTTTTAATCTTGGCCCCCGCATTCCACTCCTGAAGTTTTGGCTCCGGACTTCACTCGGCTTCGCCTCATGAAGTCACTTTGCCACACTCCAGTCGTGGAATACGGTGGCCAAGATTAAACCTCATCCAGTTTTACGATAGTGTGTTTTGGTCAGCTATTGATCAAGGAAACATTTGATAAACCTAGGGCTAACAAAGCGTTATCGATGCCATATAGCTTCATCCTTTTGGGTTATTCATTGAGCAATTCCTCAGGCGAGGGCTGCACCATGGAGTTGTCCCATTACACTAATTCCATATAAAGAATACAGTAGACCGAGTAGCCAATGACTGCATTCGCAGCAAACCCCTTGACCCTGACCTCTTTACATGATATTTTCTAGCGGCTTGGGATGGCTCTGCAGTCGAGAGTTGACCTACTATCGTAAAACTGGATGAGGTTTAATCTTGTCCACCGTATTCCACGACTGGAGTTTGGCAAAGTGACTTCATGAGGCGAAGCCGAGTGAAGTCCGGAGCCAAAACTTCAGGAGTGGAATGCGGTGGCCAAGATTAAAACGAATAAGGTTTTGATTTTATCCTACCCTATCTCCTCGAATTTGGAATATTATGTGATAACAATGCTGTATGCCACTAGTGGCATATAAAACTCCGTATGCCAGTCAGCGTGGCATACGGAAACCCAATGTTAAGCCTATGGGATTTTATATTAGGGGTAGGATAAAATCTAATGGGCCACAACCACCCTCGCTGGTAACATAAGGTCCTTAACTGGGACGGTATAGGGCACATAGCTATTGTGTTATGGAAGCAGCCAGTCCCCCCCCCCTTTCCCCCGATAGCGGGCCCAGCTATTATTGAATTTGATTAAGAAATTTTTGGGAGGTTTGCCCTAAAAGGGCTTCAAAATAAAAGTTTCTGAGAGAATGAGCGCTCCTGTACAAACTCGCAGAGAGGTGAAAGGAGAAAACCCATCTCACAAGATGAAATTTCACAAACTAAAAGGGGTTCACCCTCGTCTCACGAGGAACTATAGATTATGACAGCAGAAAAAAAGTAGTTGTCCCCTATTTACAGTGGAGCTATCTTACAATTTCCTGGCGAATGATTGCAGAACTACCAATCACTCTGTGCCCTCTAATGATATTTTAACACATATATGTGAAGTCTAAAAAGGCACGGCGCTGAGCTACTGTTGACATTGAGCGCGACAGAGCAGCTCTTAGTGCAGGTCAACAGGATGTGGCCGCTGAGTACGTTAGAAGCTCGCGTGTCGTGCGTGCGCCTCCCACGCCTTAACCTTTGAGCATAAATCCTAGTTAGGATAGAATCAGTCAGCCCCAGGCGAGTGGAGGCAGAATATATGGAGGTATGCTTGGTGTACCTGTATGGCATCTGTTCAGACATATCTTTACAGGAAATAACCACCGAGTTCGAATATCGAGAAACAGATGGAATTCGGGTACACTCATTATATCTCCTTATCATTATGTACCTGGAAATCTTTTTTTTACACATTTCCTCATCAACTAAACAAGTCACGTAGTACGGATGGTAGTATTATTTATAGTTCATCGCACTGGAACGAATGGAATCCGCACAGCTGGCCAGTAAGTGCTGGCCACAGGTATGTGGTTATATGTGGAGACATGGTTAGTGTTAGAATGGTTAATATTTCGTCTCTCAGTGACAAACTGAATCTGTACTCCTGGTCAGTAAAACTGAGACATTTGTACATGGGTATATAACAATATATAACGTCTGGACGACACAGGCTGTATTAGTAAGATTCTCAAGGATGCAATCTCACATTTATATTCCCTGTTTGAACAATGCAGTTACCACTGTCCCTAAATGATAGTGGTAGAACTCCTAAGTCCAAATATTGATTTAACACCCCACTCCTCAATGTAAATGTTAATGTTATCTAATCACATATTAACTATTGAAGTTTTATAATACGTTTTGCATATTATTATATACCTATGTCCGAATGTCTATGGAATACTGTCCGCTGCTAGGGGTGCAGTAATAATAATGTTCGTGCCCACTGTGAGAGTAACTTAATTAGTCATTAAAATATTGTTTTTTCATCAATTTATGATATATAATAATAAGCGAACGTCCTGACTGTAGACGAAACGATTCTCGTTCTTGGTCAGTCGTCAATTTCATACTGCCTGACGCCATAGGCGGAAGGCAGTATGATATTGACGGCTGACCTCGAACAGGAACCATTTCGTCCACAGTGAGGACGTTTCCTAATATTACTGTTCAGCTTTGACTGAGTGAGCTGAGGGATCTGCGATTGAGTTCAGGATTTGGCTTCTGATATTCGAGATGTAATCTCACACTATCGGCCATACTATAACTGTCTATGGTGTCCAGATACTACCCCTGTACATATACTCTTATCTAACCTCCCTGACATCACACCATGGTGTACATCACGAGGGGTTGCTCGACCGGTACACGGTTAGAGGAGCTTTTCCACCAGCACACAAGATATATCAAGATTTATCACGATTTGGACGATTTGCCAAGTCTTGCTAGGTTTCGAGAAATCGTGTGCATTTTGGCTGTAAACCATCGGTCCGGTAAACTACCTTTGCCGTGTTCTTGCCGTGATATGTTCCGGTATGCCGCGATATGTCGACAATAGATCCTGAGGCATTGCGGTGGTGGAGCACCATAATATACACACATCATCGTGAAAAAATACTCATATCATCACACATGACGTGTCGCGGCAAAGGATGTAGGATATGTCTTGGCACTGTAAGAGATACCAAGATATAACACGCAAAAGCACCATGTTGGTAGAATCAGTACTTAACCCTTTCCTGACATGGCCCAATATCAGGTCGAGTAGTTAAATGCCCATCCTTGACGCATGACCACCTCTGTAGTGTAGGCCTAAGTTGTACAATTGTTGAGAAAATGTATTCTTTTCCACCATAGTTCAAGTTGTCTGTCAATGTTTACATAGTTATAGATATAATTGTATTCCTTGATTATCATTATTGAGGCGTTTTACACAATCTCTGTGGGATCTATAAAGATCCTTTGTGAATTACCTGAGACATTCTAATAAAAATAGGAAAATGATGCCTTTGAGGCATCATTTGCACTAGCCACGGGAGTGTCTTGAGGCATCATTTGCACCAGCCACGGGAGTGTCTTGAAGCAATATTGGTAAAGAAATACACAATATTACCATGATTTGTATCTGCGTGGTCGTACTCTCCACATAGTTGACGCGTAGTTATATTGCGGAGAGTCAACTACAAGGAGAATACGACAGCGCAGATCCAAATCATGGTACTGTTGTATCTATCACTCACCTTTCTACTAATTACCAGAAAAATCCTAGGAGAATACGGCTTTCCGTATTATACGCAGTAGAGATCTGTAGGCTACATAGGCTTGGTATGGAGATTCCGTATTAAGTGGGTAATAAAGGGTTAAACATATTCTGTTCCTCCTAAAATAGTCACTTCGTGTCCGTTAGAATCCGATTTAATCAGATCCTGACCTGCCAGCCCAGACGCTGTACCCGATGACACATGAGAATCTGTATTAGTCAAGCAGGGGATATTTCAAAAGATAGAATACTGTACAGTAATGGTTGGCCCTATCTATAGACACAAGAGTGCGTCATATAAACTATTTTAAACCAATAATATATCATATATTTATTAGCGCCCTTTTTTAACCAGGTGGCTCTATTCGCGTGGTCGTTCCACGGATATATTTCCAGCGGTTTTTTTGTTTATTTATTTGTGTGTACAATTTCTTTATTGAGCCAGATGTAGGTTATTAAGAAAGAAACTGATAAGTGTTTGGTCCATTTCCCCGTACGCCATCGAGTTTGGAGCGCTCAGACATATGAACGAGGCGATACACGAGTGAAAATTCTGAAGTGCTGCAAACGAGATGGCAAACGGGGACACAGACCAAGCACGGTTATATTTCTGATTTTATCCTAGCCTGGAAATATTCATCCGTTTATCACCCATTGCGTATGAGTTACCGTACTCGCATGCCTGTTGAGAACGAGTTCCTAATGTTAAGCATATGGCCATTTACACCAGGCTAAAATTTCATGCCATTCCTCAACATATTTCAATATTTTTGGCCTAACGAAGAAGCAGATGGCTCAATGATTAAGCGCGTCTTTATAATGACAGTAAATAAAGAGCACCCAAATCTACTAGTGATATCAGCTATTTCACAGGTGTCAGTACATTGTGAAGCAATGAGATTATGTTAACCTCAAGCCACAGTGCAGCAGAATTAACAATACATATTGCTGAATGAAAACAACTTCCTCCAAAAGTTATACAAAAACCACTATGAACCTCCTTCCTCACCTTTAGCCATCAATGATCTTGTCTAGTCGTACATTTTATTCCTGACTCTTTTACTACTCCCATCTTGTGGCAGTTCTTTCTGGCCGTGCCTACGACAGCGGCACACAGGTCGTTGCACTGCATGCAGTCGCCGCATTACTGACCTTTCATCATGCGGTTCTTTCTGGGCAGGAAATTAATGATCTTTTCTTAGGTTCTTTCATTAAGGACTCGGCAGCTAGCAGTGAGCGACTCAACCCCAACAAGCAGGATGTGATGGCACAAGACTGCCGTACTCTGAGCTGCTCATGGATGGAAAAAGTCATCATGTCTATGCCCGAGCACACACTCAAAAAGGTATTAGTCTGTAGATTGCGGTGTGCAATTCGGACTACGTGATTAGTTATAGTATTGACCGACTCAGGCAACGCTTAGCATTTGGTTGCTTTCAAAATACTTCATCACACTTTGTTATTTTCAACGGGCGTTATGTATGTATGTATGTATGTTTGTATGTATGTTTGTATGTATAAATGTATATATGTATGTATCTATGTATATGCAAATATTACTTTCTCCTTTTCAATTTCCGAAATCTCATTAATAAACCAGAAACAGGAAAGGAGTTGAGGCCAAAAAAATGGAATTTGAATGATTCATACAAAGACCACCTACAGTGAATTATCATGATTGGGTTTATATCTATTAATAAAGGTAATTCTTGCTCTTCTCGTACATGAAGACCCTTTACGGAAGCTCGTACAAGGGTTGTTGTGTAATAGTATTAAAGGTTGTTCGCTAAGACAGTACTAGCCGTCCATAAGGTCATCCAAAAGCGTTGAATAACGTTGACCCACATCGTCCTTGGGAATCTATGGCATACAGAAAGGGTCTATATGTAGGATCCTAGATTATTATCGAGGTTCTTTCCTAATCATCTAGTGAAGAACAGATACACCACCACTCAGTGCGGTTGATTTATCAAAACCTATATAAAAGTATATATGTAAGTAATTGAAAATATTACATTCTCCTTTTCAATTACCGAAATCTGTTGATAAATCAGAAACAGGGAATGAGTTGGGGTCCAAAATGGAATTGTAGTCAGCCATACAAAGACGCCTGACAGTGAATTATGAAGATTTGGGTTTTATGTCTATTGATGAAGGTAATTGTGCAGTAATTGAAAATTGCCTATAATTTACTGCCATGCTGCTTTTACCTCGGTCGTATAATCGAATCCAACTCAGATACTTAATCGAATTTTACGTTAATCATCTCCTAATTTATGTATCACGTGACCACCTTCATACTCTCAATCCGTTTCAAGCACTCACTACTGGTGCACGGGATTTTTGTTACCCAACCCACCCACACCTATTTTATTTTCTCTTACCCCCTGTTAGTAGGGCTAATAATGTATAATCTAATATTTTCACTTTTTCTAAATGTATCTGTCTTTTAACATATCGAATGTTTTAATTATTCATTTACAATAAATACATTTTACTGGCAGCACGGCGTTTGTTTAATTATTTCTCGTCTCCGCTAACTGCTTCGTTTAATTTGTACATGTTGATGGCATCCAGCGGAGGACACTTAGTGCTCCGGTATCACGTGCCTATTGACGTGGCACGATAATTTGTGCAGGTCAGCCCACTGGAAGTCATTAACGATGTTATCAAGGGCGACCCGATCTATAGGGCACAGAGTGATTGCAAGTTCCGCCATCATCGGCCAGGAAATTGTAAGATAGCACCACTTTAGTTGATCCGTTTACAAACCGCTACACCTACCTTTTATTTTCCGGCCAAGCCAAGAAAACCAGTTGTTCAACAACTGAGGCTATGTGCCACCTGACTTGAATCGAAATAGTTCCTACAGTAAAATGTATACTCTTCATTGTACCGTATATAAAGATTCAATAAAGGAAATTGTACACACACAAAAAAAGCTTACGGTCTGTAAGGGTCTAACAGAGAAAGGCTCCCATTTGCTAGTTCCCTCTGCCTGGTGGGAGATAGGAATTTCGTGATTGGCTATTCTAATTTTAGGACCTATGCATGAAGAGTAATACACTGGTTACTGGCAAATAACTCAGGCCAGCTTAGTACCAGTGGAGGCAGGAATTCCTACCTCAAAATGGCAGCGTATAAAAGTCTCAGTTTGAGCCTGTGCGCCCTGGCCCTGGCGACAACAGACTGTACTACACTGTAGTCGGAGGGTAGCCTACACTGGCCACCAGAGCAGACGTCTGCTACGCACATTAGCTCTGGCACAGTCCGATATGAGCGCCCTTGACACGCCGTGGCAACGGGTAACTAACGTCATAGCGATATATAGGTCGAACGTTACTTGCGCCATTTTCATGTTGCAGCGATCACAAACAGTCTCAAACCCACTGTTAATGTTCTTATTTTCTACTTTTCAAAAATGGAACGAAATTCTGATAAAGATAAACAATACAATCAATTTCTTATAAGTATAATATCATACAGTAAGCGGTTGTGATCTATACATCCACAGTCTGAAATACACGCTTTGCTTCGAGGGGAGATACTCGAGATACCCGAGATACTCCAAATCGGACTGTGCCAACCCCTAAGTCGCAGCGTAGCGTAGACAGGGGTTCGTGGCCAATCTAAGGGTAGCCACTCTCATCACGTGTTATAATCTATAGATAACATTGAGACGAGGCTAGAATTCCTCCATGGCAAGCCCAAAAAATATTTCTGATTAAATGGCGTCGAGGGGCAAGATGGCTGTCTGCATAGCACAATAGCTATGTGTCCTATAGGGGACAGAGTGATTGCTAGTTCTGCCATCATCCACCAAGATATTGTAATATAGTGCCACTGTAGTCGGGGGACAACCACAATTTTCTGCTGTAATAATTCATATATAATCGTGAGACGAGGCTATAACCCTTTAATTGCAAAAAAAAGATATTTCCAATAAAATCCATTGATAACTGGAGCCGCCATCTTGTGTTTTGTTTACTATCTGAGGGCAAGATGCCCGCCTCCATAACACAATAGCTATGTGCCCTATAAGCGGCCTACCTAATCTGTGCCACCCAGCTGTGCATATAGGCATGATATGGGTTTACAGGTAGCTTTCATGTATTCCTGTTACGAGTCGCATGCGGCAGTCTGTTAGTATAGCCTTTCATGTCGAAGCCGATAGATAATCCACCTGAAGTAGTCTCAGGGGGAATTCTCTAGTACTGTGGAGGAATGGGTCCAGCGGTTTTAAGTATTCTCATTAAATTAGGACTCCCAGGGCACATGATTGTCATTTACGATAAATCTGTCCAAAAACATTTCCGAAATCTGCTCTTTACGACAAATTTATGATATCGGCAAATAACATTACAGTAATGGTGGTTTGCTTCCTGTTATGTTTGGTCCATATGGTATGGTATTTATCAGTTTTATTGATGGTTTATGGTAATTGTGATCACAGTCGACCGAATTTATTATTGAAATGATGTTACTTTAGTGCATGATGTAGGGGAATGAAAGTAATGAATTCCGGCGTTTGCAAGGAATCGTTCCTAATGTATTTCCCTCTGTGTAACTGCAGCACGACCGATTATGACCACCGATATTGGCATTTAGCACCGCCGACCGATTATATGACACTTTTGGTACAGTCATGGTCGGGTGAAAACAAAGGAGTTCACGATATTTCTTTGTAAATTACATATTATAGCAGCACCGACAGACTTTTGTGGCCAATAACGAAACCAAACCAGGTTTTATCTCACCCCTGGAATAAATGTCCGTAGGCTTAACATTGGGAACTCGTTATCCATGCCCCTACGAGAACTGCAGTCCGTTCTTCATGGTCTATATCCTGTGTGCTGTCCATTCTTTTAGTGTGTACAGGGGTGAGATAAATATAGAAAGCAACTCGCTTTGGTCAAAGAAGTAATTCTCCAACTCATTTGAATGCTACGTGATATTCACTCGGCTGTCGCCCCGTTCATATCACTCCACATCAAACTCGTGGAGAACGACGACTTTGACCAAAACTTGTTGGTTTCTTTTTTAGAATTAATCGTTGGCAACGACAATAAATTGGTTGGTGACCACATCCATTTCCACCCCAAAATAGCGTTTTCTCTCAACCCAACCGATTTGTATGTTAGTTTTTTTTCTGACCTCCACCGATTTCTAGGTTAACCCTAGATACACATTATCTTCAGACTTGTCAGTTTCTATACATGTTGAACAATCGGTGTACATGGAACACTTAATCGGTCGTAAAGTGCCATAATCGGTCGTAAGGTGCCATCGATGCAGTTCCTTCTTATCATGGTTTATGGTGGGCATCTACTCGTAGGTCCTTTGATCTCGCCTTCTGTGAACAAATCAGCGCCTAGAGGTATATTTGACGTGCTCACTAAACCAAGAGCAGTTCTCTGTATGGGAGAACCTGGCTTTTGCTTGTGTCGGAGGGAGAGTGGCTAGACTGGTTCCCTACCCAAATAAACAATCATACTAACATATTAGGTATCGTGGGACGATGCGTGTTGCGAATCTTTTTAAAATGTTTAGATAAACTGGAAATACAGATTCATCTATGACCAGCCATCTAGAAATTTAGAAACATACTAACAAATTAAGCTCGATCAACATGAATCATTATACAAAATATGTATTCTGCTATGCCTGGCGCATAAAACTCTTACGTTTTGTCAACTTCATATTCTTATACCTCTTCGTCGCATCCATTATGGAACCGATATGGCTGCATGGAGCTCATAGTTCATCACTTCAAATATCAAAGTGCCTAGAGTGTAATCCAAATAAAGTCATATCAGATGTATCTAAAAAAAATAAAAATAAAATAAATAAATAAAAAAATGTAATAGAATACACCGTCTCTTTCTAACTAATCACATCAGGAACAACTCATGAGCGGCGTTATATCATCACCTGAGAACAACTCACAAATAAAGACGATTAGGCCTGCATTTATCAACGTACCCTGTCATAAACATCAGAGATGTTGACTCTAAATAAACAGCGGCGTGTAATGGCTGCCGTCACACCGCACACGGCCGAGCTGCTCCGCGAGGCGGGCCGGACCTGAGCTGCTCACGCCCCAGTCACACTGGCGTAATATCAAGAGACGTCACGAGCTTGAGTCTGAGTTTATTTATGCCACGCATTTTGTTGGCTCCATAATTTCACGAGTCGAAGACGAGTGACATTACGGAGCCAACAAAATGAATGGCATAAATAAGCTCAAACTCAAACGAGTGGCGTCTAGATTTTATCCTACCCCGTTTCCATATTTTTTCAGTATCAGAAAGTAGTGGCATAAACAACACTTTATGTCACACCAGTAAAATAGACAAATCCCATGTTAAGCCTATGGCGTTTTTTATTAGGGGTAGGATAAATTCTGGTATCTTTACTACATATTTCAGATGGCGGGGACCACATATTTATATAGAACGTCCTGACCATGCTGTACAAGTCACAGAACGAGATGGTAATTTACGGTTTGTACGGACCGAGGCGTATATGAACGGTAATTTATCATCGAGTTCTGTGACTTGTACAAGCATGGTTGGACGTTGTATATTTACTATATACCCGAAATTTAATTTTTTTTTTTATTAATTTCATTTGGCTTGACGACCAATATTTTGATAAATGTGTATGGGTAGGTAGTCCGTATTTTCCTGTACGGACAAGTGGTCCGTACAGTATTTTTACGTCATATGCCGAAACGGTGCGTATTTACAGTATATACGGCATGGGAATGTAGTAAAGTCTACAAATTCCGTTTGCATGGCATATACGTTTTAGTAGGGTCGTTATGCTCGTAATATAGTGTTAAAGCAAAGCAAACAGATACCTTCCTAATCCACAGCCTATATGTGGTGTCCAGAGACTCAAATACAACGTCAGAATTTGCACCAGTTTGACTGGATTGCGTATAAAAGATAGAAGCATTGAATTTGCGTAGCAAAATCTGGAGCCTATATGTAGTCCCCCCATCTGCAATACGTAGCAAAAGTCTAGTGAAAAGTAAAAGCGAAATTCAGGTTCTTTCGATTATTACATACCTATGGTTGTATAACCTACACATACTTCCTGCTGCTATCTATTTGCTGCTAATTATTTGCGTATTTGTGGGCTGTACGTCACACTGTGAAGTATGGGGTATGACATCACGTGACTATCTAAAATTTCGCCATTCTTAGGTACATAATAATACAAAAACGGGCTGACTGACTCAGTACCTCAAACTACTTGGTAAAATTATTGATCAGGCACATCACTCTACCTCCGGCATCGGGATGTATCCGATCAATAATTTTACCGCATATTTTTCTCGTACGAAGACAGTAAGCCAGTTTCCGTAAAATATGTAGAAGAAACGGCGAAATTATCCGCCAGTGTGACTGGAGCATCACGTTGTGCCGTGGGTGGTGGTTGATGACCGGGGGCGGGGCGGGGCGGGGCGGGGCGGCGGGTGGACGGTGAGCAAGCACCGGCCGGCTGTGGACGCGGCAGCCCGCTCGTAAACCTGCCAGGTTAAATAGCCTCACCGCGACAAGCAGGCCCAGCTGAGAGCTGCTCGATTATACAAGCCGCTGCCCCGGCTGATCGCCCGCCTTTAATCCTGCGGCTTTACGTGCTGTAAGCCGCGGGGAGTGGGCGTCATGTCCTGGTCCGTTCTCGGTCTGATATAAAGAACACGCTCATTTCTCACTATTGGTATTTTTCCCCTAGACTTAATATAACATCGGGAACTCGTACTCAACGCCCATGGGGTATTTAGAAAAAAAAATTCAATAGTTGATTGTGTCACAAATGTTAGTTAATTAGTCAGTGTAAGAGGTGAGATAAATTCAGAAACCTATGAAAGTTTATGGTCAGAGCTTGATCACATCTCGTTTGAATCGTTAAGTCATTCATGCTGCTTCGCCATGTGAATTAATACGTGATTCAAACTCGATAGGATACAAGCTCTGACCGCAAATATTCGTAGGTTTCGTGTAATATAATATCATATAATACCAGTCACCAGAGGGAAGCTTCTCTGTGCTCCAACATATACATGTATACACAATATTGACTGGTTTCAGATACAAGCGGCTGTATGCTTCGAGGAGTTGACGCGCAGTAATATCCGAGCGTATGCGACGATACTGCACAGAGTCAACTCCGAGGAGCATACAACCGCTTATATCTAAAACCAGTCCTTATGTTTTTTCTGTGGACAATTTGTTTTAGGTGGATAATAAAGAACACGCTAATACCAGTCACTAGGGGGAGGCTCACCTGTACGCCAATATATATACTGAGGTCCCTTCTAGTTTGCCCCTAACTTCTCTGCAAATGACCATTACTTCTATAGTCCTCTGATGTATGTGGCTAGGTATGCTTAAGAAGAGCCTATACTATCCGGTGAATTTCTCAAAGCTAATTAAAAAAAAAAAGGTGAATGTCTACATATAGGCCTCATTGCCGCTCAAATTAGCAGTTCAAAGTGCCTGTGTGATAGTAAAACACCTTGAATTACCCTTAACTTCACAGTATACTGACGTATCTAATGTGACTATGCCCCGTATTCATGCTCTGGTTAAATGAATGTGAGATTGTGCACAGTCAGTGCGAAGCTGCTGCGTTGCTCCAGACTCAAACATATGTAATAGTCTAATATGGCATTTCCACTTGCCGGCCATGACCACCGATTATGGAATTTAGCAACACCGACCCACTGTGTGATACTTTTTGTGAAATAATCGTCAGGTGAAAACAAAATGATCAACGATTTTTCTCTCCAACATTATGCAATATGACACCACCTACCGTCTTTTGAGGTCACTGACAAAATCAAACCATGTTGAATTAATCGGTGGCAGTAACAATAAATTGGTCGGTACCTAGCTCTGTGGAGCAGTCGATTAGGCGCTAGATTCAGAATAAATTGGTCGGTGACCATTTCTATTTCCGCATAAAAACTTCGTTTTTTCTCAACGCCACCGATTTGTATGTTAATCTAGGGAGGCTTAATCTTCAGACTGGACAGGTCCTATCCATATTGAATAATCTGTGCACATGGAACACATAATCGGTCATCAGGTGGAAACAGAGTGTGTTCTTTGGGATTAACGATTGTTAGCACAGATCCATTCTCAAGGAGGAACACCGACTGACTTTTGTACAGGGTATACATAATTGCGTCGACAGATGGAAACGCTACATGAAGTGTGATTCAGAGGGTGTTCGTCTGAGAGAAATCTTACTGAAATTCTGTACTCGAACACAATCTCTACGTCTAAATTGTAGGATTCCATTTCCCTGAGATATGTTTTTTCCCCCTGCAATTGTTGGCGACATTTACCCCAAAAAAGGAACAGAATCTCATGAGAGTTTGAACCGTGTGAGGTACATGAATCTCAACGTGTGAAATCCAATTTAGAAATTTTGTTTGCTACAGAGATGTATGATGAACCCGATGGTACGCAGTCTTCCCTTCACCCTCTGCAATTATGATGAATTGAAGTCGATGATACAATGATAAAGGGCTTCTCCCCCATAGTAATCTAGATAATGGACCTGTTTTCTAGAAACACTTATGAAACACTTAAGATTCAAGCTGGATACGTATAACACTAGTAAATCACTTATCTGGTCGGCTATTCAGTGTTTTACTGAAAATTAAACGGTCTCCATCGAAAATACTTTATTCTATCTAGTATATTTCCTTGTTCGATTCTGGAAACAGAGAGGGAAATCTATAAACCCTGATGATAATAACTGTATCCTGTGCACTCCTCTTATGTAACTGCTTTATTTCGACCCACATGCCTTCTTGGCTAATACAAATTACAACCTACATGAATTACCTGCGTGTAGCAATACCTAATGAACAGTTTCTCTCCATGGGCATATTGATTATCCGTAAGTATGAGTGGTTGGCCGCTGACGCCAGTTTTCAATGGATTTGATTAGAAATATTTTTTCTGGATTCACATAAAGGGGTCTTAGCCTAGTCAATAATCGTACCAAGTCTTTTTTTACCTACGAAGACAGTCGGCCTGTTTTCCTATTATCAGTAACGTGTGACGTACGGGTATAAATACGCCATGGGTAGGAGAGGGTAGTATACACAGTCAATGCATACACAATATTGACTGATTTCATATACAAGCGGCCGTACGCTCCGAGGAGTTGACGCGTAGTAATATCCGTGCGTCTGCGAGGATATTGCATAGAGTTAACTCTGAGGACCATACGACCGCTTTTATCGGAAAACAGTCTATATTGTATTTATTATGAGAAAATGTTTCACGTTGAAACGAAAATTGAATAATGATCCTTTCTTAGGGAAAAACAGAGTAGCACCGTACATACATTATATTGTATTTATCATCCACCTTTTCTGGACAAGTAGCATGCCGTCATCAGTTCATTTCAGTTTTTTTCCCGTACGGACAATATATCCATATGCGCCGGGTATGTCCATGCACACTCCCTAGTTGTTTTCTATGGACATGTTGTATTAGCTGGATAATAAAGTCAAAATCCTATATAATAAGAATGGATTAAATCACCTACCGCGAACCCATCGACGTTCTCGCCCACCGCCTCCACGTCTCCGGCACACTCCAGCCCCATGATGAGCGGGGTCTTGGGCGGGTTCTCTATGGCGCCCTGCCTCAGAGCCAGGTCCAGGAAGTTTAATCCGCTGTGAGGAACGGGGTGGGAAGATAAGACACAATCATTACTCTGATAATAAATTTTTTTAATTTTGTTATTAGGCACATTCAAATATACATTTGGTTTTCAATGAGCCTACCTCTTCCAGGTAGCTTCAGCCCAACGCTGTTCAAACAAGTATCATATAGCCATACAGCAACTAGGGTAATATTAATATTATTGATAATGATATTTAACAGAGTAGTATTACCAATAGTTGATAGAAGCTCATGAAAATGAGATATGGATGAAGATGACTTGTATTCTCTTTTCACAATAATAAATAACAATGGATAGTGACTTACTTAGTAAGTCTGTATATTACAATATATCTCTATTACTATGCTTATTACATGATCGCCTGTAGATTGAATATAGTGAATATATAGTATATATGAAGACATGGTTAGTGTTAGATATTTTGGTCGGAAATATTGACCGAGTTCGAAGAACGAGGTGAATATATTAGATTAAAGTATGTTCCATTATGTATATGTATATGTATACGATGTATATCGTAGTAGGTGGACGCCGGGCCTTAGATAGACATTTAGACCTGCCGATATGGTACCGATACAAAAAGCTAATATCGGAGACGTATAGGGAAGGTGTAAAATCGTAGACATAAGTCTAGACATGCCAATCCACCACACATTGTATGGGGGTTTTCATCGGTGTCTAATCGCAGAAACGTGGTCAACTGCCCCGATATTAGGTGCCCTTCCGACTGGATTTTGATTTTTTTTATTGGGAGGTCCTTCGTAAACCATATCGGAGCCATATCGTGGTATGTGGACGCCGGGCCATATACTCGTTGCTGGCAGACCTGTATGTCCATATAGAATAGCAATAAAGATTCTCCTTATACAATATGAAAAATAATCTCCCCTGATGTCGTTATAGCCATATATTGATAGAAAAAAAAGAAGGTCTCGCATGCAACGTAACACGTAATCTAAATGCACTGGTTGCACTTGTTTAGTGACGCGCCCCGCCCAGGCTGGTGATATCCCGCCTGCTCTAAACCCTACTTTCTGTACACTACTACCTGAATAAAGTCGGCCCTGCAGAGTAGTATACGTAATCTGACGTCTGACGCAGGGGGACGTTTAATAAATGGATACAGTGAGAAGGATTAGGACAATGATAGGAGAGTTCCTGGAAGGACAATGATCGGGATGGGAGAGTCATCGTTGAATGATAATTAGGTTTCTAACGCTGTCTCAGCTATCCATAAAGCCGTCTATAAGTGTTGACTTAAGTTTACCTATATCGTAACTGGCTCTCCTTGGCGTACAGAAAAGGGTCTTCATGTACGACCCTAGATTATTCAACGCCCCCCCCCCCCCCCCACCAACTTTCAGAGGGACAGTTCAAGATGAAAGCCACCCTTGTTCTTGGTTGTTCTATGATCTGTCCTGGGCGCTAAAGGGTTCCTAGTTAAAAGCAGTGGCAATCAGAAGGTCCTGGGGTCTAACACAGGACAATCCTAATTTTGCTGTGGTTTTTTTTTCAATTTCAAAAATGTTTATTCTTTTCATTCAATAGAGAATGAATGTATTATTTACATATAATGGTTAGCAGTTCTGAAAGATTTCATTCAAGAATGTACATTGAGAATATTGTGGTTGGTTAGGCTACCAGCATCCGAAAGTACATATGGAGTGTGGAGTTTTCAGGATCGAGGTTAGGACAAAGATAGGTTTATTTATTTACCTATCCTTTGTAAGGATAATCCATGTTTATTTAGCGTGGTCCCTCCTATGACAGTCATAGGACCAGGGTATGATCATCCTAGAAGAATCCCTTCAGACATTAAACGGCCCCCAGGTGGTTCCTTTATAGATATGTTTATTTCTGAACCAGCCTGGTATTTCATCAGACACATTCTTTCTTTCTAATGACATGATTGCTATGTCTTATTAAATAGTTATAATTACATGTAATCATATATTATAACTGAAAACTATGGTAATTATGAGGGCAAACCTAGTACGAGACAATACTTGGCCTTGAACCATATCCATGTAAATTCCTAATTATAGGTAATTACTACCCATCATCGTCTATCACCTTTTTTTATTAAACGCAACTAGAGGCATATTCTTGTTTTAACTGCCCAGCAATATCACTAATTTGTTTGACTACTCTTTTCTTATATTGGCCTGCTCTGGGGGTACAAAGATTTGACAAGATATTCATTCTCCTTTATTAATGGACTTTTAGATAAGAGCACGAGGCAAGGTTATTTACGTAGCAGAGGCAAGACATCTTTCATAAATGTGAATTGTTGGTGCTCAGCAAACAGAACGATCTGTGCAGCTCGCCCCCCGCAGCGAGTATTGATTTTAGATTCCAGTCGAGGAGATGAAGGCAAAGTCTATTTGCTACCCTTCATCGACTTGGCAAATAATATCACACCATTGAGAGTATGTCTGACTGAGTCAATAGGAAAGGGGGAGAAACAAATGTATGAAAACAAACAACAAACCATTAACTATATGAGTAGTGAAAAAAGCTGAGCAAGGGACTCATCTCGGAAACCACTATTCGCCTCGGATCATGGATTTGAATCCCACTATAATAGATACGTGTGATGTTTATTAAGAACGACCTGACCATGCTATACAAGCTATAAAAGAGATGATGATTTATGGTTCGTACGGAACGTGCCGTTCACGCCGAGTTCCATACGAACCGTAAATTATGATCAAGTTTCTAGCTTGAACAAGCATGGTTGGTTGTTCTATATTTATACCCGAGATTGATAAAATAATCAACCTAATTTGGCCTAACACCTAATGTTTTAGTATAGGGAGCGGTGTTAATTAGACAATTTTTTCTATTACCCTCGTGCAATAAATGATACTTTACTGCACGCTCATCCTAATACAGTGACCCAATGTTAAACCTATGGCGTTTTTTATTGGTGGTAGGAGAGAGTAATATGAGAAAACTGTATTCCTGTGGCCGAATTATTATTTTACTGAACCCCTGTCCCTGGCCCTTGTAACCGAGGTCGTAGACCGAGGCTAGAAGGGCCGGAGGACAGGGGTGAGGTAAAGTAATAATTCAAACACAGGTATACGGTTTTCTTATTATTATATACCTTGAAATAATTGGAATAATGTCAATAATTAAGCTGTAGCAGCCGTTTCTAGACCCATTTGGGCACAGCACGGTTGAACCGAAATATGTGATACGCTCCACCCTTCAAATTCTGCCCATATTATATACCTACAGCCTTGAAACCATTGCTTATAGCCAGGATATCTAGATAAATATGTATCCCTACAATATTGCTACTATATATATGTCTATGTATAGATATACATATATGTATACATACACATATATACATATATATATACCCGTCAAACAGTTATATGGGTATTAAACCTGGTGGTGTAGTGGTTAGGGCATCCCTTTTGGGGTCCGAGGGTCCGGAGTTCGAAACCCGGAGGCAATTTACCATTTTATGTTTTTCTTTTTAAATAAAAAGGAACACACTAGTGTATCGAGAATGTGTAATGATATATAATCAAATTTTAAAAACTAAGATGATGTATATTAGTTTTACGTGTAAACAATATGTCCTTCGCTGTTTGTTTACATTTTGACGCTTTGTTTACATATATATATATATCCCGTCGGACAGTAGGTTTGCTTCCACCACCGTAGTGATCGGCAACCATAATTACCCTTTCATGAAAAAAGTAAAAGTATATATCGTCTGAAAACTGAAAACAATCTAAATTTGATGCTGTAATTATTAAAACGTTATTCTAATATTCCGAATTTTGACGAATTAATCAAAAATAAAAGTAAAAAGTGATTTTCTCTTACACGTTGGTGAAGGGTAGGCGGCTATGGCGTAGGGAAGTAAAGCAACTGGTTCAAGTCTCCATAAGATGAGTTAAACCGCTTTCTACGGTGATTCCTTTGGTACTTTGCTGTAATTTCGTAATTCATGTGTGTAATTTGCATTTCGATGGTGTACATGCCTCCGTTCACGTTAACTCGCCGATCTATTTAGCGCTAATCGAATCGATGTAATCCGTCCGCCATTTTGTTTTTGCCCGTGAGTAGCCTACCCACTGCGCATGCGATGTAATACGC
Source organism: Alentia gelatinosa (assembly GCA_950022655.1). Lineage (NCBI taxonomy): Eukaryota > Metazoa > Annelida > Polychaeta > Phyllodocida > Polynoidae > Alentia > Alentia gelatinosa. The sequence continues at coordinate 29,795,883 of OX465585.1, read as the reverse complement.
TCACACCGTGAACGTATGGTGAAATACGCTCCACCCTTGCCGAATTTCATTAATACTATATGTCTATCAGCGGGTAGTAAATACGTTACGTTCGCTAATAGGTATATAATAATGGATGGTACAGCTCCTGCACAGGTTAGAGCGGGTTTTTAACACATCTATTGTTATCACTATGAAACAGACTGTGGGTGCACCCCTCTCATAAGATCTCACACTCCCTAAGTCGTAATTTGTGCAAGGTTCTCACTGCGCTCTATGGGTGACGAATTCTTAACGATCTAGGCTTAGAGCCTTGAGAATCCACTGGCACACAGTATTCCCGCTAGGTGGTATCATTGAGATTATAGGAATCTTTGGTTGCATTGATGTATGTCTTTAGCACGGGAGGCAGGCCAGTGGATTCTCAAGGCTCTAAGCCTAGTTCATTAAGAATTATTCTCCATAGAGAACAGAATACGACTTACAGAGTGTGAAATCTTAGGAGAGGGGTGCAAAAGATCTCTTGGTATAAAATCTGCACTTTGCTCAGTTATTTTGGAGCCACACCTACGTGCGTGAGAACACGTACACGAGCAGCTCTCCTAAAAAGGCGAGCTGCTCTCCTCATGTCCCTGATCGATGACTGTACACACTGTGTCCGTCATAAGAGCGGCCCGGAGAGCGAGCGCCTGTGTGTGGAGAGTGTGTGCATGTGGCTACAGGTGTAATGTGACATTTCCACTAGCCTGGAAGCCTTGTCTATGTGCTCACTCACATAATAGGCCAGGCAAAGCCCGACATTTGTCTGGTGCATCATGGGTAACAGTGTTCAGCTAGTACTACACTGGATTTTAAAGATACATTCTAGTAGGTCATCTGTTATCTTTTAGAAGGTTGCCATTATTTCAATATCCGTTATTATAGTCAAGTAGAAATAAGGTATTTGGGGAATCGTGTGAAGGAGAGAGGTTGTGCTGGTTCTCGTTGCCACTGCAAATCAGCAGGGAACCAGCGAGAGTTCAAGATTTCATTGGGACAGGGAACCATTCTTTGTTTCCACCTGCCGATTATGACCACCGATAATGGCATCTTACACTGCCGGCCAATTATGTGCCACACATTCCGCGCAATAATCGTCAGTTGTAAACAGAAATCGCCAATGATTTTTCTCTTCCTCCTTCCTGTGCGCACCACCAGCAGATTTTCAAGCCCACCGATGAAATCAAACTGGATTGAAATAATCGGTGACAGTCTGCAGTTTACAACCAAAAGTCATTTATTAGTGTACCTTAAAATGGCAAATGGAAATACATGTGGGCAATGCAGGTCACCGACTGTGTACCACCGGCTTTTCACAAGGAGAACCACTGACCAATTTTTGTACAGCGTGAAAGTTATCGGTGAGGATTTTGTCTCCAGGTGGAAACACCATATTAGAGTGTACAGCTTGCCTGTGGCTGGAGAGTGTGCCTCGTTATGAGGGAGAGTGATTCATGTATACAATGTACACACCTCACATACCATGTACGGCATATACCACTTACTTTGAAGTCAGACAACAGTAGGTAGATACATACACAGTGCTTGCTGCCTGAGTGGACGATATCGGCTCATTATGTCACCCCTAATGGAGATAACCTTTTAGTCCTGAAGCTATCACAAGGCGTGAGGTGATTTGACATCGTTGCAATTTAGTTCGCTTTAATACGTCGATCAGGGCATTTAAGACATACATAATGTAAGTAGGAAAGTCAAGGATATTATTATACTGTATTGATGCCCCTACTATAACAACTGAGCTGTCAGTTACGAACTTCTACAATGTCAATTCAGGTGTGTGTGAACTGCTCAGTGTTTTAGCATGAGTAAGCTGCTCTGTGTGTTAGTACATGACCTGCCATGTCTTCTCGCCCCTTAGACCTGCTGCCTTGTGGCATTCCATGTCCTGGGGCTACTGCTAACCAACAACGTGCTCGCTTGTAAAGGGTTAATCTGATTGTTCCCTCCAGCTCTCTCCTTGCGCTGACACTAATTCCACCAGGTAACCTTTACCAAACAGCGCTGCGTGTCAAGGCATGGCGCTCCCGCCACGAACCCAATTCCACGACCATCTGTGGTGTCAGCCCCGTCTCCCTCAAAGTCCATCTATTACTCAACCACCAGGCATACCCGGTGGTAGGCAGATGGTGGTGATAGGCACGTGTGCGGATGAAGGGGGCCGGGTAATTCATCATGTGCGCTTCCTCATAGCGTTATATATACGAACGATATCATAGCGGGCGATAAATCAGCGAGCCTTATCACATTTAAGCCGTCTCGCTGATTGGTTCCCACGCACATATCAGGAAGAGGCTCAGTACCATCGAGTCCGTAACCATTTGCTTCTACATCGTGCACTGGTATTAAGACTTCGCTTTTACTATATGCTAATCTTTGGTTGACACCTACTGTAGAGGGATTGCTAGTTCGAGGGATCGCTAGCTTTGCCATCGTCTGCTAGGAAATTGTAAGATAGCGACACTGTAGTCAGGGGACAACCAGTATTATCTGCTGTTATAATTATAATCTATAAATAATAGTGACACAACTTAGGCTAAAATCCCTTATGGCAAGCCAACATTTATAGAAACGGACCGAGACTGGTTTTGTGTGGTTCTACCATTACTATTTACAAAATCCATTGATAACTGCACTGCCCAGCTGGTGTTTTGTGTAGCTCATATGTTAACACACTGAGCAGCTCACACGTTAACACAGAGAGCAGCTCACTCATGGCACACTGGGCAACACATGGCACAGGGTACAGCTCACACATAGCACACTGGGCAGCACATGGCAGGTGATATGCTAAGACAGAGAGCAGCTAACACGTTAACACACAGGAATCCGATGTAATTTTTAACAATGATGGCGAGAATTGGATTTGTGTCAGGAATGAATCGGGAATGCTATTATAATGCACGGCACACCAGAAATTCCAATCGGAATGCTAGCATTCCAATAGGAACGCTTCCCGATTGGATTCCAATCTGAGAAAATATCAAACATGTCGAATCCAGACGTAAGGATTCCGATAAACATTTCCACACATTCTCCATTCCCCTATGAGTGTTGCAGTCTGTTCTCCGTGGTCTATATCCTGTGTGTCGTCTGTTCTTTTAGTGTATTCAGGGGTGAGATAAATACAGAAAGCAACTAATTTTGGTCAAAGAAGTCGTTCTCCAGCTCGTTTGAATAATACGTGATATTCATTCGGCTGTCACTTTATTCATATCACTCCGCTTCAAACCCATGGAGAACGATGACTTTGACCAAAACTTATTGGTTTCTTCTTTAATCTCAAATTTAGGATGTCTTTTGAAGCTCATGGAATAGGCCACATCTTTAAAAAAAACACCTATAAAATTAAAAGGATTTTCTTTACCATATAGTCTATGGTGCTACGAGAGGAAAGGCATGGTGCTCTTAGAGATGCAACTCATAGTGTACTGGACTAATCTACATGCAAGACATGTCTGTCAGCTTGACAACAGCTCTGTGGCATTGATGTATCACGCCTGTGTCCCTCATTGTACCACCTGTCAACAGATAGCAGAACAGAATATAACATATTCTCTCAGGCTCCCATGTGGGTATCTCTTTAATGTGAGAGATTAAACCTACTGTACCTGAACCTGATCTAAAGAGATGACATCAAAGGCTTTGATCATTCTCTATTTAGTTGAATGTATTCATTCATGCATGGCCCCATGTACCCTGCGAAATTAGAGGGTTTTATGATAATGCATAGCACGTAACATGTGAATATGGTGATTTATCTCTTGTAATACTGTTGTTTTATTTTTTCTTCTGGAGTACCTGCTTTATGCATTGGCAAAGTTTTTACTGACTGGTTTCTCCTTTTATGAATTTTATTCAGGTACACCTTATGTCAATTGTCATCACTGGGCTTTGTGAATACTGTACTTACACAATATAGACTGGTTTCAGATAAAAGTGATTATAACAAATATGCTCATCGGAGTTGGCTCTGCGCAAGAACCACGCATGTACTCGGATATTACCAAGCGTCAACTCCTCGGGCCATACAACCGCTTGTAACCGAAACCAGGCAATATTGTGTATTTATTCACGTAGAAAATTACAAAAGACAAGGGACAATGCCCTTCTGTTATGAGAGTCAGACTACCCTATAAGCCACTACGGTAATACCACTGGGACTTTTCTACCTCAACATATTTTACTAATCAATCTCCTTTAAATATTTCCCCGGTAGTTTGGCCTCATCTTGTGCGCCATTGTAGGAGGAGGATCTTTAAGGATTTCCGGATAATATATGGAGAATGCAATCAATAGGGAGCCAAAGTGAACCCGCTAAAACCGTAGATCTACCTGTGCTCAAAACAACATTTACGGAAGCCAGTAAGAACGAGGCTTAGTGCTAAAAGTAAGGGATTTCAAGGCTAGATATTCCTTTTTGGCCTTGTTTGTTATTATATACCTGTGCCAGTATGTTACACAAATACCAACCTCTGCTAGGGTATTGGTATTAGATATATACCGGCACAGTATGGTGGTATGAAATGATGTACCACCCTACTTTGAATACAAATTCTGATTGGCTGAAAAAAATTGCACTGACCTACTTAGGAAGTGCTGGCAGTGACTTGCAGAAGGATCACAGGAGTTGAAGGGAAAAAAAGTGTAAAAAATGTGCTTGGAGCATATTCTGTGCTTGACTTTCACTAAGATGTCAAGAGATATACCAGCACACTTTGAATCCAGCTCGGACGTTGTCATATTTCCTTATGTAATTCATCAAATACTTATATTTGAAGGTATATAATAAAATAAAAATGTATTACTTTACTGGTACATCCTCACATACCTTGTTTCTTTTGATAAAAATATTTTTATCGAAAGAAACGCGGTATGTGAGGATGTACCAGTAAGGTATATACATTTTATCTTACTACTATTAAAGTGCAGTTTACTACTATCGTATCTGAATAAGTCTCGAAACTACAATGACAGTTCTTAAAGTGTATCAGAATTATACATTGAATATTTTGGAGAATGACACATATATAATCTCGAACCTATACATAGTACTGAGCGTCTATCTCCGGAAATGGTCATTTGTGAACGGGTATCTGCAGTTTCAGCAGGTCCACTTTGGCTCCCTATTCCAGCCAGTAGGCAAGTAGACGGGGCACATTTATTTGCTCATGAATCTGCTCCATGGACTCACTATTGAACTCGGCATGGCTACAGTGACCTTGTCAGGGTTGGGGACGTCACCAGATGTCGGACGGGGCCAAGGGAAGGTCAAGGCCGCTGGGCAGGGACTCAGTGTGCACGCGAGATGCTGATCAATACCTCCCCCCCCCCTCCCCCGCCGTCCCCACGGGAAGCAGTATCAGCTATTGTATCAGACAGACCTGCCAAATAGGACACGGCAGTGACCACACCACCTGGGTCCGTTCAGTAATCTAGGATCGTACATGAAGACCCTTTTCTGTACCTTGTACAAGAGTTATCGTTTAATGATATTTCAGTCTGTTCACTAAGATAGTATTAGCCGCCCATAAGGTCGTCCATAAGTGTTGAGCCAACATTACCATATATTCTTTACAGCTGCATGTGCATTATATGAATGAATTCATGTCTATGATTCATTTCCCGGCTTAAGCATAAGAAGATGTGATATTTCAGTCTGTTCACTAAGATAGTATTAGCCATCCATAAGGTCGTCCATAAGTGTTGAATAAAGATGACCCTCAACGTCCCTGGGTCTCTATGGCATACTGAAAAGGATCTACATGTACAATCCAAGATTATTAAACGGGCCCCTGATGCTCTTTCGCTGTCTCTGTCATTAGGGCTCGTTTGGATGCTCCATAATCGTCACTCGGCCTCGCCTCGATGACGATTGTGGAGCATACATACTTGTGGATTATTGTCTATTTATACGATGCTCGATGCAGTTCTATATGAATATGCACACCTGTACATTTTGGTTAATGGCATATTGTAGTAAGCAATTTCCTCCACATGTGTGGTAGAGGGGCTGAAGTGGGGAGACTTTCTCGGAATCTATGGTGGGAATTGAAAATAGGTTTCCTACTCATATTATTTCTGTGTCAGCGGTAAAATGGGATTCATTTCTCTATACACCTTCATCAATGTAGGAGATTGACATTTTAGTGGAGTCACTTCTATCTCTGTTATCGTATTTGTAAAACTCCTTTTTATATATTTTATAAGCAGACAATGATACTAGAATTCGTTTTAAATATTCACCCTTTTTATCACTTAATACGCGTGTATTGTCACACTCCAGTGTTTTTATTACATCATGGGATGTTTGTATTTCACCATCTTAAATGAAAGACCTAATGCCAATGTAAATTGCATGTATGCGGGAAAAACAACCAACCAGATTTTGTTTTAAAAGCTGCCATCGTCAAATGAATCAAATGATATCCTAAAGTGGTGTGATGGAATATGATGCTGGTTATTTATAAATGATAATAAATGTCTTACATATATCTTATGATTGTGATCATCAGTTATAGGGGTCTTGAGAATATCATTGAGCATATACGGATCTTATCTTCATAATAATTTATTCTTGTCATTTTGTAAATGTATATGACGCTTGTAAATGCTTTGGAAATTCTGATTCCATGATCCACCCAAATTCAATGGTAGATCCACCCAGGGCAGATATTTTTTTGAATAAAGAAACAAATTTCATACTGTAATGTAAAATCAGTCTGGGTGTCTAGGTAGGATACTGTACTGCAAAATCAGTCTGGATGCCTAGGTAGGAATATTCCTAATGTACAACAATGCACCTTCTATATTCCTGCGTTTGCTTCTATATGTTATTAAAGAAATAGCCAAAACACAAAAATGTCATAACGTACAAAATATCCTCCACATCGTCAATACCAGTGTCTAAGTCTAGGCTTACAGAATATTCCCATTGATGGAATGCCTTCATATGGAAAATACTGTCTCGCCCCCCACCAGAGGGACCGTAGTGAGCCTCAGTGCATTGCTTATGCATGGCTGATAAATGTCCGCCAGCGTACAGGAACAATCCCTCGTTGTGCTGTGACAGTTGGTGCCGCGGATCGGAATAGCCAACTCATTCTGAGTTCCCATTAGGAGAATTAAACGTCGAGCTGTTGAGAGCTGTGCTGCCTTTGTAAGCTCGAGCTAGGTGTTGAGATACAGGAAGGTTATAAACGAGAGGACGTGTTATATGTGGAGGCTAGACACTGGGCATAGTCTGACCTGCGTAAGGGTTATAGGAGCAAGGTTTTATAGGCGGTGCTAATCAATACAACGATTAGAGATAAATCAATATGTCGCCATCTGACCGCTGTATGAATGCTACAATCACTGCAACACTGTTTTCCTGCTTCACTCAGGTCAAAGATCCCCAACTGGGGTTCGTTGCACCTTTGAATGTGGGAAAAGCGTTGCTCCAGTAATATCTGATTATGTTGTGTGGTATTGTTATTTTCACGTTTTATCGCTACTTTCTACAACACCACATTTTCAGTGACATAGGTGAAAGGTTCATTAGATTTTTGATTGAATATACACGTATAGGTGGCGACATAGTTATGATGTGATCCGCAAAGAATCTGGAGCAATGACTTGGACCTCAGGTTGCTATATTCTATGATGCGCAAAACGTGGAACAACGCCCCCTTGAACAGTAACTAGGGCAAGGGGAAGGAACATGGGAGATTTGACCTTGATTCTAATCTAACAATAGCATTTCAAGTAGGTTTCTCATTGAAGCATTGTTGTTTCCTCCTCGTATTTGATCCAGTTTCTAACGTCAGCGTGAGAATGTTCACTCATTTTTCAACTCTACGCAGATTCTGCTCTGATCGAGGATATAGTCTCCTGTTATATTGTATCTATGATATCTATAAACAAAGATCGAAACTCCAATATTGGTGTTATACTCGTCAAACTGTATATGGGTAGGTGACCAAAACTAGAATAAAACTAAAGATGTGAAATCTCACTTGATTGACAAGACTTTTGTTACCCAGATGCTAACGGGCACAGGAAGATGCTCTCCATGCATATGTCTTACAGGTAATAAATCAATATACTAGGAGCAAATAGTATGTTCATCATTGATGAATGAGCGTGCAATCATAAATGAATAACAATTAAAAGGTTAGGGTTACATTCAGTATATAGATCGTTTCTGTTACCCACTTGCACCCAGTCAACTTCCCATTTATGCAGCTGCATGAGACTAGGATCCAAACATATCAAGCACCAGTGGATCAATGAGGTATTTCAGTCTTGAGTGATTGGTCATGGCCAGCTGGGCACACCTTTAAGACACTGAGACCTGGCACCCTGCTCCTTTCCCAATATCATAGTAAATAACACACATATAGTAAAGAGAGATTTTTTTGGCAATACACTAGAAGTCCATGTTATCCCTCTAACCTTTAGGCATGGTATATAGTGCATGCAAACATGCTCTAATAAAGACACCAGGCTTCTCTGAAGCGTAATAACGATCATTAGTGAGCCCGTGGCGATTGACGTTCGAGTTATTTTGTCCCACAAAATACATCCCGATGCCCGAGGCCGAGGGATGTATTTTATAGGAAAAAAGGGGGCCTCAGGGGCCCAAACATTATTTATACTACACCCCTAGCAGCGGGTAGTATTTCATTGGCGTTCGTCTATGTAATGTATGTAAGGTATGTAATAATATATGTGAGGAGCATGATTGTGTTCTATTAGATTCCCATGTCACTGAGTCACATTCACGCATCGTCCTCCCATTCTATGCAGTGGAAATGTAATTTTTGAATTAGTCAATTTCTGAATCAAGTCTATTAATGATGATAGCGTCAGTATTGCCTATTGTTAGCAGATATAGCAGTAAGATGCAAACCAAGGATTTAGGTCTAATTGTCAGAAGAATGTTAAAAGTGATTGATATCGTCAATAGATCACCACAGCTGAAAATCATAGCCATATACCAGCCGTGAAATTCACATCAACCTAGTTTAGTTTCCAGTCCTACCATAACACACCATATGTAAGACAGCTAGCCATATATTTATATACTCATGATATATTATGTAATGTATAAATTCCATCAACACGATTTATCTATAAAGGGCCATATTTCTTCTGTAAAAGTACATAACATGTGTGGTTTCAGACCACATCGAATAACGAACACATAGATCAGCTCATGCCCCTCTGTGATACATCCATATGGATTCACTATGGCCTACTACCAACACCAATATGGAGTCCTACCGAGAGCCGAAGCCTACTGCTTTATCCTCAGCCAAGTCCAATATCTCCCATAGCGTGTGTCACTCTCACGGCTAACCTACATTATGTGAGCATATTATGCATTGCCTCATTGCTCAATCACAGTTCCTCAGCCCAGGCCCATCCCCTTGTGTAATACGCATCCCCTTTCCACGGTTTTCGCCCAACATATGTTTGCCGGAGCTGCTCGCAGTGAACCCCGTGCGGTGCGAGCTCCGTACGCCTACACACCACACCGCAGTGAGCTACTCACCATGCTTTAACCCTGATGGCCACCTCGCCCTCCTTCGGGGTGATCTCGGGCGATTTGAGTACCTTCACCATGCGGATGCCTCCGTAGCCCGTCAGGGTGACCGTTCGCATTTCAGGCGCGGCCGGAGGGTCACTGGCGGCGGCGGCGGCGGCGGCGGCTGCGGCATCGCCCGGTACCGTCTCTCCATCGGCCTTCGCGTCCGCCATTTCTGCCAGGGTGAGCGCTACGTCCGGGTTGGTCCACGTCTTTCCAGGTAGTGAGGGGGCAGAAGCTGCCGAAGGTGGGCCAGGTCTATCCAGGTAGCTAGGAGCGCTGGAGGCAGCGACAACGTAGGAGCAGCAGCAGGAGGAGGAGGCGGTGGCTGCGGCAGCCGGGTAGTGGGCGGTGGTGCTGGTGGTTTCGACAGCGGTGGCAGTGGCGGTGGTGGTGGTGGTAGTTGTATGTAGTAGTGCTGGCAGTGCTGAAAACGTGTGGTGACTGGGCTGGGCTGGACTGGCTGGTGGTGGTGGATAGGGATGCCCTTTATGATGCTGCCACTGCTGCTGCTGCTGCAGTTGCTCCTGCACTGCAGATGCCAACCCGTGGCTTGCTGGAAACAATGTACCTCCCCAGCAATTCAAGTGCTCTCTGCTATAGTTTGCCTGCAATACTTGCCCACTGCCTCTATTGGTGGTGTTAGTGGTGGTGGAGCTCGTGGTGATGGTGCTGGAGCCGCACTCTCCCAGCAGATCGTTCGCAGCACTAGCGATTAATAATCTCTGCCTCAACCCAGTGACGTCACACTACATTTCTGATTCAAAGAAGGGTAACTGTCAAAGGTTATGAAACTCAAACAACTTATATATTGTGATTTGGGAAATATTGGAATTATTGAAGAGCTTCACAGTCAATCCAGCTGGGTTTTTTTTCAGCTTTAAAACACTTAATGATATGAATCCACATTTCATTAGACTGCCCTTTCGAATGAGAACATGTGACATGTTGATAAACAAAACCCTGCAACATACTGGAGAAAGTTATTCCTAAGACTGATTTAACATCACAAATGACATAAATGAATGTGTATTATTTACTATCTAAATATGTGCATCTCTATTTACAAGTAAAACATAAAATACTCCCCAGAGCGCTCAGAATTTAGGATATTTGAAAAATTGCCGTATGGGGCAGATTTTGCCCCAAACAGGCAGGTTGGTGCAGAGATACGAGCGGTCCCGTGCAGGAATAGACTGTTTCCCTGCCCCAATGAATACTAGATTTGCTCACTCGTTACTAATGCAACGAGTGAGCGAATCTTCGCTGGTTGCCCACTGATTTGCAGTGAGACCGCCTCCTAGCAACCTTTCAAATGATAAAAGATAACTTATTAGAATATTTCTTTATAGAAATAACAGATTTCGCCCCGCTCTTTAGTGGGGAACCAGCGTAAAATTCAACAAGTATCAGTCAGGTACCGGCTGAATGCAATCCCGCAATGCACTAGAAAAATGGTGTTAGTTACCTGGCCTAATATGTAAGGACATAGGCCAAGCATCCAGGCTTGTGCAGGAAGTAAAGTACAGGATACACTGGCGGCCAGAGCTGCAATACGTTAGCTCTGGTTGCGTTAAATCCGTGGCCGCCTCAAGTGACCCACTACCTGTTCGTGTCTCTTACTCTCCCAGCAGATGTTTTATGTGACCTGGACCATCGTTGGAGAATTTAATATGAATTTTGTGGGCTATGAATATTTCTTAATGAGTATTTCGGCTCTCAGAGTCCACTGATAAAGAAAGCTACTTGGTCCAAGAGTGAGAATCCATGGACATGACCAGGGTTTAATGTTACCAACCTCTAAGTTGGAACACAGTGTAGACAGAGGTGGCGGCCAATCTAAGCGCAGGATCTATGCTGGGAGAGTGGTGGAGCCGCTGGCGGTGCCGACCTGTCTGTTTTGGCTTCTCTCACGCGCAGTCGGCAGACAGAACTAGGTTCTTCCCCACTGCTCCGTGCTTCCTGCATCAGACAGGCGCCCGTCCAGTCAGGATCTCTGTTGGCTTCTTGTCCGACACTGCCTCGGTGTCTGACTCCGTGCAAAATAACTTTTTCTTTTGCACACTCCGTAATTACATCCAATTACACACACACCATGTGCCTCCCGTTTCCCGGCGGAATTTTTTTTCTAATCCCTCAAAACAATGCTCTTGATAAATTGCTCAGGCCCAATAGTATATATATCTGGTGGGAAAAGGACAGAATAACTGCTGTCTATAGATGTGATACGTTGAAAAGCACGGCTCATTCGTTCATATATCTTAGAAACAGGATTTAATTACTTATATCCAAGAAATTCACAATATAATTATATCACATCAAATGTATAAAATATCGTAATTTAAAAATCATTAATGACAATATAAACACAGGTGGACAAAGTAATGGGCAATTAAAACGTTTATTAAGCCTCTATGTAATTTTCACTGTTTACCTAAGAGCTCCCAAAATGTACATCAGTACTAGTATAGGTTCAAGATTCACACCTGATGAAGGCTGTCTAAAAAGCCGAAACGTTGTGTCAAAACCATTATGAAATCCACTTTATTATCCATCGTATACAAAGCCCCCATTGTATAAAACCTGTCAGATACCATAACTGTGGTATACAGATTCAAACCTGTGGTATACGGCCTCAAAACCATGGTATACGGGGAAAATAGTCCCTTTTGCTATAGAGCAAAGAAATAGTTCCTAGTGTTTTACCCGTTAACATGGCAATTACTGGGTTTAATTTATTCGAAAAGATGGATGATAAATGCAACAAACGATGATTTTGTAGAAAGGCAGCTCTGTAAACCACTCGCGGTTGACGTCGCAATACACTTGCTAACGCTCGTATATTACTACGCCTCAACCTCTCGTGGTTTACGGCCGGCTGTCCGCAAAATCATCGATTATTGTTTATATAATTTATGAATAAAACTACAGAATATTTTGAAATCTGGTGTTTGTTGGTTATGTGAGTAATCTACGAAACTAATAGGATTTAATTGTTTATCAGATTTTATTTTACTATACGATAGCTATATATCTACATCACATGGCAAATCATCAGTATACATATCAGCACAGACATATAGCACTAGGAGCAAATAGAATGTTCATCATTGATGAATGAGCGTGTAATTATGAATGTATAATAAAAAGTTTCAGTTACATTCAGCCTATGGATAGTTTTCTGTAACCCTCTCAACCCATTTCTGCAACCGCCTGATTCTAGGATCCAAACTTATCAACACCAGTGAGTCAATGAGGTATTTTGGTCTCTAGTGAGTGGTCATGGTAAGTTAGGCATGCCTTGGAGACCCTGGGACACTGGCACCCTGACCCTTTCCCGTTATCACAGTGAATAGCACACAGATAGTGAAGGGATAGGTTTTTCTCAGCACGCTGAGAGTCTATGTGAGCACTCTAACCTTTAATAGGCAACGTATATAGTGAGTGCAAGCACGCGCTAGTAATAGCTGGGCAGTTCACGCTATCAAGAAATGTCACGAAATTTCATATGACTGTTAATACAGTCACACCATGTTAAGTCTATGGACATTTGTATATGAGGGGTAGATTAAAAATCTATATGTACCAAAATAGGGACACAAAATCAATATGTAAGGCTGACTATTCGCCACCGATCTGCAGTTGGGAACCACCGATCTAATTTTAGGGTATACCGACGTCAGATCTGTGAATGAAAACAGGCATGCAGAGACGTGATTATTTGTGCATAGGTTATTAAATGAGGTCATCACTGACTGACTTGGCCAACAACCAACACGATCAAGGAAGTTTGAAATTGTCGGTGATGGTCATTGTGTTTGGAGGACAGTCCAGTCGGTATGCACCTTCAAATGCGGCAGAAACTAGGCATACACAACGCCCTCACTGATATTCAGATTAGATGTACATTCATTGGCCACCACCGACCTACTTCTAGTAAAACTCAATTAATCGGTGCCATATTCGACGGCTAGCGAAAAATGGCTTAAAGGGAGAGAGTGCAGGAGGTTTAAACCCCTGTGTATCATAGCTGAGCCATTGCACACAATTGAAAAATCTCCTATTTGGTATCACAATGAAATCATAGGAGGAGTGATAGAACCCAGGGAAGGTATGCCAGGACTCCAGTGGATCCGGAGGGACGTGACCTTGACAAGACCCTATCCGGTCCGGTCCACTGGTCCGTTTACCCACCGGGCGAGCAGGGTTTTTTCTACCCAGGCTAGTCATGCCTCCCTCTCATGGGCAACATGCCATTCAGTGTCCGGGAACGCTCTCTGTGCGGTGACTAACCGCATTGAGAGGTGGGTATTCACATCGTCTTATGCTTAAGCCGGGCAACGAGTCATAGACATGAATTCATTCATATAATGCACGTGTAGCTATAAAGAATATATGGTAATGTTGGCTCAACTGGGCGACCTTATGGGCGGCTAATACTGTCTTAGTGAAGAGACTTGAATATTATCAAACGATAACCCTTGTATACCAGGTACAGAAAAGGATCTTTATGTGCGATCCTAGATTATCAAACGGGCCTCTGGTTAGATAATGTTTGCAGTGTTGAGACCCACAGGAGGTGGCATTTGCAGCTGGCATACTATACCCTGTTCCCAGCAGGCTCCACACACTGTTTACACTCTATCCTTCTATGAAGGAGCAGCACTTTACAACCACAGGGACGATCTGTGAAACACAGGGCGTCTTGTGATCTAGAAAGGTCCTGGTAGAAGCTCAGAGATGCTCGGAGATGCTCGGAGGTGCTCGGAAATGCTCGGCAAGGGAGTGTTTGGGAGCTACATTATTGAGGCATTCTCGCTGCTCATTCAAACCCTTCCTGAGACCGTCCACATGAGGTGGTTCACTCCGCCCCCGCACCCGGCCAGCCCCGACATCGGGAGAAAATCAATAGGGTCCCACCACCCTAACCGTCCCTCTTCCCATTCTAGGCTGCTCCAATATTGGCTCCCTCCTCCATAATGGACGATCACGACTGGCGGTGAATCGGTTTGAAGGGAAACATGTTTCAGCTCACGGGGGCCTGAGTGGTCCCTTCATGTGGGCCGTGAAAATGGGCAAATCTTGTGTTTCTGGTCAGTTTCCTGAGTGGTTGTGCTATTTGAGATATACCTAGTGCACTAAGCACCCAGCGTGGTAGAGTTTTAATAGAGGGCTCTACTTAAGATTGTGGGTTATCGAAGCGGCCAGAAAAGTGCCCTGGGGAAGGTTGCATAAAAATCCACCCCCGGTCGGGGCGCCTGCGCAGTTCCTACATCCGTGTCCAAACATGGCCGTGTCAACATTCCTCTACTCTCAGGGTTTCTTCAGGGACATGTCAGCGCTATCAGGTGTTCGCCTCCATAGTGAAATAACAGACGGTAACAATGTTGAAACAATGTACATTAGATGTTCGCATGTTTTATCTCACCTCTGGTATATTTGTCCCATAGGCTTAACATTGGGAACTCGTTCTCCATGTCCCTACGAGTATTGCCGTCCGTTCTCCATGGTCTATATCATGTACGTTGTCTATTCTTTTAGTGTTTATAAGGGTGAGATAAATACAGAAAGCAACTCGTTTTGTAACCCAAACCTTTCAATTGTTATTCATTTATAATTGCACGCTCAATGATGAACATTCTATTTGCTCCTAGTTACCCATTGTATACAAAGACCCCGTTTAAAATGTATGGGGACTCAGTAAACCACCACCCATTATATAAAACCTGCCAGATACCACAACTGTGGTATACAGATTCAAATCTGTGGTAAACGGCCTCGAAGCCATGGTATATGGGAAAATAGTCCCTTTATGCTATAGACCAAAGAGATAGTCCCTTTTGTTATAGCCTTTAATATGCCAATATCTGGGTTTAATCTATTCAAAAAGATGGATAATAAATGCAACAAACGATGGTTATATGAACAGGCGGCTATGTAAAGCACTCGAGGTTGATGTTCTCGCATGGCAACCAAATTTCCGTTTCTGCAGATACAAAATATGGAATCATTGGATTTTAATAGATCTCATACAGAATATGCATAAAACCCTATAAAATGACTGTCTCAGTCAAGCTTGCCTATCTGTTGCTCTTTTTTTCACAATCATGAAGGTAGTTACCATGGTAACCATATTCTATCAGAGTGTTGAAATCGGCTAGTTTCATACTATTAAAATCCAATGATTCCATATTTTGTATCTGCAGAAACGGAAATTTGGTTGCCCTGGCAACAGAATTAATCAAACCTGTATGGAAGTAATGTAAAGCATCAGTTCTCATAGAGACGGTCTTTTTAAGGTGTCACATGCCTATATTTGTAGGAAAGAACTAATTTTATGTGTTTTTGTTCTATTTTTGGACCCAGAGGTTGGACCCAGAGGTTGGACCCAGATAGAATGAAAGAGCAAAAAAAACTGTCATAGAAACAACTCTCAAAAATCGGTAGGCTCAAAATGATTATGGGGCTGATGAAATGACCCCTTACTAACTTATCTGTATGTAATTAGCACTGTTAATCTGAATGTTGCTCTATCTCTGTACCATTTCAAGTAGATCAACTAAGCTCTCGTTAGTGGGCTTGCCTCACTTCAATCTGGTTTTATTGAGCTTGTCATGTATAATCCTGATATCTTCAGCGTTCAGGATATTGGTATATAGGACGCTTATGTCTAAAGTGCCTAATATAAAGTGCCTAATATATCTTTATCACCAACCTCTCCCAACCCGGAGATAGTATTGACGAAATAGTTTATGTCATTGGCATACTAGTCTATCTTAGGGACTTCTAGTCTCAGGAAGTGGTTTACAAATTGTGAATTTTTTTCCAGTAGGACAGCCATTGTCTGACATACTGGTCTACCTGGTGGGGGGATTTTTCCTTTATTGACTTTTGGTAGGTAGTATATTTGGAGGTTTCAGGCCTGTTTAGTTTGTAGGCTTTCTACTAGGTCTTTGGTCATTTCTCCCTCTGTTATCATTTTTTTTTAAATTTTGTAATTGATTTGATTACTGTGTGTCTCAATGAGATCTGTGTTGGTTTTTTCTGACACTTTATCGTCTTCTCGTTGCCTGTTTGTTTCGGCTACATAGTCTGGGGTGTTCATAACCACAGTGAATCCCCCTTTATCTGCGGGTTTATTGGAAAATTAATTGTTTCTAGCTAGACTTCTTAGACAGGATCTTTCTTCCCATGTAATATTTTGCCTAACCTTGACATTTGCTTACATTCTTCTAAGACAGGGAGAATTCATTTATTGCTATGAAGGCTTCTAAGTGGGACAGTTGTCCCGTTTGTTATTCTGTTTTTCATAAAATTGCCCAATTTTTAGGTTTCTATGAGACCTATCAAGTTCCAGATTAACTTCACCCTCCTCGATTTAAGTTTGAATCATGCAGAAGTTCAGATCTTTATTCAATATTGACGTTTCAGATTTGGTTAATTCACGACTCGGGATATTTACTACAATGTATAGCCCTTTCCGTGATTTTCGTGCGGGGGCTGTCGAACCACTTGATTCATCTGTTTCATGCATTTGTCACTGACTAATTTATCATTTACATTAAATCAAATTGTTTCTGGGTCACTGGCAATAGGGAGCGTGCTGTGTCGCGCCACACCACCCTGGATTCAGAAACAATTTTAACCAAGTTTTATAGATTAGATGACACATTTTAAATGACAAAGATGTTTCACTAAATATATTTTAAAGGCATATCGGACAATTTACCTTGAAAAGTAAAACCCATGTCAATTTCCTATGATCAATTTATGAATATCTCCTAGTGTTATAGAACATAACCGATTTAAAAATCGGGATCAACATGCTAGTTATTGATTTGGGGACAGATATTAAGATAGCATTAATATAAAATATATCGAAATTCAAAAACGTTGTTTTCAACATAGTAAAGCCCATGCCTTTTTCTTCAAATTTCCAGATAATATATTAAATGTATAATACTAAACATTTAAGTTTAAAAAATTATAGGTCATCGTTCTTGTTTTTGAAAGAAATACAGAAAACGGTATTTTCCATGACATTTCCTATAGAAATTGAGTAAAAATAAATGAGTTTAATTTACCTATTTGTTTATGACAATTGAATAAATCTTGATATTTTGATCATTTGGCATTAGAATATGTCACAAGGAAACAATTTTAACATAAAATTGTCAATATTTAAAAACCGCCAGGTGGCGCCACTGTGAAATGTAGGATATGCCTATAAGAGCCCTGGCCACCATTAATTTTACTACAGTCAAGGTATAATCATAGATGGCGCCACCATCGCTACGTATGCTGTGCGTACAGCGTTGTGCAGAGCTATGACCATGTGCATGTCGGAACAACGCTCAATACTTCATATTTTTCTTATTATAATATCTCTTTGATATCCCTTATATCTGCCTGACGGGTTTATAAACATCTCAGTAAAGTTATTGTATCAATGGTATATTGATTACATGATTAATTGATATAGAGATATATATTGTGATAATGAAACACCTCCTGTATGTCAATGTAACATTTTCCTTAACCACTAAACTCAATAACTTTGGTAGCTTTGCGCAGTGGCAATACCGTAGCCGATGAGGTTCATCCGAGGCGCGGTTATTGCTAGTTGAAAACTATACCCAATACCCCGCGGTGTCGTGCTGAAATATGCATCGGCGCTCGCAATTTTTGACACCTCCTACGGGAGGTGACAATGAAATCAAAGATAAGACGCTCCTACCTAAGTACAAAGTACGCTCCTCAGCGTACTTCTCTCTCGGTTATTCCTGTAAGCCTACAGCTGCGGTATCCGACCTGCCCGCCCGTGTGGCGGTCAGCTCGGTTGTGTTTGGTGGAATAGGGTGACGTTAGGGCCAGGTTAGACTAGCCTCAGTCCCTGCATTCCTTCACCTAACCCAACACTACTTCATCCTGATTCGATAATTTTAGGAATGTTCATTACTAATAATTGTTCTATTGAATGACACTGTAACAAGGACGTCTAGAGGAATCCCCCTAAACCTGTGTCCCCCCCCCCTCCCCCCAATAGGTTTCAATATAGGTGTCAACATGTTTTCCTTTTCACCTAAAAATGCCCCATAAATGGCTCATAACTTACAAACTAAAAATAAATAGAAACAAAATTCAAAAATTGGGTTTGCAGAATTCTCGGATGGAACAGACCATCATTGGGAATTTCTGAAGGGGGGGGGGGGGGGCTGGGTCGCCTGTTCCCCTGCCCCTGGGTACGCCTCTGGCGTGTTTTTTAATCAGGTTTTTTTTTCTAGAATTCCAAAATAAGGTGTTATGCACGACACCCCGGGGTGTCGGACAACACGCTCTGATATAAATCGTGATTTTGGGGTTGTATCTTATCAGTAATTGAGTGATTTGCTTTGAAAAACATAGCTTTCTATCTTTTCATTAAGAATAAAAAGGATTATAGTTACTGGTATTATTTTATTCATTGTTCTGAGCAGTTTTAAAAACGTGTTGTCCGACACCCCGCGTGTTGTCCGACACCCCTGCCTGGCCCAAACCCAAATATGGCTCAGAGCTTTTGTTTCAAATCTGATATATGATAGAGGTGTTTTGGGTCAAATATGACATATATCACCATATGATATTAGTTTTTCTCAAATTATAAGCTTTTATAACGTTTCTTGAAATTTCAAATATTTTAGGGGGGTGGATAACATGCAGTATTATACACAACTTCAAAAGGCTCTCAAATCTGAACCATTTGTCTGATTTTGTTGGAATAATGATTTTCTGGAAGGTATTCTGTTGGAGACTAATATGAAATGTAAAAAGAAGTAGTATTCTAAAATTATTTTTTGAGTGTCTGACCCCAGGAAGAAAACGTATTTTAGCAGGTTTCAAAAATCCGACCCAGAATGTTATTTCATAACATCAAAGCCAATTTTCTATTTTCTTATTTCCTTTCCTGTGTATTTTTCTCTCAAAATATAATGAAAATAAAGCTTGGTTTCTTTATCATTTTGTTAGATATAGATATTTCCTATTAAGTATGTCTGTTTTTAAAGCCTACATAGTACAGAGTTACCTGGTTTGAGGCACACACCGCACACCGTGTGGAATTTAACCCGGCCAACATCTTAGTCTGAACAGACGGGACACCAGACAACTACTGGATGATTAATATAATAGTGCTGCATGGTAATACTCCATTACATTCCATCCGCTCAGAAACCGTTCGTCCATTTCTTAGCTCGAACTGAATTCAGATTACTTCTCATTTTTCTCATTCCACTTTTTCTCATAACGTTGTAAAGTGGTCATTATATACATAATACTTCTGGTTGAGGATAGCCAATCGGTCGTTCCACGGACTCGGATATAGGTTCGTGGGTGTTCCAAGTCTTGGACAGGAAAATTTAACTATAGACGTTATCTTGATCATCCTCATCGATGCTCTCCCTATAAGAATCAATTATTGTTGTACCAATGGAGGGTTGAATTTAGGAAAGCCCTTCACTTGGATAAAACATATATGTTATTTATATTTCTTAGAGAAGGTCCAAACTGTCTTTTGATAAAAACAACGACACTAAAAAAGCAAGGACAATAAGATGGTAAAATAAAAAGCTATCATGCGAAAAGATGCTCGAAAAAGACCCTTCCAACGCTGTATCTGTTACACGTTATCTATTCGCAGGAACCAAGGCATATCGGATCATTGTTAGATAGGATTTCGTTCGGAATTTTCTGATGAAAACTCAAGAGGAAAAACGAAAAATTGAAATATCATCAGTATGCTAAAAACAAACAAATCCCACATAATTCATATTTCCAAATTATTGATTAATTGATCCTATAAGAAATTAGAGACCGATAATATCTAGTATCAGGCCACTAAAAAAACCAACTTTTTTTTCATTACTGCGCATGATCAAAAACGTTTTAGACGATTTTTGTTTATAAGATAAACCTTAATAGAAATTATGAAAGGTAGGTGTATTTGGTATCAAATTAAAGCTCCTGATGTCAGGCATGCATTCGAAATGATAGAATGTGTATCTAAGTAGGCCCCTATTCCCAAAACCGTGGTATTTATATCTCCCTTCATCTACCAATAGATCTGTGCTGTCATCTGTTGTCAAACTGTGGTACACATCATTTCTAACATAATTTCATATTACACACGGTAAAATGAGTGAGATAATAAGAGTTTAGAGTGAGAGTGCAAGATAGGACCTAAATAAATATGCATTAAACCCATTTTCTGCACTTGAAAACCCATCTTTGATCCAACAAAAAAAAAAAGAAAAAAAAAAAAAAGTAAGAAAGCGCTCTCTTCATATTTTCCATGGCTCGGGGGTGAAAAACAAGTTATTTTTTAGTGGCATAACAGTTACACTCACGCAAGTAAAACATTCCACTTTGCTCCAAAGAAATAACTTTATTTCATTATTTAAAATAGGTCTACGTGCACGGTGAAGGAACGTGAAACAGTTTGAGTTGGAAAGCGCACACTCTGCTTGGTTCGTGCACTGACATTAGTCGAGACCATCCAAGCATCTCTCAACAAATGTCTCCGCATGAGGCATCTTTACACCTCTTGCCCTTATTTCTAAGATCTCGAGATAAATCAATATGTGCACCTGTACTAACCACGCCTACTGAGTCGGCGCCAAAAGAACGCCCACCGCAACACGTGTCTTTGTTATTGTTCCGGTGTCTGTGAGACTAACTTCCGGTATAGTAGGCGAGCTCAAAGCTTTTGGATATCTCCGACAACAACAGGACTGCATACAGCGAAATAGCGGGGCCTACACCCATGAAAGTAAGTGATATTTGTAAGAACGTTGATATTTCAGCATAGCAACACAATTTTCTCATTCTATTAATTACATAGCTACAGTTTCAGGGATATTTGCGAAGCGTGGGCGATAAATGGGAAGTTCGCCATAGTCTTAAAGCTTTGTTAACCTTTTATTCTGGGGCATTTTCCCATTTTGTTTATTTACATTACTAGCGGAGTCTCGGCTGCGGACATAGACCAGAACATCCGTATATATTATAGGCCTTCAGTGTGGATTCTAGTTATTGATAGAATGATGTGACGGAGGCCGTTTCAAGACTTAATCTCTTATTTAATAGTGGTCATACTATCAGTATCAGTATCAGTATTCCCGTATCATGGATGGTCAGGCGTGGCAGAACTTTGTCAGTCCACAGTGCTGTAGTTCCACTCCATATTCCAATGAATTATTTTGTTGGGTTGTCATATTCGACATATATTATTACATGTAACACTAACAGATGTAGTGATATGGTTTGCTTTGTTCGCATAATTAAGCTTCAGAAGGTAGTGGCAACTCGAGGTTGACAAAGGAGACTATTTTATAACAAAAGCACATGTCCGTGGTTTGTCTTTTTAAAATTAGGTATTCCTTCTAGGCGTGTAGGACTATTGGTAACCGAAGATATTGACAAACCATGTTAAGCCACTTAAGGCACTCATCTATGAAGCCCGGCACAAGCTTCCTACTGATTATACTCGACAATATTGATTTGATATACGGTAATCTCATGTTCGTTAACGTACCTGTTTTAAATATTTTAAGTAGAAAAGGATGTCAGTATATCTCAAACTATCAACTAAATTTATCGGTGTCGGCCTTCTTTGATATCATCTGGCCATAATAGTTACTATAAGAAATATCCGATTGCTACCTCCCGGGTTTATTTACAACCGGGAGTCCCTAGCTAAATCAGCTGGATATATCTAGACGTATAGACCAAAAGGGTAACTTGTAATAAAAACAAGGGCCAAACAAGCAAAAAATTAATAGATGTGCAGGAAAAGATTATACAGGTAACGATGCAATATTTTTATGAACATATTTACGATACCAAAATTGGAAAAAAAACCCAACAAAAACGGGGAGAATAAAATATGAAACTAAAGGAAAGACTCCTTGTCATCCACAACGTAGCAGGGCTGTATCAGCATGGATAGACAAGCTCCATTTGACTTAAGTGACTTCGAATGGCAATTAAAGGTAAATAATAGCACTAGCAATCAGAAGTATAAAGAGCCTTTTTGTGCCATAATCAGGACATTGTTTTGCTCCACACGTCTCATTTGTGTCCGTCCTTATTAAGATCAGTTCATGAGAAGGACTTCAAATACATGGCCTGTGGGGGGGGGGGGGGGGGGGCGGGGGGCTGTGCTTCACGCTCTGCATTTGAGTAGTGAATCGTTGTGGAGGTTACGATGGCAAGGTGGTTTACACACTGGCCACCAGACCTACGCTACGTTAGCTCTGTTTGGGTTAAATCCGTGGTACCTTGACCCATTAGGTGTTAGTGTTTGAGACTCTCCCTCCAGAACTTTTGTCGCAGGATCACGTTCTACATTGAATTAGAGCCAAGGAAATCAGTTATGGTACATTCAGAAATTTGTCGTGTTCATCAAATCCTTATTGGTACATAATTCACGAATATAACTATGTGCTAGCACGGACTTGGAACACCTGGATTAGAAACAACCTGTCTCTGGCGTATCTATCTATGCCTCGGCATTGTTAGGGTTCCGATAACGGCCGCTAGGCGGCTCTACCGTCATTTCGCGTGAGTTCAACATTTTGCCCCCAGGATCGCCACTGTCGCTGCTGGTAGGCTCAGCATAATCATGACAGCCAGATGAACTGTTTACATTTGTCTACAAACGTTCACTACACTTAGCACCATAAATCTGACTGTTCTGTATAGGTATATACTTAGACTTCAAAATCTTGGGTTTTATGTGCCAAATTTTCTGAAAATGAGGCGAATTTGCCTGCCAACCCCAATCAAAGTCACATATCAAAAATCAATATTTTAAAATTATTCCCATGCCCCTAGGCCTTAATAAAGAATTTGTTGGTCGATTCCAGATATATAGCTACATGGGACAGTTGGAATTAGGGTTCTAAGTGCAATAGATTTAAAAAAAAGTTACAGCACATTTTGTCTTAGAATAGTTGGGGCCGGCACACAAATTTCCCTGATTTCCAGGCAGTCAGTCTTTGGACAAAATTATTTTCAATTCATTCCCATGCCCCTAGGCCTTAATAAAGTATTTGTCAGTCGATTCCAGGTATGTACCTACATGGGGCAGTTGGAATTAGGGTTCTAAGTGCAATAGATTTTTTTAAAGTTACGGCACATTTTGTGTCAGTTTGGGTTGGGTCGGCAGTCAAAATTCCCTGATTTTCCAGGAAAAAATCCAGGAAATCCAGATTCTTAAATTGTTCCCATGCCCCTAGGCCTTAATAAAGTATTTGTCAGTCAATTCCAGATATAAAGCTACTTGGGACAGTTGGAATTAGGGTCCTAAGTGCACTAGAATTTTTTTAAGTTACGGCACATTTTGTCTTAGAATAGTTGGGGCCGGCGGACCAATTTCCCTTATTTCCAGGCAGTCAGTCTTGGGAAAAAATTATTTTCAATTCATTCCCATGCCCCTAGGCCTTAATAAAGTATTTGTCAGTCGATTCCAGATATGTAGCTACATGGGAGAGTTGGAATTAGTGTTGTAAGTTCACTAGATTTTTTTAAAGTTACGGCACATTTTGTGTCAGTTTGGGTTGGGTCGGTAGTAAAGATTTCCTGATTTTCCAGGAAAAAGATCCAGAAAATCCAGATTCTGAAATTGATCCCATGCCCCTAGGCCTTAAAATAGTATTTGTCAGTCGATTCCAGATATATAGCTAAATGGGACAGTTGGAATTAGGGTCCTAAGTGCACTAGATTTTTTTAAAGTTACGGCACATTTTGTCTTAGAATAGTTGGGGCCGGCAGACAAATTTCCCTGATTTCCAGGCAGTCAGTCTTGTGAAAAAATTATTTTCAATTCATTCCCATGCCCCTAGGCCTTAATAAAGTATTTGTCAGTCGATTCCAGATATATAGCTACATGGGACAATTGGAATTAGGGTTCTAAGTTCACAAGATTTTTTTAAAGTTACGGCGTATTTTGTGTTAGTTTGGGTTGGATCGGCAGGCGAAATTCCCTGATTTTCAGGCAGGCTGTGAGACTAAATGTGCCGTAACTTTAAAAAAATCTATTGCACTTAGAACCCTAATTCCAACGGTCCCATGTAGGTATATGCCTGGAATCGACTGACAAATACTTTATTAAGGCCTAGGGGCATGGGAATGAATTGAAAATAATTGTTTCCCAAGACTGACTTCCTGAAAATCAGGGAAATTTGTGTGCCGGCCCCAACTATTCTAAGACAAAATGTGCCGTAACTTTAAAAAAATCTATTGCACTTAGAACCCTAATTCCAACTGTCCCATGTAGCTATATATCTGGAATCGACTGACAAATACTTTATTAAGGCCTAGGGGCATGGGAACAATTTTAGAATCTGGATTTTCTGGATTTTTCCCTTGAAAATCTGGGAATTTTCACTGCCGACCCAACCCAAACTGACACAAAATGTGCCGTAACTTAAAAAAAATCTATTGCACTTAGAACCCTAATTCCAACGGTCCCATGTAGGTACATACCTGGAATCGACTGACAAATACTTTATTAAGGCCTAGGGGCATGGGAATGAATTGGAAATAATTGTTTCCCAAGACTGACTTCCTGAAAATCAGGGAAATTTGTGTGCCGGCCCCAACTATTCTAAGACAAAATGTGCCGTAACTTTAAAAAAATCTATTGCACTTAGAACACTAATTCCAACTGTCACATGTAGCTATATATCTGGAATCGACTGACAAATACTTTACTAAGGCCTAGGAGCATGGGAACAATTTCAGAATCTGGATTTTCTGGATTTTTCCCTTGAAAATCTGGGAATTTTCACTGCCGACCCAACCCAAACTGACACAAAATGTGCCGTAACTTTAAAAAAATCTATTGCACTTAGAACCCTAATTCCAACGGTCCCATGTAGGTATATGCCTGGAATCGACTGACAAATACTTTATTAAGGCCTAGGGGCATGGGAATGAATTGGAAATAATTGTTTCCCAAGACTGACTTCCTGAAAATCAGGGAAATTTGTGTGCCGGCCCCAACTATTCTAAGACAAAATGTGCCGTAACTTTAAAAAAATCTATTGCACTTAGAACCCTAATTCCAACTGTCACATGTAGCTATATATCTGGAATCGACTGACAAATACTTTACTAAGGCCTAGGAGCATGGGAACAATTTCAGAATCTGGATTTTCTGGATTTTTCCCTTGAAAATCTGGGAATTTTCACTGCCGACCCAACCCAAACTGACACAAAATGTGCCGTAACTTTAAAAAAATCTATTGCACTTAGAACCCTAATTCCAACGGTCCCATGTAGGTACATACCTGGAGTCGACTGAAAAATACTTTATTAAGGCCTAGGGGCATGGGAATGAATTGAAATACTTTTTTCCCAAGACTGACTGCCTGGAAATCAGGGAAATTTGTGTGCCGGCCCCAACTATTCTAAGACAAAATGTGCCGTAACTTTAAAAAAATCTAATGCACTTAGGATCCTAATTCCAACTGTCCCATGTAGGTATATATCTGGAATCGACTGACAAATACTTTATCAAGGCCTAGGGGCATGGGAATGAATTGCAAATAATTTTTTCCCAAGACTGACTGCCTGAAAATCAGGGAAATTTGTCCGCCAGCCCTTACTATTCCAAGACCATAGAAAAAAGGATTGCAAATAAACACCTTGGGAAAGTAAGTCATGATTATACTTTTAGGAAAGAATGAATGTATGTATTACATGTGAAATAAAGAAAGAGCTTGCTCAATTAAAAAAAAAAAAAAAAAAATAAAAAATGAATGTAGATATTAACATGTTCACCAAGACCGAAACTAATGGCTAGACACACAGGATATATATTCAAATAATAATGAAGTGTACTTCAATTGAATTAAAGAAAGCTTGCTCAAAACAAAACAAAAGCAATAAAAAAAACCCAAAAAAAACCCAATAAAAACATCAGCAGCGCCACTTAAAACCCTGGTGGCTCAAAATGGAACTATCGCCAAATTTTTCCTAGCGGATCATACGGAAATTAGCGCTCTACCCGCGAAATGCACTCAAGCGTAGCCGAGGCGAAGAGATCGTTGAACAAACACGGGAATGGCCCGCGTTTCCTATCCATAGATATAAGTCCGTGGTGCTAGCTTATTACTGATGGAAAAAATTGTATTAAACCCCAATTAGAATTATAGACATACAAAAAATGCAGCAACAAGAAGCCAAAATAGATCTAGAATACACAAAGTAAACTAAAATTATATGTGTGA
Organism: Alentia gelatinosa; assembly: GCA_950022655.1. Taxonomy (NCBI): domain Eukaryota; kingdom Metazoa; phylum Annelida; class Polychaeta; order Phyllodocida; family Polynoidae; genus Alentia; species Alentia gelatinosa. The sequence continues at coordinate 29,769,006 of OX465585.1, read as the reverse complement.
TACTATTTAGCTCATAATTCACCAACAAGGATGGTCTTTCATGACGATGGGTGTACAATCGTTGTCAAAGGTTGTCATTAGCTTTCTCCCTTTACTGTAGATAATAAGTCTGTACAGCATTGATCGATAGATAGATTAGGAATGGGGCAACAGTAACAGGTACAATAATTCAAGTTCACAAATATGATAGTATATATAATAAGGTCTGAGACCAAACATTGGGAATGGATAATGGGATGCTGAGAAAGAAGAGGATAAACTCTCAACAAAAGTTGCAGCACAAGGATATTTCCGTGTGGAGCCCATCCTTCGAAAAGTCAGTAGCCACAGTAGTCACATAGTGGTGTCCTCTGGTTGTCCCTTCGAACACTAGCTGTAGACGTATCGATCTCCCTCTAGCGGACATCGGCACATTTAATTGCCACCTAACGGAGGTCAGGCAGACTAATACGAGCTGCTCTTTGAAGGTTCTGAGAGTTTCCACTAGGTGCCGCCACGAACACTCACATGTGACGTTTATCGGTGAAGTACTAATCTTGTTCTTATCCAACTCAAACTTCACATTTGCGTAACTTTCCACGTGGGCTTCGATTCATAAACTGTGCATGATGAGCGATCAACGTGGGCTTATATTTATAGATTGTGTATGGCCAGCGATCGGCTTAAGCGACTGTTGCTTTTTTTAAATTAAAAAAAAATATATATTTTGTAAAATATGGTAATGATTCGATGATATATAACCTCGCTCAACCATCATCCCATAACAACCAGTTGAGTGCATAGTTTATTCATACACAACATAAATTGACTCTATGCAGCGCAGTGGCGACTGCGTTGATTCATTCTGTCCAATTCTTTTCCTCTCTGGGATCCCAACTCTTTCCCCACACCCCAGCAGGAATGCTAAAAAATCCTAAAAGGAGAACTTCTTTTGAATAACTAACGCCTTCGGTGCTAGGATTCACATTGCACAGTCCAGGGGAATTAGATCCCTGAAATTGCCAGTTGCGTTCCTTTCCCAATTAGTATAGGACTCACCCGCCCCATTATATTTTTTCAAAATCAAAATATGATCCCAAAGCACGGTTTTTCAGTTAGGAATCTTTTCTCATTTTTATTCGAGATAATTTTATATGGACAGATGTGCATTCACCATCACAGTTTTGGCGTTCTTCCATGGACAAGTCCAGACCAAGCTTAAGTGAAACAAACAATTTGGATTTGAGTTTCGTTGAGTAAATGATCATACTAATGTATCATTCTGTTGGCAAGATGTTCACTTTTGCCATAGGATGTGAATGCCTCATAATTTGGGACTTATCTTATATCTGATGTTTGGTCATTCCATATATGGATGAGGTTTTATAGTCAATGCTTCTTCGGTATGCTTCTATTTCAAATTCAATTTTCTTTTTCCATTTTTTGCATCTTGAACACTTGGGATCTGTTATTGCCACGTCTCATTCATCTATTTTAAATGCATTCATCATTTGTAATTGTGCTGTTCCTGCTTGGGTGAATGCTTCAGTGTTGTCCGTGTATTCAGTATATTGCCCTCTTTTAAATGCCTGGTTTAGTATATATCTTTCTTCTAAAATATTCATGTAATATATCTTGTGTATTTTCTTTGTGTTTGTCCTCATGAGTACATATAGGCAAGATTTTAAGGCTCGGTTTTGAATGGTTTGCTTATTCTTTATTAGATCGTTTGTTATAGTCATTTATAAAAATACTCCGGTTTTTCTTTGCTATGGAAGATTGTTACATTACCAGGCACACTCATTACTGGACTGCTTTGAGTGGATATTGATATTGATAGGTAATTAATACACCGACCAATTATCCTGCGCTGAATAGGCAGGTCATTTATTGCTTAGATATTATTTTCTAAGTTCATATATTATGAATAAGTGATTTTAATAAACATTTATGTAAGACATGCATCATGATATATTGGATCTATAACATCAATTCCATCTGTGACTTGTCTGATTTATTGGATTGAGATTCAATAAATAAATGGAATCTGTAAGCCGCCGACTATAGATGAGATTCATGTTCATTTGAATAAGAAAATAGACGCTAACGTGAATTGATTAATTAAATCAACCCATTCAACCCGGGTGATGCCTTGAGGCATCAACCAGGGCTGGCGGGGTGTTGCCTCAAGGCATCATCCGGGGATGGCTGGGTGATGCCTTGAGGCATCATTTACAAAATATTCGGTTTGAAAAAAAAAGAAAATTCAAAATAATGGCTCAATAAACATGAAACTTTCGGAGAATGTAGATCTGACATAATTTTTTACATTTCTAAGTGAAATGAAAAATAGAAATAAGTATTACGTGTCATGTCACGTGATTCAAAAATACTTTTTTTTTACAATAGGCCTATGTACCCGGCCTCTAGCGGCATTCATTGGCACTTGTACTCGGCTAGATTTATAGTAAGGCATGCCTCCCCCTATTACGACAGACTACGATATGCTACGATAAACCTCCCGACGAACTTGGATGTCGGCGATGCTTGTTGCCATCATCCGTGACATCGTAGATAGCAGGGACAGATCATAGAAACCTAACTAATTCCGCTTTCCTGCTCGCCGAGCTCTGCTATAGTGCTATTATGCGCTACACAATTCAAACGTATTTGAATCTTGTAGCATGTCAGCGTGCGTCATAGAGCTTGGCGAAAAAACCTCACTGATTGATGCCAAGCTCTACGATTGCACCACGATTATGATTTGTGCGTCACAGAGCTCGCCAGTGCGTTAATCGTAGTGCTTCAGGAGCAAAGAGATCTCATAAGAACTCACACTCTCTAAGTCGTAATCTGGACAAAGTTCTCACTGTGCTCTATGGGAGAAGAATTCTTAACGAACTAGGCTTAGAACCTTGAGAATCCACTGGCACACAGTATTCCCGCTAAGTGGGATCATTGAGATTATAGGAATCTTTGGTTGCATTGATGTACGTCTTTAGCACGGGAGGCAGGCCAGTGGATTCTCAAGGCTCTAAACCTAGTTCAGTAAGAATTCTTCTCCTATAGAGCGCAGTGACAGTACAGAATACGACTTAGAGTGTGTGAGATCTTATGAGAGGGGTGCGAGGACACCCCCTCTTATACACTTAATTTAGGCCACTCAAAAAAAAACCTTGTTTCTCATCACTGCGCGCATCAGAAAAACGATTTTAGAAGATTTTTTTTTTTTTTTTAATTAGATGAACCTTGATAGAAATTATGAAAGGTATATGTATTTAATATCAAAGTAAAGCTCCTGATGCCAGGGATGCTTCCAATGTATAAACAGTATAAATCTGAAAACCCCGCATATGCAGACACCCCGGACACTTTGGCCCGGAAAGGAGGGTGACCGTTTACACAGGGTTTTACTGTATGTCTAAAGCCCATTTTATGACACTTTTAAGCAATCTTTGATCCAGCAACAAACAAAAAAAGCAAAAAAAAAGCGCCCTCATCATATTTTTCATAGCTTGGTGATGAGAAACAAGTTTGTTTTTTTGAGTGACCTTACTAACATTATATTCTTTATAATGAACAAATAACGCGACAATTCAAACGATTCATGCAATGCTCCCCTGCTTTAGTAATACGGAGAGCAGAACACTAGTTTTTAGTTGTGGTTATTCATGTTCAGTCTGCCTCAATGCTCAGCGGACACATAAAAGTAATTAGAAATATGAAATGTGAAGGCCATAAAGCGCCAAAATGTGGTTAATTAAAGTTAAACCATGCGATGAAAACGGTCCTGAAAATATGAATTCATGTTAAAGCCAGCTGTTCTAAATCGAATCATTTTCTGAACACTAAGCCAGTGAAACAAATAAAGATGGTTTATTTGAAGGCTCTTATCGTAGCCTGGTATAAACGTCCATAGGCTTAGTATTACGAACTCGTTCTCAGCAGGCTTGCGAGAACGGTAACTCGTTCTCAACGAGTGATAAAGAGATGAATATTTCCAGGCTAAGATAAAATCAGAAACATATTCGTGCTTGGTCTGAGTCCCTGTTCACCATCTCGTTTGGAGTGCTTCAGAATATTCACTCGGCTGTCACCTCGTTCATATTACTGAGCACTCCAAACTCGATAGCGAACGAGGACACAGACCAAACACTCATCAATTTCCTTCTTAATACCTCATAGCTTAGCTATATCATTATGTCCTGTACAACACCCTGTTTATCAGGTATGAGGGGATGTCCACCGACTATAATTTTTCTCCCGACACACTACAGATAACACGTCGGCGAGCTCTGCGACACACAAATCAAAATCGTCGTATTTTCCGCGTAGTTGACCTTTGTATTTTTTATGCAGCTTCCTTTTGTATATATCATCCTCGAACGAGAGTATTAACTAATTAACCTTGCGTTCATAGCACAAATCATGAATGTAACATTGAAGCTTGTATTTTGCTGGTCTTGAACGAAAACATTTTTGCCTTGTCAACACCAGGGTAAATAGGACTGATCTATAAAAGAAAAAAAGTGTATGTGTGTGTGTTGGGGGGGGGGGGGGGGGCACGAAATTGTGTATTCATATTCACTTGAAAGAGAGCAGTAATTTTTAAATAGAGTGAAATATAGTATCATAAGAGAACAGTATTTTGTTGTGCGAGATCTTTCTTACCCTTGTGAATTCAGAGGACTAATATAAGTAGTAAACAGCAAGAACTCGATAGCGAACGAGGACACAGACCAAACACTCATCAATTTCCTTCTTAATACCTCATAGCTTAGCTATATCATTATGTCCTGTACAACACCCTGTTTATCAGGTATGAGGGGATGTCCACCGACTATAATTTTTCTCCCGACACACTACAGATAACACGTCGGCGAGCTCTGCGACACACAAATCAAAATCGTCGTATTTTCCGCGTAGTTGACCTTTGTATTTTTTATGCAGCTTCCTTTTGTATATATCATCCTCGAACGAGAGTATTAACTAATTAACCTTGCGTTCATAGCACAAATCATGAATGTAACATTGAAGCTTGTATTTTGCTGGTCTTGAATGAAAACATTTTTGCCTTGTCAACACCAGGGTAAATAGGACTGATCTATAAAAGAAAAAAAGTGTATGTGTGTGTGTTGGGGGGGGGGGGGGCACGAAATTGTGTATTCATATTCACTTGAAAGAGAGCAGTAATTTTTAAATAGAGTGAAATATAGTATCATAAGAGAACAGTATTTTGTTGTGCGAGATCTTTCTTACCCTTGTGAATTCAGAGGACTAATATAAGTAGTAAACAGCAAGAAAGGCTGACCTTTTCAACAGAAAATGACTGAAAATGGAGAAAAAAAGAGCAAAAAACGAAACTGACATTTCCTCATATTGTAACTTTAAGTTAACGAGAAAAGAAAGCTATTTTGTACTTTTGCCTTATAAATGTCATTAAAAAGGATTCAAAAGTTTAAACCGTCTTATATTAAGCACCAGAACGCACTGGAAAGTGATAATAAGATATTCTGTTTTTTATCACTGAGGGATGTCCACTTGTAAGGATGAAGAAGGCCGCACATATGTACTAGATTCCGATTCTTTTTCCTCCCTTCTGTCAACAAAAAGCCATTTTCCAGTTGACCATGACACTACACTCCATACAGGGAATGAGTGACACACTGTCACTTGGATATGCTGCTTTTATCTTCTCTGACCTTATTAAACCGAAGGAATAAAGTTTGAGAATTTACAACTTCTGTACTTTCTCTAAATGTGACAATGTCTTATGCCTTGATAAAGCCTTGATAAACTTTAAGATACCTGAAGTTTCTGATTCAGATGAAACCCTGATTCCCCACCCACACTGTTCTCACTGTTGTCATTTTTTGACAGTTCATGTAACCAGAAATGTGCTGGGTTACTTTTCACGCTTTCTGATCTAAAATATGATGGGATAGCACCCATATCAATATGATGACATCGTTGTGAAGGGTAGTTGTTATGCTACATTGTTCTAAATAACACTCCTTATTACCTGGAGATAACAAAGCTACGGTTAGGATCTGACAAGTTATTGTCACTTTCAAGGTAGCATCGCTAGTAAACAGAAGTGCTATTCGCCCCATACTTCAACCAAATATTACGAGTAGATTAATACAAAAAAGAGTAGCAGGATTCAGTTAAGTACTGCACGAGAATCTCACTCTCGTGGCCCTTCAGTCTCCAACCCTAGATCGGGTTCACTCTGTCTCTATGTGCGGGAGACACTCCAAGCGGATTCTACCAGAATCATAGTTTTTTTAGATACAGTTTGTAAAAAACAAAAAAAATATGCTGAACAGTATGTATGTCTGCTGCATCAAACAGGAGGAGTACCTTAGAAATGGTTGCGTGGAATCATTGTGCTGCATTGAATACTCGGAACATTTTCCACTACCTGGTTATACTGCCCCTAAGGTTTAGACAACGAAGCGCGCGAAGTGTAGGCTCTATAAGCTCTTTATACATTAAATAAGCCAGTCGCTTTAGGACAACACTGAGGGAATTGCTCGTAAAGCTGATGCACTTATTCGGTCCCCTGTCTATATGATGCACCTATAATGTGGAGTAAACGTATTAAGACAGCTCTGCCGGGCTAGTGGATAAGTACGATCCACCAATTAAAACAATTAGACTGCACTGCCCTTATCTTATTGAGTTTGTGTGAGAACCGCCCTTTTAAAGTTTTCCACATCGTCGGAATTGTTCGAGGCATCACTATATATAGGCCTAATGGACTAGCCGATGGGCCTCTTATATCCGATAATTGTTGGCTAATTTGATTAGATATTCTCATTTAAGACGATTAATCAGTCACCAAAAGATTAGTCAAACAATTAATCTGTGGATGCTGTGTGGAATTGAATGCTGCATGTCAGCCGTTTGATAGATGTAGCCATTCACTTGAGAAACCCAGTATTTAAGAAGCTGTTATCCCCGCTCCTTTTTTTTGTTATCGCTGTCGATTAGGAATAATTTGATTTCTTCTTTGAAACTTTTTATACGAATACTAGAACCGAAAAGGAACCAACAATTGTTGTAGAACTCCTGGTAATGTCCTAATTATCAGCCAGACAATGGTAGTGTTCACTGTCGACCGTGTCTCATTGGTGCCTGATTTATTAAGATTGATAATCGTGGAACAAAAATAACGCATGCATTCCAGGGAAACACTCGAAATACATCAACATGAGTAATGCTTATGGCAGGGTTCACACAGAGCCTGGAAAACCTGGAAATGCCTGGAATTATGCTTATGGGTTTTCCAGGCCTGGAAAAGCCTGGAATTCTCACAGAGAGCCTGGAAAAATCTGGAATAGCCTAGAAAATTTAGTTATGCATAAAACCAATTTTTTTAGTCTATGAAATTCTGGACATTATTAGCTTTCCTTAACTACTCTACGGTACCTGACTGCCTATGAAATTTCAGTGACATGGATTAGATAATTAATAAAATCCCTTTTGCTAATAATATAGCATGGTTTTGATTATTTGTCTTCATATTTCATTCACTTGCAAGATGGTATTGATTCACATTGTTTTGTGCCTGGAAAAGAAATATTAGAGCTTGGAAAAGCCTAGAAAAAGCCTAGAATTTTATTGGGCTGTCTATGTACGAACCATGTTATGGTAATGCACACAGAGAAATGTTACTAAATTTGAGCCATGCACTTACCTATGTTATAAAGTCAGTGATCTTATCATGTTAAATTATACTGGTAAACGAATTCGGGACCAACTTGGCAGTGGAATACACCGATTACCTAGTGATATTAGTTTTGAAAAAGTAAAGCATTGTACTTGATATCTTTAGTACATTAGGCTACACTGATTATAATACCAGAAATTAATTTAAATAAGTGATCAGTTTCCATCCGTTCACACATGTAAATATCTATAGCCTGATTAAAATTCCTGTTGATGATACTTGAGAGCAACTATAAAATCTATTCTCTAGGTTTATTGAAACATTCTTGACACAATCATATACAAATAGCTTACTGATTAATGATTTTTTTCTGATATTCTCTACCTTTTATTTAGGTGTACCATGTTCTTCCATTATAAATGGAAATAAGATTAGATCCTAGTTCTGTAGGGAGGGAGAGCTGTAAAATTTCTTTTATTTTTAAGTCAATGGTGGTGAGTGTGTGTGTGGGGGGGGGGGGGGGAGGGGGGGGGGTAACTGGGTGACGTGATCAACAACCAGGAAGTCCGCTAGATGGGGTAGCAAGAAGGAACTTCATAGAGATCTATAGCCACTGTGGATATGCCACGAGCTTTGGCTGTGGAGTAATCTCCCGAGGCAGAGCTGAGTGAGATTATGTAACACCAAAACAAATGACTGATTAGCTAACGTTTGTGACATAATCGCCTATCGAGTATTTACTTTTACAATACTCCATGGGCATTGGGTATGAGTTCCTAATTTTAAGTCTATGGGAATAAGATACCAGGGGTGGGATAATATAGGGGAAACCTATGAAAGTTTAGGGTCAAACATCAACTTTGAATCGCATAGTAATTCAAGAGGCGAAGCCACGTGAATTATGTAGCAATTCGAACGAGATGGAATCGAGCTCTGACCACAAACTTGAATAGGTTTCTGAATTTATCTCACCCCTCACATTGACTAATGGGCTAACCTTTGTGACATAATCTCCCATAAAGTACTTAATTCTAAATACTCAATGGGCGTTTGATAGGAACTCCCAATGTTAAGTCTGGGGAAAAATATACCAGGGGTGGGCTAATAGATCAGATGAAACACCAAATGGGGTTGTGGTTTGGGTAGCAAGTCTGACGTTGGCACCATTACCTCTCACCCAGTTTGTCCTAATCATTCGTGATCAATACCTCCTTTTTGTCAGTATTTATGTTTTTCTAAATCTATATTTATTGCATTCTATACAGAAGAACAGGTCTTTGGCCATACAGCAGAACCAATACTATACTCAGTTGACCAATTCCTACTTATACTCGTAACAATACTTCAATTGAAATATTTCTCACAGGCCTATACATAGATTCCATTATAGCATATTATTACAATGCTGTTTGAAGATAGATTAAATGCTTTTGATGGTCATACTTGGCTGGTACAAAATGTAGTACTCAAAGCCTGATCGATGCCATGTGACGAGAGTTATTGATCATTCTGTCAGTTCTTTTTTTAAGTCAACGATGTTGACGAGAGCTGAGTCCTGCCTTGGTAGCCAGGTGATTTGTGAAGAAGTTTTCCCTTGGTTTTTTTTACTTTAAAGTCTAATCTTTATTGTGAACGTGCAACTACGCTACTCTATTTTCAATCTTGTTCTCACTTGTATGTGTTTCCTAAACCTATATTCCAGTTTAGTTTTGTTAAGCCACATTTACCACACAGATAGAGGTAAATAGATTCTAGATATGGTAAATCATCGCCAATTCACTTTTTTATTTTTTTTATTTTTTTAAATTTAGAATAAGCATCTCTCAGCGTCCTGAGTTTTTCAGATACTCGTTGGACAAAGAGTTACATAATACAGCGCTACATGGTAACAATACAGTATCAAAATAATTAAGTAAAGCCTAATAGGCATAATGTGAAAAGATGAGGTAATAATGAATAAAGAAAGTTTTACGAGGGTCCAGGTTTAGACAAGTGGAAGCGTTAGCTTCCTAAAAGTCTTGGTATCATGGGCTTCCTGTACTTCACGTGGCAAGTCATTCCAGGCCCTTGCCCCTCAATAATATGGGGAGTTCAAGACTGTGACTGTACGAGTAACATTAATTTTAAAGTTGGTTTTAGCTGCTGAACGGGTTCTTCGATCACTTTGGTCAATCCATGCGTTGTTATACTTATTGCGGTACATGATGGTTAGCAGCTGGATTTTTCTGCGTTTCCCAAGCGGAGTAATATTACATAGTGTATGTAGTTCAGATATTGAAGTATTCCGGGCCGTTTCTTTTAGCAGTAGTTGCAATCCTCTGTTATGTAACTTTTCCAGGGCATTTTGGTCGATTTTCCTGAAACTGTCTATGATATAAGAACAGTATTCGAACAGAGATACAATATTAGATAGGTACACCTGTCTGGCAGCATCAAAGGTCAGGTGTTTTCTGAGTTTACCGAACTTGAACATTGCAAGTGAATAAAACATCAATATGTAATCAACAGAACTTTTTGTCAAGAACTGTTTATTTTACCACAACCAAGCATAGGTACTCGTCTCTTCTAAATTAGTCGATCTTCTGTACATCAAGCAGCTTTAAAGCTAAATGCGAAGATGACTTATAAACGTAGTGGTAACCGCGTCTTGCTTTGGTATTTAACCCAACTTTCGGATGATCATATATCTATCCGGAGTTGGTGTATTGCTACCATATATGCAATAACATAGTTCGTATTTTCAATATATAAGTCAGAGAGACTGTATACCATATTCACACAAAACCAGACACAGACAATTTGAATAAAATATTCTTTATGAGTTCTTAGAGTTCAGAGGTTCCAACTCCGGAATCACAGTCAAGCTTTTACCTTTGATGGGTAACACCAGGTGAGCTAGATTATTACCAAAAATTAATAATCGGTGTTTAACCACCAAGAGGGTTCGGAAAAATCTACTACCTATGTGAGGCCCCAAGGATTCACTCCTAACAGAGAGAATACAGCGAGTGACTTATCGACTGCTGCCAACTCGGCCTTTTATATGAGCCGAGTTACCTAATCAAAACAAATGTTTGTCCATTTGTTTTGTCCAGTTATTGCCCTGTCATTTTGTATGTGATATGTTTATGTTAAGTTTTTGTGTTTCACTGAAACAGCATACTAAAGTCTATGGACCATACGAACTGATTCCCAAGGACTAGTCTACAACAGAGACTTAAATCATGATCTACACAGTGTCACATGACCTGTGGTTACGCCTACCACGGCAGAAGTCGACTATAAATGCTGTATTTGCACTATTATGTTTTTCTTGATCTATGCATGGTAGAACGCCACGCTGGGTGAATGTATAAATCTTATTTCTTGAATAAAAAAATTGAAAATAAATCCGGGCGGGGCCATGGCATTTATGTGTACAGGCTTTCCCGAACCACTACACATAGCGAAAAGTAAATGCCCCACCACCCAACTGACCCGACCCCTAAAAAAATATAGACATAGATACACATGACAATGGACAACACATATCCCTAGTTTAAGGAACCTCCATCAGGTTTATTTGTTTTATTACACACTCCTTGATATTTGTTTTGAAACTGTATTCTGACTCCTTCTTTTGGAGTTCCATTGGTAGTTGCTCCCATAGCTTAGTTCCTATATACAATGGAGATTTATTATACTTATTAGTATTCGGTTGTTAACCATAATACAGATTTTAGTTGGACTTCGGGTTTCTTTATGACGAATCCTAATACAATTATCTACATCCATGCTTCACCATTTTATAATGGAGAGGAGGTGACAATTTCGTCTGAATTCTAATGTTCGTATTTTTCATGCAGATCTTCTGCGTCTATGTCTTTAGCTTTGTTTTCCCTAACACTATCCTTAATCCCTTATTCATTAAAACCTGCATTTTTTTCAATTTAGTAATTCCCATTAAGTTATATACGCTATCCGAGTACTCCAAGACAGATTGTAGCATTTGTTTCAAAATTGTGTTTCTTGCATTCTCATTCATAATAAAGCTTATCTTTCTAAATTTGAAAAGTTTTAGTTGGTATTTTCTCATAATTTTATCAAATTATGCATCCGACTAACTTTATTATCTAACACTACTCTGAGATATTTATAAGTAGTTGCAGTGCTTAGGTTGTTATTTTCCATTTTAACTTCAAGATTATTATTAGTTCCATTTTTTATTGCTAAACCACATTATTTTAAATTCTTTAATAATTTACTTTTAATCTATTATTTTCTACTCAAGGTATGGACACGAATTATTTCCAGATGTAAGAATACTAAACTCCTGCATTAAAGATTTTTCCATCGGCAGTTATTAGATGTCTTCTGCCATAAATTCCTGTCATATATCTTTCATCCAGTAGCAACTATGAATAAAAGGTGCCTGTAAATGAAGTACTGTGGATACCTATATGTGGGTGTATTTGACACCACGACAGTATCTGGCTGTTTACACTGGCATGCATACACGTGCAGTAAAATTAGAAGTCTCTTAAGACACTCTGTATGACAGTTTAAAAGTTCTGCCGACAGCACTGTTGAAGTTAAAGTAAGATCAGAAGTCTTCCCATGGTATCATATTCACTCACAGTAAAGTATCATTTTGTTTGCGCAGCTAAAGCTGACTTCCCCCTGGGCTGTGTATCCAGGTGCAAAGACAGACTCTCATATCAATACTTTCTTTTTACTGAAACCACAAAGAAGACGGATCTAACATTTATCTCATCCCGGTATTTTTTTCCCATAGTCTTAACATTAGGAACTCATACTGCATGGCCGTGAAGGTAGTGTACCCAATACTCAATGGCTAATTGGGTGACTCACTTCGTTGATTAATGATAGCTGATCATGTATATGGAGTGAGATAACATCAGAAACCAACTAGTTGAAAATAACATGATCTGCACTCCACCGACTTTGACCGTATAGTAATTCACGAAGCAAAGTTTTCACCTTCTAATTACTTGTAAAGATGTCCACATACAATCTCCTGCGTTTGGGCAACAGACTTATGATTTTTTTTATCAATTGATAATGTCATATGGGGAGAGATATAATCAGAAACCTACTTGATAAAAATAACTTGGTCTGCACTCCACCTCATTTGCCCGCTACGTAATTCACTCAGTTACGCTTCGTGAATTACTCTGCGGGCAACCTCGGAGGAGTACGGACCAAGTTATTTTCATCTCGTGAGTTTCTTTCTACTTATCTCATCAATATACTGTCCTTCTTTTGGCCAGGAAACATAAGGTCTACATAAGTCATTATATAGTTGGAATTTAATGGTAGCATTGAAAGGTAGTTTATAGATGGCTGACACACATTACATAACGTCTTTCAAGGTATAAAAGAATATTGTATAACAGAATAATATATAGCTGATTAACACATAGCAAGCTGATATTTATCACAACGAAAAAGAGGAGAATAGCGTGTAGTAAAATAATGTATACTAGAATAGAAGAATAATGATTAAAACATTTACCTGCAACAAGATATATAAAGTGGAATTAAGTCTAGCAGAATAAATTACAACAGATACATATCAGAATAATTCATAGTAGAATGACTTATGGCAGAGCAAACATAGCAAAATAGTGAATACGTAGTATGAAAATTTATAGTTCAAGAATTCTATAAAGCTACAGCATGCTAACTGACAAATCTGAGTCCTTTTTTAATTTTTTTTTTAGATTTGTTCTCTATTATGGAGACTCTACTAGGGTAAAGTTACCCTATTTTCAGTAGGCTCCAGGGCCATAGTTGATCATATTCATTGACTATACATATAAACAATTGAGCAACATATATACAATATAGAGTGCTAAGCACATCCAACATTATACAGGTAAGTTAGGTGTTCTTTTGAACAATTATACAGGATGATGTCAGTGGAGTTATCATGTATCTCTATTTTACCGATATGGATGGTGGTTCATAGTAGATTGACTTTTAGCAGAGCAAACATAGCAAAATAGTGAATACGTAATATGATAATTTATAGCCCCATAGTCCTAATCCCATCCTCAAGGATCCGATCTCTCAATCTTAATTTAAAAAGTCCCGCTATGGTTGATGATATTAGTAACATGATATTGGAAAGAGACACTTAATGCCATGATTGTATGCCGGTATAGCTTCTTCTGTGCAATATTATTATACCTTTTTATAATTTTTACTCATTTTGAGCCCTCTAGTTTCAATTTAGGAACCATCAACTGTTGAAACCATAGAGCTATAGCGTGTTGATATTCTGAATGTGGGTATCAGTAAAACAAAGTCCTGAGTTGTCACCATAATTGAAGGCCAAGCTTGATTAGCTAAAATCCTTTAACGCTCACCTAATCTTCATATTGCGGAAATGACGAATGGATTAGGCGAAAATGTAAAAAGCTTTGTATTTCAGATATTATGTCTAATGACGAAGCTTATGAGATGGCATGTTAAATTAATTAACATTTCTTTATCTCTTCTTTAAAAGAAGTTTGAAGAGGCTGACTGTGTGGAATTAGATGAGTAGTGGAACGGATCTAATTCCCGTAGGGAGCAGCTCAACGCTTCGTGAGCTACTCGTCTTAATGAAGGTCTAGTCACATATTACGACGTGATCTCTAACGATCATCGCGTCCTCGTTTAGATCAACGAGTATTAAAGAAGAAACCAACAAGTTTTGGTAAAAATCACCATTTTTGTTTGAAGCAAATGGCACGAGTGATAGTGTAGGGCCTCTCAAGGTGGACAAACAAAAGAGAGGGTGTTGTGGAGTAGAAAAGTTACCCCTGTTTGTGCCTATACCTCAACGAAGTATTGTGATGGCGTTAAGGTGAATATATCTCCTTCTACAAGGTCCACTTTTCAAGTTGGGCCAATACATCAAAGGCAACTGGAATAATTAATATAATTTTATGAAAAGCCAATTGACGAGAAGAGACAGTTCCAGAAGGCAATCATGAACTGAGCCTATCTGATACCCTTTCCTTAACTAAAAGGTAATTATGTTTCCTCATCAACAGAAGATTGATGTAGGATTCAGAGAGGCTTTGATGTCTTATATATTCCTCAGATGATGGGTAAATTATAATTGATTCCAAAAATTAAAAAAGGAAACCTACCTGGATTAAAGGGAAGTTTATTTATTTATTTTATTTTTGAATATCGAGCTTCGCTTTATTTATTGAACAGAAACAGTTACAGTAAGTTTGGGCAGAAAATACATGTGAACTTTCCATCGGCGCATAATGGACTATCCAATACAAGTGATCACTCCAACGTAGAACAATGTCTGAAATCGAAGATTGTACATAGGAAACTCTGAAAAGCTTATCTAACTATTTGCATGAACAATATAGCACACTTATACTAATTTCATATCCTGAAGTTCATTTAAAGTTTAAGAACTTAGTAAATCATCACTATTGACCTTTATGGTATACACTTCAATTGACGCGCCAATAACTTATTCAAGACGCATGTAGTAAAATATGGGAGGAGTTCTAAGAATCCTCTTTCAGTAATTAAATGCTGATTGGTAAAAGCAAGTGCGCATCCTACCTATTCCTAACAGAAACAAAGAAGAACATAAAGCACAACTCCATCATATTTATCTCAGTAGGAGGGCCACAGCTGTGGAACGAGTCTTGTGTATTGTTCTTGTTATACCTGAAGCTGACAGTTTATCTTTTCGTCCTGATACCACCAAGTTGCTGCCGCTATTGTCGGTGAGGGTATTGTTGGTGAGAATGTGATTGTTCACGGTGTGAAGGGCATGGCGTGCTCACTGTAGACCATGGTGTGATGTAAGTTATTCTCCGGCGCCCCTCCTGTGTCTACCTTCATTGTCACCTCACATAAAACATGGCCGATCCAGCAGGGGCTCCTTCCTGGAGGTAGTAGCATCCCTTGAGAAGAAGATGAAGAATCGGGTATTATCCTACCCCTCATATAAATCTCCATAGACTTAACATGGTTTGACTGTATGCCACGGTTATGCCATAAAATATTTATATGCCACTGATGACATATGAACTTTGAAACATATGACGGGGTTGGATAAAATCTAAACATCACTTAATTTCATTGTTTACATGGCGTTTGTTGTTTTCCACTACAGATATCACGAAGCGGAGCTGAGTGATATCATTTCATGAAGACAACTCATGCCATATAAACAGCATATGCAATTTCGTGACGTTTCTTGATAAAGTAATTGCCATCATGGCACGTATACACACGCCTGTCGGGTGCGCCCCCATCCCTGTCCATACAGTAAAACCCTGCTTAAGGGGTCACCCTCCATTCCGTGCAAAACGACCCCTTAAGCGGGGTTTCTTAGTCTATCGATGGTTAGGCTATGTAGTATATAATACCTTTATACAGGTGGTATTATGGCATAGAGATACTGCTATAACCACACAGATAACCCATAGACGCCTACCTGATGCCTACAGGAGTCTACGCAGGCCGTTGCCTGGAGTCTAGAGTGTCTAGATTGTCTAAACACCAGTCCACATACCTCACACACACAAAAACCATAAATACTCAATCAAGATTATCTAGAGTGTTGTCCCCACACTGTCCCATGAGATCTGATAAGGTGTCCCTCCAAAGTGACCCCTTAAGCGGGTTTAGAAAGCTTTCCGTACTGAAATGACTGTCCCCTTAAGCAGGGTGTCCCTGAAGCGGGGTTTTACTGTATTTCCTACAGGTTTTATCTGGGGCGCCTTCTTAACTCTATCACAACCAATCGTCATCTATCACCTCGGCGTCGGGCCGACGGCAGGCACATAATTGATTTCCTGACTGGAAGTAAAGGGTTTAATTGGACTGGAAGGCCAACCTGATTGGATCTGACCTTTCCCCGCTGATGCTGGCCTCTCCTAGTGATCCCCCCACATGCTTCACTAGGTCCGTCGATCCACTCCCCCCCCCTCCCCTTTTATTATCCATGGTATACAAAGTACCCATAGAGAATGTATTGGGACTCAGTAAACCACTACCGCTTGTTTAAAAACTGTCAGATATCATAACCATGGTATATAGATTCAAATCCGTGGCGTACGGCTTCAAAACCATTGTATACGAGAAAATAGTACTTTGTGTTATAGTGCAAACAAATAGTCCCTTTTGATATACTCTTTGATATAGAAATTTCTGGGTTTGATTTACTGGAGAAGATGGATAATAAATACAACAAACGATGGTTTTGCGGACAGGCGGTTCTGTAACACACTCGATGATGACTTCGCAATACACTCGCTGGCGCTTGTGTATTACTACGCGTCAACCACTCGTGGTTTACGGCCGCCTGTCCACAAAACCATGGATTATTGTCTCATGTAGCTACCCCCTCCGCCGATTCCACACATCCATCTACCGAAAATCGTCCAAAAACTATCCTCACGATCAAGACAGCATCCCAGCACCTCAAAATCTTCAGATATCTGTCCGGGTTCAGTACATCAAGTATGGTAATCCCAAAATCAAATATGGTAATCCCACATTAAGCATAGAAATCCCACATTAAGTATTGTAAGCCCACATCCGGCATGCTTATCCCATATCAATCTGATAATCCAACATCAAACAGGCCTATGAGACATCAAGTAGTAGGTATGTTGATGTTGAGGTAAAGATGTATACCTAGAATGCAAGAGTTATCTGTGTATTTTGATTATCTATTGTATAATAGGTTAAATCGCTCTACATTGTGTGGTTATGATTTAAAACTTTAAAAAATTGAGAATGTAATCCACATTAAAAATCGGTACTTTGATACAAGTGATAAGTATTTGAATCAAATTCTTATCCATATAGGTAAGATATCGTGTTTGAGTTTATGAAGATACTGTTGAATACTTATGTATACTATGACTAGAGTGAAGCTTGTACACTGATTTGGTTTGTAACATAGTCGTGCGACTGTTACTTTGTAAAACACCTGTTGGGTGAAAGAAATAGTCGGAAAATAAATTTATAAAAAAAATAAAATTAAAAAAAGTATTATCCCACATCAAGTATTACTATCACATATCAAGCATGTTCATACTTGATAAAGTATGGTAATTGGTGATCCCAGCTAGGACTGGATAATGGTTTTTCCATCCAATAATCTCTTCTTTTTGTATTTCCATTGCATCCTCACAGAACCGTCACCGATTAGCAAAACATCTAGCGTCAGACATCTAAGTATTTTTTTCCATGAGAGTCTGTATGAGACGGTCAAGTCAGAAGGTATTAGCATATTGATTGTTTCTATGCGCGGCTAATTATATTTTTTATAGCTTCATTAATTAACCAAACCTGAAGACAAATGTGTGGCTGGAGTTGTACCTCGGAGCACGTCCATTACCAGTAATGGGATACATTCATGAACATGTTAATGATTTAAGGAGCTGTAACGCGGCACTCGGGCTACCAGCATGTGTACAGGCCCTTATTTAAGATCCTAATGGTATCGCAAGGACTGCCTGCCATTTCCTGCCGCTCCCAACCACTGCCGTTTTATAGCAATCATTGGGATGAGAATGATGATGGTTCGTGATTAGTAATAGAAAGTTGCCGGCAAATCTTTAGATACAAATGGGAGAAAGCAAATGTATAAATACAACACGCACTAGCCAGGGGCCCATTTAATAACCTAGGATCGTACATGATGACCCTTTTCTGTATCTTGTACAATGGTTATTCTTTAGTAATATTTAAGTGTATTTGCTCAGACAATATTAGCCGTTCATAAGGTCGTCCATAAGTGTTGAACAAAGTTGACTCAAATGTATCGTCCCTGGGTCTCTATGGCATACAAAAAGGGTCTTCATTTACGATCCTAGATTATTAAACGGGCCCCAGAAGTAGGGTCCCGAATCAGGACTATTGTAAGACCTTGGATGCGACGCGCATGTAATTGCATATGTTATATATATGTATTTATATATCAATTTTTGATGTGGCTAGAGCAATGACCTACACACAGGAAGCAGAAAAAAACAAACCAAACCACAAAGGACAATGAAGCTGAGCCCGAAAATCTCCATTCAGAAGCAAAGTATCTTGAATAGGAGAATGAAGTTGTGGAACGATTAGATCTCGAGACGCAAAATTGTTATAGTAAAGGCACTTTTAAGAGGAGGATAAAAAGAGAAAATGATGGATAGAAAAAAATCTAATACTAGACTTATGTCATTGATTAATATAATTCATTTCACCTTTTTCATCCTCATTTCACTTGCATACAAATATCAGCCCTGACGAGGAATGTTTTTGATCTCAATTATAAAGTGTTAGTAGAAGCGTCCCACAATCCTGCAATATGTGCAGTTGATGCTTGTAACTATTTGAGTTGTCAATGATAAAAAGGGTAATTGTATGGGCCCTTAACTTTCCTATAAAGGGCAAGAAATTGTTGTAAATCTTTCAGAGCAGAAATTGATTCGAAACCCCTAAAGGACACTAGCAAAATACTTAAAGAATAAGCTGGGGTTCAGATTAATGTATGCACAGAAATACACATGTACGTAGATATGGACTCCATCCTATATCATCCTTTGACAATAAAAACTTCTCTTTAGCACATGCTTATGCTTGCCTAAGTATGGATCTACGTATATATATAATAGTATGGAATATGCTGGATCTCTATATCATATATATATATATATATATATATATATATATATATATATATATATATATATATAGATAGAGAGAGAGAGAGCCAAGCCCATGCATTGAAGTGCCATGGGTTCGCCCTTTGTTAAATAACCTAACTGTATACATAGTCTGGGTCACAGCTAAGCCGGTAGATCGCTCATCGTACTTCTCGTAAAGGAGCATACCTGGTTTCTCTTTCTTTCTTTTTTTTTTTGGCAATTTCTATTAGGGAATATTTGTGTACACAATCACCGAACTCGGCTATAGAGTCGTTCTTTCATTTGGGCCCTTGTCCATACTCCTCATTCTAATGGCGGGTGTTCAACCGAATGGGCAGTGGGTACCATTTTTGTGTAAGTCTTTGGTATGACCCGACCAGGGTTTGAACCCACGACCTCCCATGCTCGAGGCGAACACCCCTACCATCTTTTTTAATGACACCGATTATATGTATTCAATATATCCTATCATTCTGGCTTTATGAACTCAGTCGCTATGTGTAAATTGTGTTCAACATACAAACAACACGAGTATATTTAGATTCTGAGGCTGGCCCCATGCTATGTACTTGTGACGTCAGTGACGTCATCACCATTGACACCTTGTCCGGCGTCACGTCATTGTTCGCCGGAAGTAGGCGCCAAGTGTTCCGGAAAGCCGCCGCACAAAACGGTGGCGCTGTTCACAACGGGAAGTGACGTAGACGTAGCGCGCCGGCCAATGATCATCGAGTTAACGTCACCATTAGCTTCTCATGTGTCTGTGCTAACACGATGCTGATTGGTCAGTCCGTGTCCGCCGCGTCACACTAGCCCGAACAGGAGCCCGCCAGTAAACACGCTAATGGTGTTCTCTTGTGGGGAAGGTGCGCAGGTTGGCCGTCAGAGGGCGCAAGGCGAGACGCACGTATTATCGCCCAGCGGAAAAATCACTCCAAGACTTGACTAAACGGCGGCATTCGGAGGTCAATAAACAATTAGGAAGTCAAGGGCCCGGCTCGGCCGTGCTTTGTCATCACGGGTGGGTTGATGAATTGACTTTTCCTGTTTTCTATTAGCTCCGGCTTTTTGCCTCTTTATGGGTTGTCCTTTTTGCGCGTCGAGCATCCATCACAGCTGCGGGAATCAGTCTCCAGTCGTACCGTGGTCAGCACTGCGCTAGTCCCGCAGTTAGACGCTGCCAATGCCTGGAGATTGATGGATGCTGGCACTCGGCGAGTAGCTGCTGTCTTTTGTCTTCATCACCGGGCCATTTTTGTGTCTGCACGTCATGATGTTGGTGTGCTATTGAGCGCTTATCTGATGCTAAGACAGCGCTCCTCCTTCTTACCATTTTTTATGGTGTTTTTTTTTTACGTATTTGTAGATTTGTGCGAGTTTATTTATGTGGGTGTTTCTTTTCCGCTGTTGAAAGAAGGAGAGCAGTTTGTGGTACAACAATGTATTCAGGACAAGGAAAGCCTCTTTGTTTCCCCTGGCCGCGCTTGTTTCTGGTCGGCAGCACCCAGCAGACTGGCCCTGTTGCTGGTACCAAGCATCGCCTACTCGATGGGCTCTATTTATGGCCCGCACCAGCGAGAATGAGCAACTCGGGAAAGGGCCTTAAGGGCGTCTGTGATGGGAATAGTACCAGGATACGATTGGTCTACTTAAAATGGTATCGGCTAGGCCACAGTTTCTAGTCTCGTTTTCTGCTGAAAGGGTCTGGATAAACATGCAACCCTGTCTCCAGGTCACAATAGCCAAAGAGCCATATAAATTTAGAGATCAAGTGAAAGGTTATTATTCATATGATATATAGGGCACAGAGTGATTGATAGTTTCACGGTCATCCGCCAGGAAATCATAAGATAACGCCACTGTAGTCAGGGGACAACTGCTATTATCTGCTGTTACAATCTATAGATTTATAATCGTGAGATGAGGCTAACACCCCTCTATAGCAAGCCACCTGGTGTTTTGTGTGGCGTTGGGGGCAAGATGGCCGCATCCATACCACAATGGCTATGTGCTCTATAAGGTAAGGGTTTATCACGCGAAATCTCTCTAAAGTTTCTAATTTGTCAGCGAAATTATCTTTTTAGGAGGAGTCTAAGTTACTTCATAACCGAAGATTTCATCCATCGTAGGTTTTTTTATTTAAACATTATATTACATTAAAGTACATTTTTATTGTTACCGTTGGATACATTCTCAAATTTTTTAAATTCAATTTATTCAATTACATGCAATAAAATGGACATATTATATTCGCTAAAAGCGTTCTTCCATAATATGAGTAATAACCTTCTTGTCGGTGTCATCAACCTTTTATGAACAATGTCTGACTCACAAACCATCAATACGTTTTTTTTAGTTTCTGTTCTAAAAACATCGTTTTGTACACATTCTCTCTGAGCGTGATGAAGATTTTGTACTTTCTGTACAGATACAGCCTCCATAAATAAATACCCATAGGACGAAACTCCACGTACTAATATTTACCGGATGAAACCTTTAGAAACATTACCTATAGGATACAACTTTACAAAATCAATATCCAAGAAGGCAAGCTCACAAACGATAGGAGACCCAGCGCGTTGCTGTAAATATCTGTCTTCTTAATGACAAAAAGCATCCACATTGCATATATGTGGGCAACCGGTCAGTGCTTCTATGGATTTGTCGATCTCTGACGAGTTCCCACGTCAGCTCATCATAAATTGATACTTGAGGCCCGAGGCGCTGCATCCCATCACACCGCCGGGAAATCGTTCTCCGCATATAAACACCACTTCACGTAATATCGCCACCCAATATCAGCTGAATCCATTTTTTCTCCTCCCAGGGAAAATGGAGGGCTAGGATTCCCACAATTTTCTGTTTGCTGTATCAGCGCCGACCAGCCGGGCCACTCTCCAGGCATAGATCCTGCGCCTAATTTCCCGTCCGGCTTGTCACTCTCCTAGCATAGTTCATGCGCCTTACTTCCTGCCCTGCTTGTATCTCTGCACCGACCTGCCTTTCAGGGCAAAATCTTCCCCATGCGCCAGTTTTTTTTCGTATATCCTAAATTCTGAACAGTTTGAGGAGGATTTTAGGTTTTACTTGTAAATACAGATGCACATATTTATATGGTAAATAATATACACTCTGCTTTTTGTTATGTCAAACCAGACATATTCTTAGGGATTACTCTCTTCAGTGGAAAGAACCTCATGTGTTGTATGGCTTTGTTCGTCAATATAACACATGTGCTTCCTCAAAGGGGATTCACATTATAAAGTGGTTTAGAGCTTGATTGTCAGTGAAGGTCAGTTAACAATTACCATGTTTCCTAACTCATGATATATGAGTTGTTTGAGTTTCATAACTTTTGACAGTTACCCTGTTTTGATTTAGAAATGTTGGCTGGTTCTCCCCATCTTTAGTGGATACCTTGGGAACCAACTGTAAAGTCTTGAGCCCTACTTGTGTAAGCAGTAGACCTTGAGAGAGAACGTCAGAACTCAACACAGAAGTAATAGGTATGAGTCAGAACCTGAGACTAACTGTTTATTGACAGTAGAGTATCCTTGTTTCATACCCTTAGCAGGAGGTTTATATGACAGGTTTGGCATCTGTGAACTCTGCGCTCTCATTGGGTGTTGTACCAACAGCCAATACTGGATGACCAAATCTGTTCCGGCTGAGCGGCCGTTCTGGTATGTCGCACATGTCAGGAAGCCACTCATGACACTGAACAACTTAAGGTGTCATTGGTAGAGCACCCTGCCCTAATGTGGACATACTGGGTACTAGAGCTGAGCGATAATACGGGTATTATATGCCATTCAAAGCATGCCAGCTGTACTGTAAACATCAGGGCAGAGGTAACTAACCAAAATGGTGACTGTTCCAATTCAGTCAATTTGCTTCTCAATAATTTGGGCTGATTTAGATAATTACTTTCTTCTCATAGAAACCAATATTACCTGGCCACGATAGGGATGTATAGACCAGACCTTTACACAAACAACGTTGGGTTGAGTCAGAGATTAGTAAGCGCAAGCGCCGCGTAAGATCTGCTGGGAGAGGGCAGCGGGGTCCTACGAAAGCATCCCATTGATCACCTCCAGATGCACCCCGCTCTTCCCGGGGTCTTGGATGGCGCTCGGCTGTGACAGGTTAAAGTGCGGCGCTAATAAATGTATGGAAGCTGCCCATTAAGCGCACTGTGATGTTATGAGCGATAAAACGTGCGTCCTTGCGATTAAAGAGTTTCGTCACACCACGACCTTACCGTCTTCTTTGTAGCCGGGGCGTGACTTTAACCTGGGCATCTTATACGTCTCACTCCCCGCGGCATTAAACTAAACCGCCACCAAGCGTATCACCTTCCCATGTAAGTTTTATGCATATCATATGCCTTTTATTTACGTAATATTCTAACTGGGTTCCAACCTTGGTGTCATTCCCAATTTTTTTACCATTATATTTTTTGCGGGAGATTTTTATCGTACGATCGGAGGGAAGTGCAATTTTCCACTCCGCATGGTTATTCGATCTCGGCTTGTTGACTGAGATAACATGGTCAATTTTTTACCTCTTTTAATTCTAATTGCACTTCACCAAATGTCAATGGCATTCTCAAGTGTATTTGACCGTGTGAAGTATTCGGTTTTGTTCTCAACCAGTGAACATTCATTGTTTTCTTATCATAGTGAGGGAAATGTGAAGTGGAAATGAGCGAATGTTTCCTTTTTTACAATCTCTTTTTTGTTACCATACTAAAACCACCCGTGTATATGATAAAGATTTAAAAAACACTTCAAAGGACGCTGTGAAATTACCGTGGGGAAATGCATTGGGAACACATTGGGATTTGCGAAATAAAACGCTGACTGCAATTACCTTAACGGGACATCCCCGCACGTTTTAGTAGGCTTGGTAAATCCTTTGGGTTCTATAGGCTTGTGGTGAGGCGAGTTGAGGTAGATGTGAGATGGCCAATCACAATGTGAAGACGAGCAGGCCGTTTGGGTGTGGTAACTGTGACCGGATACTCAGTCTGTAAAGCCCATAAGACAGCGACATTTTCCACAGATTCTCACCGATCCGATCACCGATTATGATCGGAAACAAGAATGTCGCTGTCTTATACCCTCAACGACACTTGCCGATCATACCCATTAACAGCGAACCGATTGAGATCAAAGAGAGCCGCCGGGAGCCGAGCCGGGGTGAGCCACATGCCACTGGTGTCGATTCATAGAAAAGAATTTAAAGTATAATAGCTTTTGATCCGATTAAGATATTAGAAATCGGGTTTCAGGTTCATGATCGCCTCTGTCTCACCAATTGATATATGGCACTTGTAAATCGGACAAGGGGGTAGGTAGCATCGCTATTGAAACAGCCTGATGATATCAGAGTCGGGAATAGTCGGTGAAGTGCGTACAGCAACACGATTAAGGTCGGGCAGAGTCGGTCATTACCCCCACGCTAGTAATGCCCGACCCGATTAAAATCGAGTCTGTGAAGTGCGTACAGCGACCCGATTCTGACCGACCCGACCGATTCGTCAGGCAAAGGTGTGTGATCGGGCACAATGGACGGATCGCTGTCTTATAGGCTTAAAGCCTCTGAAGGCCATTACACACAGTATGATTGCAGAACATGATCCACGTATTGTGTTTTGCACTTTTTGCTCAGAATAAAGCCCATAAGACAGCGACATTTTCCACAGATTCTCCCCGATCCGATCACCGATTATAATCGGGAACAAGAATGATAGATATAGCCTCACAAACAAGTATGGGGGATGGGGAGTTAGCTCAGTGATTAATGCCCTATCCGAAGGTTGTAGGACATAATTGTTTCGACTGCAGCCACACTTCTCTTTCACCCCCATTCTCAAACCATGTCCATGTGGTGTGGGAACTAAAAGAGCTCTCACCTCAGTAAATGTGTAGGGGTATGATTCCTACCCAAATTCATCACATAGATTCGATCACCACCCTTGAGGCCTCTTGGAGAGGGATAACATTTCACCAGTCTTATAACCGTGTTAGCCTTTAGGCCATAACACACTCTAGAATTACCGAACATGAATTTTCCGTTCTCGACGACAAGAGAACAATCGTAAGCTTAGGCAACCGATTAATAAAGGCGACAACGGAGAAATACCCACGATTGCGCATACCTGTGATTGATTATATATTGCGAGTTTGCAATAAAGTAAATTATTTAAGAATTAATTCAGACTCTTTTCATCCCAGGTCATTATCTGTCCAGCTCCAAGTCTTGCGTATCTCAGAATAGCAAACCCAAGGTTTGAAATCATTGCTCCAGATTCTTTGCGGATTTCGTCATAACTATGTCGCCATCTATATCCAATTAAAAATCTAATGAACCTTTTCACCTGTCACTGAAAAATGTGGTGTTGTAAAAAGGAGCCATACAATGTGAAAATAACAAACCACAAGACACGACCCGATATTACTGGAGCAACGCTTTTCCCACAATTCTAAGAGCAATGAATCCCTTGCACAGTGACCACAGTTGTGAGCCCAGTGGTGAGGAATACTGGAGAACTCAACCCAAACGAACTCAACCCGTAATTGGCAGGAGAACTCGACCCATTTTGGAGAAATCGATTGGAGAACTCAAACCGTTTCAGATACTTATGAATGACATTTTATTATAGAAGGAATGGTCTGACTAGTTAGCTTTTGATACAAAAACCAGCGGATATAGAAAATAAGTCCATTTATGCTTAGGTGTAGGGTTTAAGTTAGGGATAGGTTAAGGGATAGCGTTTGGGTAGGGTTAGCGATAGGGATAGGGATAGGGAAATGGTTAGGGATAGGCTTAGGGGAAGGGTTTTCTGTTTGTTTTTTTCCCCAGAGAAGAACAAATTTGAAGCCAAGATAACATACTTACTATTAAATAGAGTAATCATCCACAATTGAAATAGGATACCTGAGTAGGGAAGATATAAAACAGATCGAGTTTTTTATGGGTCCAGCTCTCAAAACAGGTCTAGTTCGTTACGGATCGAGTTTTTTACGGGTCGAGGTCATTACGTGTCGAGTTCTCTAGTATTTGGGCCACCCACCCGGCCCGCCCAACGGCTAATCCTGTGTGTCGCCGGCTCACAGTGATGATCTTTTCAATTAAAGATCTAACTAACCTGTCACCTTTGTCATTGAAAATATAGCGATTCAATGTGAAAATAACGATACCACACCACACCAATCGATATTACTGGAGCAACTCTTTTCCCACATTTCTAGGTCCAACGAATCTCTGGCATAGTAGGCCAATCGTTGCCATACCATGTCTAAATTCATCAAATAAATTCCATCACCACCCATTTGGTGTAAAAGAACCTTGAGAAAGTCTGTTCCGAACCTGTAATGGTTAACTGGACATTAAATCAAACCAGCCAACCAACCAACTAAACAAGTTGTTTATTTGCTTATGTTACAACAAGACAACCATGTAATATGCAATCAGTGTTAGTATAACCTGGTCGTGCATTGAAACCAGCGATATCTTTTCTGCTGGGCAATTGCCAGCCTAAATAAACCAACCCTGGCGCACTGAGCACAGTTGTGAGCACCCCTGACACTGGGCCACCCTGCCTCCCTGCCTCCCTGGCCCGGGCCACCCTGCCTCCCCGGCCCACCCTACCTGCCCGCCCTGCCCGCCTGGACCACCCAGCCCACCCTGCCAACCCGGCCCTGCCCACCCTGCCAACCCGGCCCACCCTGCCTGCCCCGCCTTGCCCACCCTGCTTGCCCCGCCCACCCTGCCAACCCGGCCCAGCCCACCCTGCCTGCCCCGCCCAGCCCACCCTGCCAACCCAGCCCAGCCCACCCTGCCAACCCGGCCCGGCCCACCCTGTCTGGCTGCCCTGCCCACCTGGCCCAGCCCACCCTACCTGCCCGCCCTGCCCGCCTGGACCACACAGCCCACCCTGCCAATCCGGCCCGGCCAACCCTGCCTGTCCTGCCTGCCCGAGCCTGCCTACCCGCCTGGCCCACCCACCCTACCCGCTCAGCCCACCCTGCCTGCCCGCTCAGCCCACCCTGCCTGCCCTCCCGGCCCACCCTGCCTGCCTGGCCCCCCTACTGGCACTGCCACACTGCCACACTGCCCGCTAATCCCGCATGACGCCGGCTCACAGTGATGACCCTTCACGTGGTGGTGACGTGGGGGGCCGGGATCACGGCGGGGGCTGGGATCAGCCGCCTGCATCCTTGTGTTGATCAATAGCCCGCGGCCATGCTGTTGATGATCGGGTCTGACCAGACAGTGATCCCGTCACCCACGCTCACTCACCCCCGTCAAGCCTATACGGCATATAGCCTATGAGCCGTGGGGGCTGCCATGACGCCCCCCGAGCATGTGTGCTTCACTAATGGAGGTGAAAAAGTAGATATTCTTCACTAATGGAGGTGCAAAAGAAGTGAGTGATAATTGGGAAGTGTCACAACTCTGGCCTTGTTCACATATGTATATAAAGTGTTCCATGTGAAAAACATCATGTCCTGGATTTAATCATTATCTCATCCTGCTTTGGGATAGGTGTAGGTAGTTAAGGGAACCATGGTGAAACCAGGAAAGGCAGTTGAATTGTCCCCCCAAGCAGCATGGAGTTGTCCCATTTCACTAAGTCCATATAAGGATTAGAGTAGACCGAGTAGCCAATGACTGCATTCGCAGCAAACCCCGACCTTGACCCTGACCTCCTTACATGATATTTATAGCGCCTTGGGACAGTTCTACGGTCGAGAGTTGACCTCGAATCTTAGGGGCCACAACCACCCTCGCCCCTTGGCCTGCCATACTGCTAGCCACCTAGCGACTGCTTCATGAACTAACAATTGCTCTGTACCCTATAAGACAGCCACATGGCGAGTCCTCTCGATCAAACATTTACCCCACCGATCCGTCGGGTCGCTCAGAATCGGTGAACTTTATGTCGCTGTATGCACTTCACAGACCCGGTTTTAATCGGGTCGGGCATTACTAGCATTGGGGTAATGACCGACTCTGCCCGACCCGAAAAAGATTGTCGTTGTACGTACTTTCACTGACTGTTCCCGATTCTGAGTGGGCTGCTTAAATAGCGACAATATGTATACACACGTCCTACATCCAAGTACTATACACCGATTTGCAGTTATAGGTTTTCTGATATCTTAAATAGAAGAGAAATCATTAAACTTTGTATTATTTTCTATTAAGGCTTATCACCCGGCCGGGACCCAGCAGGGTACTTGTAAATCGGACTAGGGGATAGGTAGCATCGCTGTTCAAACGGCCTTCTCAGAATCGGGAACAGTCGGTGAAGTGCGTACAGCGACAAGATTAAAGGGGGGCGTCCACCAACCACGACAAGGCTATGACAATGGCTTTCTGACAAGGTCCACGACAGCTCTACGATTGAAAGGCTTATCGTAGCCTTGTCGTGGTTGGTGGAACCCCAGTTCCCGCCAAGGAGCTACAACAAGGCCACAACAGGCTGCGACATGAAGCTTGTTGGGGGCCTGTCGGGGGCCTTCCGACAAGGTTACGGCAATATCGAACATGTTTGATTTTTGCTACGACTGGACCTTTGTCGTGGAGTGTTGTGGTTTCCTCGATATCACTGTCGTAGTATGTCGGAACCATGGGCGCCTTTTTTACGGCAACCAGCAACGTCTACTACACGCCCCGACACCGCTGTCCAGACACTGCTCTTCTCACGACAAGGCTGCGACAAGGCTGCGATTGGAACTTTCATGTCGGCACTTGTCGTAGCCTTGTCGTGGTTGGTGGATGCCCCCATTTACACTTTCAGTCCGAACCCTTAGCAGTAGGCCCACAGGTCAAGTCCAGCGAATATATAACAATATACATGTACTCCTAGGGGACGATGCTCTTATAGCAATTGTATATGAAATTATACAAGAGGTGCATTTGATATGCATTGTCTTAGTTACATATGGAACACTTATACTGAATAATGATGCGTATAGTGTTTTTAAATTATATTGAAAAGATTAAGAAAATCTATCAATTCTGTCACATAGAATACTGTTTTTAGTAATGGCCCCAAAAAATGTCTGGAGGCATTCTTCGTCCCCTGCATGGGAATGCCTCAAGACATTACTCGGACTGATAGTACACAGGCGGAACCAAGCTTAACAGTGACACTACAGTGTCAGTAACAAGGCAATGTCTAATTCTTATGAAACCGGAAACACCGTGTTTGGGGTCTGTCTCGTCCTAAGGGCAGCTACTTGTGTTGTCACGAAACTAGTGAAACCCAATCTGTCCGTATGGTGTCACAGACGCCATCTAGACATGGCACGAAACTAGTGAAACAGGTCCCAGGTCTGTGAAGTGTGTACAGCGACACGATTCTGACCAACCCGACGGATCCTTCAGGCAAAGGTGTGATCGGGAACAATCTGTGTGTCGCTGTCTTGTAGGCTTCATGGGTTTCACCCCTGTAAAAACCCGCACCCCCGGAACCTCGACAGGGCGCCCCTCAGCCCTCACCAACTCCCTGCCTCGCCAACGATCATGACCTCTACCTTCTCATTCTCCAATTCCTATCGTCTTTGTACTACTCTGTGCAGCCCCCTGACCTGTAACCACAGTCATTGTGTTTGGCTTGGATTATACAACGCAAAGATTATTACCTGTGCCTGATCCTGCTTTTTCACTTGCTCTTTTCTATATGAGCGGGGGCCACACGCTTATATGCTCTGCCTAAAGGTTAAAGTGGTCACATAGACTGTGAGATTTCTGCCAAAAAACTAACTCTTCATCATCTGCGTGCTAACACTGTGACATTAGGTAAGGAGCAGAGAGCCAGTGCTCCAGTGTCTTAGAGGCGTGCTCAACTGACCATGACAACCACTAGACACAAAAATACCTCATTGACTGAGTGGTGCGTGATATATGTGGTTCCTAGAAAGGCAGCTTTAGAAATGGCAAATTGACTGGGTGCAAATGGGTTACAGAAAATAACATAACCCAGCCATTTCAATTGTTATTATTTATAATGAAGAATATACATTTACTATATACCCATGCCGTATATACTGTAAATACACACCGTTTTGGCATATGACGCAAAAATACTGTACGGACCACTGGTCCGTACACTAAAATACGGACCACCTAGCCATATACATTTATTAAAATTTTGGTTGTTAAGAAAAATGAAATTGATTTTTTTTTAAATTTCAGGTATATAGTAAATATATAATGTCCAACCATGCTTGTACAAGCCACAGAACTCGATGCTAATTTACCGTTTGTACGGAACTCGGCGTAAACGCCTCGGTCCGTACCATTTGCTCCTAATTCTTTGTACTTCCTCCTCCCAGAAGAGTTGGAGCACACACATTTCCACAAACTCACCTGAAACCAATGGCCAAGGAGAACAAGACATGGCAGCAACTCTAGAATTTCACCAGAGACAAAAACTACAAAAAAATTGAATTGGATACGAGCCAGAACTTTAGGGAAGACAACCTGACAAGAACTGAACAAGTGAAAGTGATCCGTCTGCTGACCGGTCAGAGCGAACTGACACATGAGCACCTCCTGAGAGGTGAATTGGTGCCTGTGTGCCAGACACGCATACTGCGCTGAGTGTAAAACAACCCTTGCAGCATTGTCAGGCCACAAATAAGCAGGAAGCAGGAAGACATTCCTAAAGAATGGAACAGGAATCCACAGTGTTTTCCATAACACTGACAAGAGAGAAATTCTTTACTTCCTCAAGGAATGTAAAATTTTTGAAAAGACATAATCGAGAAGAGTCAGATGCCTAGATCAACCAGGCAGCATACCTTGCTATTCCAACAGCATATGCAAATTTTTAGTAAAGTAAACCAAAGTAAGTCTAATTGAACAAACTGAACGTTAAACTACCCAAACAGACAAACAACGTTCCTCCTCCTCTCCCATCAAAACGTCCATTCTTTCCGTGTCCAATGGTGCCGCCCTTCCTCCTTCTCTTCTTCTCTGGACCCACTCTTGCTCTCTCCCTTCTTCTCTTGTCTCACTTTCCCTTACACTGAGTTTCTCTTGTTTCTCTCGCCCTTCCTCCTTCTCTTCTTCTCTGGACCCACTCTTGCTCTCTCCCTTCTTCTCTTGTCTCACTTTCCCTTACACCGAGTTTCTCTTGTTTCTCTCGCCCTTCCTCCTTCTCTTCTTCTCTGGACCCACTCTTGCTCCCTCCCTTCTTCTCTTGTCTCACTTCCCTTATACCCAGCTTCTCTTGCTCCTTCTCCTTCTCCCCCTTCCCTCTTCCCTTCTACATCACATGGTCCTACTCCCACTCTCTCCCTTCTTTCCGGCTCTTACTGTAACTCAATGCGCTCCCCATCTCTGGCCTTTCTCTTGCCACTATTACCATTCTATAAGTTTTGAAATAGTTCAAGATTATTGTATATAAGTATCGTTTATAAAAGGACTGTACGTGTTTTAGTACGTGTGGTGATAGGCAATAAATACGATACTGGGTCCCGTTTAATAATCTAGATCGTACACGAAGACCCTTTTCCGTACCACATACAAAGGTTGACGTTTGATGATTTTAAGTTCATTCGCCAAGACATTCTTAGCTGTCCATAAACCGGGGTCTGCGGCTTGTTACCAGAGATTATGCCATGGTGCACACTGTCTACCGATTACATGAAATAAACCATGTTATATATCTAACTAGACCAGACAAGTAATGACATTAGTATATATAAGGAAGATGTATTTGTAGGAATATGGAACTTTGGATATTGATACAATTGATCATGAAGAGGTTCATAGGGTAAATTCACAGGCAGTGCTAAGATCGGGCAAGAAACGTGTCTTTAAACTAAAGAGGCCCAAAACTGAATTTTACAAAAGGTCACCTGACTATGGAGGGAGAAAGTTATGGAACACGCTTCCTGATGCAGTCAAAGAACAGGAATCTAAGCTGTCCTTCAAAAATATCCGTAACAATTTTCCTATATATATGACGGTATATACTAGCAGTCTGTGGCTAAATTACCAATAATATGAAAAACCAGACAGTATGTACGAAAACCGTATTTATCTGATCACACCGATACAGAATTCAACTTTACGACTTTTGTATCTGATAGAATAGATATACTCTAAGATTGCTGCGTTGATTGTGGCCATAATGTAAGACCAACTTCGTGTTGAATTGTGACCAATAAATACATAAAAAAAAGAGGGGGAAAAAGTCGTTCATAATTGAATTGTGTTGACCCACAGTGTCCCTTGGTCTCCATGGCGTACAATGAAGGGTGTTCATGTCCGATCTTAGATTATCAAACGGGCCCCTGTTCCGTAATTCATCGTGTGTTATTCACAGCACGACAGAACTAGAATGTTGACCCACATTGTCCCGTGGTCATCTTGGCATACAGAAAAGGGTCTTCATGTTCGATCCTAGATTATTAAACGTGGCCCTGTTCCGTAATTAATCGTGTGTTATTTATAGCACGACAGAACAAGTAGAGGATGGAGTGGAAACAGTCGACTTCACCTTCCAATGACTTGCCTTGAATATCTCGAGTGAATTTTTTTGCGCACCACGCGAGTTCTCAATTTACACCTTTTTGTTGCTTGTATCGTTCTGCACATGATGCACAGTGAATAATAACTAAGAAAATCCAAGGCCAAGGGCGAATATAGACTCAAACTTAGTGCATCCGAATAAACAACAGGTATGGTGAATGCGCAATCTAAAACTTGAGCCGACCCTCCGTGAAGGTAAATGGAAACGAACGTTTGTTGTTTTTATTATTCAAGAAAATATCACCTTCGTAGGCGCTCCTCCTTGTACAAATTCAAACCAACTCACGAGAAAAAAACTATTACAAAGCTTGACAAAGTATCCCTATGACTTTACTACATAATACTCATCTGACTCAGGATTTCATTTCTATAATAGCATAAATTTACAAGCAATAGAAATTTCACTAAGACGTTCATTCGTGAGTTTTGAATAAGGTGTATATATGAGACAATAACATTACTGAAGACAAAACAGGACTATACAGCGCAATCAATAAAGGTTTTTTTTTCTTATGCTAAACGATGTTTCAACTTCACTTATAATTCAGATTTATTAGGTCATTTAACTCATAAATCTTTTTAGGTGTCTGTAAAAATGACTTACATCTAACGTGTTACTGATCATTCAGATGATGACATATACAATCGAAAGTTGCCATATTGTAATAACATTTCACTCGTTATGTACGATTCGATGGCTGGCCGATATGATCTATCGAATGATGTAAGACCTTGAGGACCATCCATGGCCAAGATTGTTACATGAAAGAGATCGTATGTCGACACGTGAATCGTTCATACAAATTTTCGTATGATTGACATGCATCCAACGGGACGATAGGTCTACTATGCCTAAGCTAATCACCCCCCCCCCCCCCACACACACACACGTGTACTTTATTATTATATACCTGTGGTAGTATATCCTACACATACGGCCCGCTCCTACCCATGTCGTGTTTATATCCGTACGACACCTAGGTGACGTATGGGGTATGTATGTGGCGTATGGGGCATGTACGGCGGCGAAATCCAAAATCTCCCCCAGAAGCAAGGTTAAAAATCGGATATTTTAAGGTATATAATAATAGAGAAACAGGCTGACTGTCTCCGTACGGATGAAATACTTGGTAAAATCGGCGATCAGATGAACCTCTGCCTCCGGCATCGGTTCATCTGATCGCCGATTTTACCGCGTATTTTATCCTTACGGAAACAGTAAGCCTATTTCTCTATAATACATTCCTTGACCTCTGCAGTGTGATCTCCGTACACACACACACTGCACCCCTTCACCCCACACCACACAGCAATAACCTGTAGAGATAAAGTACATCACTAACAGAGGTGCACGACCAAGTATATCATGACAAGCCATTTTGTCAATTATACCAGCAGTTTTTATCAATATCAATACATGTCCGAGACCCCTTTAGGTGTCGTACGTTTGGATAATCTAAGACCATTTGAACGATGTAGGGGCCTGTTTAATAATCTAGGATCGTACCGGTAGACCTTTTTCTGTATGCAATAGAGACCCAGGGATGATGTGGATCAACTTTATTCAACACTTATGGACGTCCTTGTGGACGGCTAATACTGTCTTAGTGAACAGACTATAAACGATAACCCTTGTACGAAGTACAAAAAAGGGTCTTCATGTACGATCATAGAATATCAAACAGGCCCTAGGTCCTTGGGCATTGAGACCTTCAATTTTAAGTTATCGTGCAAAAGTCGTAGCTGTACGACCAAAGTTTTAAAGTAATGATGATAGCCATAGGACCATCCTTTGACCTTTTATAAGATCGTACCATGGGCCTGCTGGGGTGGACAGCAATGATCAAGCTGTTCACCCCATTGGTCGGCTTGCCTCTGCATGATGCAGGCCAGATATGTTTGCACGAAAGCATGACTAAAGCGACAGGGGTGGAGAGTAAGCTCAGTGGTAAAGAGCACTGGACACCTAATCCCAAGGTTGTCAGACTTTTTGGGTTCAAATCCCACTGCAGCCACTTTTCTCCTCCATCCCCAGCAGTGATAGATTTACTGCTATATCAAAGGCCAATCCTTCTCATACCATGTCTATGTGGTGTGGGAAGTAAAAGAACTCTCACCTCGGTAAATGTGTGTAGGGATGAGATTTCTACCTGAATTCATCTCATAGATTTGGTTAAACCCAAAGTAATTTTAATAGAACATATTGGACGTTAAACTACTGAAACAAACAAAGAAAAATCATACGATGATCGTGCGCAGTTTATGAAGCGATGCCCAGCCTTGCCCAGCTTCACCTTGGTTTTTACAGGGCGTATGGATGTGATTAGGGCAAACAGAGCTCAGTCAACATGCCAATCAGCAGTGGACACTGATCACAGGGGCTGCGGGGATTACCGACCAACCATCCCGTAATCCGGGATAATCCACCAGCCTGTAGAGAGGGTGATCCGGCTGTCACTCACCCCGACTCTGACAGGGATTACCGGGGCAGGTAGTAGACAACGCCTTATGACCTGTCATTCAGGGGTTACTCGAGAACTCGACCCGGGACAAACCCGACCCGTTTTGGAGAACTCGACCCCGGATGTTGACTTGTTTTAGATAAAAATTTATGGTTGCTGGAGAACTCGACCTGAAACAAACCTGACCCGTTTTGGAGAACTCGACCTGCGAGGTCGACCCGTTTTAGGTAATAATTGATGGTTACTGGAGAACTCAACCCTGAAGGAACTTGAGCCGTTTTGGAGAACTCGATCCGCGAAGCCGACCCATTTTAGATGATAATTGATGGTTACTGGAGAACTCGACCCGGGACAAACTCGACCCATGAAGTCCACCCGTTTTAGATGATAATTGATGGTTACTGGAGAACTCGACCCGAAACAAACTCGACCCGCTTTGGAGAACTCGACCCGCGAAGTTGACTTGTTTTAGATAATAATTGATGGTTACTGGAGAACTCGATCCGGAACAAACTCGACCCGTAGTTGTCAGGAGAACTCGACCTGGGAAGTCGACCCATTTTAGGTAATGATTGAAGGTTACTGGAGAACTCGACCCGGGACAGACTCGACCTGTAGTTGTCAGGAGAACTCTGCCTTTTTGGGAAATCGACCTGCGAATTCGACCCTTTTAGATATATAAAAGAAAAGGTCTGGCTAGTTATTTTTAGATGAATAAACCAACGTATTTGGAAAATAAGCCCAGTTAGGTTTGTTGGTAGGGGTAGGGGTAGTGATAGGGATAAGGGTAGGGATAGGGATAAAATTAAGGATATGGTTATGGATAGGGTTAGGGATAAGGTCAGGGATAGGGATAAGGTTGGGGATAGGGTTGAGGATAGGATTAGGGATAATATTAAGGCTAGGTATAGGGTTAAGTTTTGTTTTCCTGAGAGAAGGCCAAATTTGTAGGCAAGATGACATACATGAAATTAAGAAACGTCCTTACCTTTATTGTTCGAGGACAATAAAGTATATTTTCCATTATTGACTTAAGAGCTTTTGGGAATTTTGCGTATGCTCCGTCTTCGTTATATTGCTTACAAGAATGAGAGTGGGTGGGACTGGGAGTGCCAAGATTTCAGAATTTCTGCGTGCATACTTTATGGATGGCCCATTGGCCTGACTCTTTTCAATGTGTAGTAGCAGCAGCGGATTTGCTTTCACCTTATCCCACCCTGATGCGGGAAAACCAAAAAGCAGATCTTGCCATTATCAGAATTTGGTCAGGCATTATGGAACAGCAATAATTCTCACCTGGGGGTGGGGATGGGAGGTATTACCTTCAAAATTGCGTGATTGCGAGAATGCAGCCTAATTCTCATATCACCTGAAAAAGGTATTTTTCTTCGATGATTAGTTAGCTTTTGACGGTTTGACTTAAGTACCTACAGTCGGGTATTCAATAACGAATTTCTTAAGCAATTTTCATTTGAGATATGATATATCGAAATATGAAAGAGGACTGTTCTTGGGATATAGCCATTGTTGTCACGACAAGTATGGTTGGAATATATGATTCCTACATGTCCAATTTAACAGAGATATCATATTACAACTGAGAGATGTATTGAAATGTTCAACATCTTGAGCTCTATCAGAAAGATGATATTGATAGACAGATGATTATAACGGCTCTGTTAATATAGCACAGACCATAATAGAAATGTAATTTAACTTGATAGCAGCAATACTAAAAAAGAGTTCCTGTGAAATTATTAAAGTAAATGAAAATAGTGTTTCATTGGATTTACCAATTTCACAGAGCAGAAATTCAATCTATTCAAAGCCAAAAGGAATTGGCAAAAACAAAGAGAAAGTCATTCTCGTGTCACCTGTTCATCCATCCCATAATTGAGGGGTTTTCCTAGTAATGACGTCATGAGGGTTGGGGGAGGGAATGACCTGAAAGCAGACACTTCAGCTTTTTAATCGTCCAATGTCAACAATGTCGACAGGCGTAGTTTTTATGGTTTTGTTTTTGTTCTCAACAGGTGAACCAGAGAAAGATAATACTGTCTTTATGAATGTTTTGCCAAGCGGAACCAGGAAATTTGAACTCATCATGATAAGCCAAAACTGAAATGATTAGTCGTTGAATATTTCATTTTTTAATGTCTTGCATTAATGTAAGATGCCTTTAACGTTTTTGTTCCCGAAGCAGTGTTACCGTTTGCATATAAAGTGTCATTATCCGTTCCTGATTTAGTTTAGTTCACCTTCTATGTGTTCAGAATTACCAATTGAAGAGTTTGTGAAAATGAACAGAAACTTTTGACCATGTGTTTCTATACCAAATGAATATAGTAATTGAATCTGAAAAACTCGGCTGCGTCCGAGAGATGCATTTTCTAAATTAAAAAACCCAAAAAAACAACTGAATATGTAAATGTCAACAGGGAATAACTCATGGGGTTTTATATGGAAGATGGTGATATGAAGTAAGAAGAATTATAATCATCTAATCTCGATTCTAACATCACTCACCAGTTATAAATCTAAATTTTGTTATTTGCCAGTTACAGGGTCTGGTTTGCCACGATAAAAAAACACAAAAACAAAGCTAGCTCAAATTATATTATTGCCTTAAAAATAGCTCATATTGTATCATTGCCTTAAATACAGGTAGTTTATATATGAGTTTTAAGGCAAAGCCGCTCTTCTCCTTCACCTCCAGCAGTGGTAGATTTACTGCTATTTCAAAGGCCAATCCTTCTCATACCATGTCTATGTGGTGCCGGAAGTAAAAGAATTCTCACCTCGGTAAATGTATAGGGGTGAGATGTCTACCTAAATTTATCTCATAGGTTCAATCACAATCAAACCCGAAGTAAGTTTGATAAAACATATTGGATGGTAAACTACCCAAACAAACAAACAAGTATACTAGGATTTAACTGAACAACCTATGGTGTCTACATTGTGAAAATTAAAGGGCTAAGCTCCTTTTCCTCCACCCCTTAGAAATAAACCCACAAAAATAACCTGTAATATGCATGGAACAACTTTTATTTTGATAATCATATCATCATGGGCACTATCTAGTGCACCCGGTAACGCTATATCTCCGTATCATGTCGTCTATCTGATGTATTGAGTAGTGATACATATTGGTGACATGCAGGCACTGGTTACTAAGTAATGATGCATATCAGTGTCATATGGACACTGAATAATAACCCTTCTCATTATCTCCAGGACTATCTGGTGTTCTGAGTAATGATATGTATCATAACATATCATTGTATCTGATATACAGGTGTATCCTTGGTTATGGTGGGTATAAATATATTATCTCAACCCTAGTATTCTTTCCCCCTTACTCAACCCTGGTATTTTTCCCCATAGACATTTGGAACTCGTACTCAATGCCCATGGAGTATTAGACTAGGAGCAAATAGGATGAATAACAATTAAAAGCTTTGGGTTAGATTCAGTGTATGGATCGTTTTCTGTAACCCACTTGCACCCAGTCAACTTGCCATTTCTCTAACTGCCTGAGTCTGGGATCAAAACATATCAAGCAACAGTGGGTCATGAGGTATTTTGGTCTTGAGTGATTGGTCATGGTCAGCTGGGCACACCTCTAAGACCCTGAGACACTGGCTCTCTGTTCTGTTCTTACTAGCAAGTACGCTCTAAAAAGATAATTAATGGGGGATTGTGTCACAAATTAGTCAATTAGAGGGGTGAGATAAATTCAGAAACATCTTCTAGTTTATGGTCAGACCTCGATCCCATCTTCGCCTTTGTGAATTACTACACTAGTCAAACTCGATAGGGTACGACCTCTGACTGAACTTTCATAGGTTTCCTTTATAATATGCGCTATTTGATGTGCTAAATGTCTAATTATTGATTAGAATATACCGGCTATTAGAGCCTTTTCTACTTTTTAGATATCTCTATCCTTAGTTTTATTGATGCAATTTCGAATTGTGAAGATTAAGTCTGATCAGGAAAACTTTTAAGAAAATGCGAGCTGAATTTCATCCATTTCATCTGAAATGTGATGTGTTTTATGGAGGGGACTTTGTTAGTTATGATGCAGAGAATGAAATTCGTGTCAGACCGGTTTTTCGCGTGCTCTAAATAGATCATCAATTTGCGCTGAGATTTAGGGCGGAATAATGGGTTTGAAGGAGATTTACAACAAAAAGAGCGTGAGTGCATGCAAAAGGCGACCCTGCCTCGGACAAGGACGTGGATCCGCGATAAAAGGGGATCTTCCGAGTCGGTTCATTCATCAGCCCTTCAGCCACTCTCCTAGCAGAGATCTTGCGCTCTAATTCCTGTGGCCGCTTATATCTCTGCCCCAACCTGCCTGTTTGGGCCCAAATCTGGCCCATACAGTAGTATTAAGATATGATTATTTCTGATCTCTTTGGGTAATCTTCTTTGTTTATTTTACTGTGGCAAAAGTCCAAACAAAATCCTTGTTTGCTTCTTGAAATCCTGCTTGATATCTAGGACTATTTTCTGGGTGGTGGACACCATATATATGTGACAGGGTTTTGACAGCATTCGTGAACAAAGGCAACATGTGCTCTTTTGAGGATGCATTGGTTTCAACTTTGGATGCCCACTATCCTGGTGTACAACTGACGAACAGACAGCGTGACTGTTTGAGGCTAATCTATGAGGGCAAGGGTGTACTGGGGTACCTTCCTACAGGTAGCATTATCTACTATCATGCTGGGGAGCACCCCCATCATGAGATCTCACCCTCTCTAAGTGGTATTCTGTATTCCAGTCCAAATAAAGCCACTAGGGCACCAAGTACACAGTATTCCAGCTAGATGACATCATTATAGGAATCTTTGGGTTGCATTGATGTACGTGTTTAGCACGGCAGACATGCCAGTGGATTCTCAAGGCTCTAAGCATAGCTCGGTAAGAATTCTTCTCACATAGAGTGTAGTGAGAACCTTGTACAGAATACCACTTAGAGAATGTGAGATCTTATGAGAGGGGTGTACCTTAGCAGTTTGTTTACAAACTCAGAATGTTGTCCCGCTTCCTGTTCCGCTCTGATGTCACTGGGTTGAGGCAGAGATCAGTAAGCGCTAGTGCCTTGAAAGATCTGCAGGGAGAGTGCCCTTCAGCCTGGGTAGTTACCCCGCACCCCTCCCACCCACAACACACCCCTCCCACCTACCCCGCACCCCCCACGACCCACTCCCTGAATCCCACCCACCGTCAAGACGTGGAAAACGAGCGCCGTCCACTGCAAAACCCGGTCATTAAATTTTGAAATATTTGCCTTGTCAGACCGCCAAATGGTTGTTTTCGTGTAATTCCCTTTCCAATCGAGACAAGATTGAATCATTATCAATCAATCGAGACCACGAGCATTATGGCCTTTCCGGACTCTCGCAGGGAAACCTTTGTCACTCGGGGGCCCTTTTTAGTGGTGTGAAAATGGGCAAATGCGCTCAGCATTGCATGATCCGTCCTACTTAATCTTGCCACACATTTGATGGATGCAATAATGATTTCTGTTCGTTTTACTTTACGGGGTGATAAAAATGGCCGCTGCCTGTGGAGGAGGAGGCTGTTTTACCGACAGAGGGGGCGACAGTCGCTAATGCAGGCGGCTGTCCGCCAGGGTAGTTGTTCTACGAGCGGACATTCTTAAAGCGTGGAGGAGACAAAGTGAGTGAGAGAGAAACCCCCGCCGGCTTTGTGTGACATTTGGCGTGCTGGCTTTAAAGGCATATCCTACATTTCACGGTGGCGCCACCTGGTGATTTTGAAAACTGGTTCCTTGTGATTCATTCTAATTCAAAATGAGTAGATTTCATATTTTTTTTACAGTTTATCCATTGTTAATAGGTAAAATAAATTCATATGTAAACTTTTCCTCAGAAATCGAAAATTAGAGAAAATATTTCAAAGACAAGGACAGTGACCTATGAATTCCAAAACTTAAATGTGTAGTACTATACATCTACAGTATCCTGGGATGGTTTTAGCAAACTGACATGGATTTCACTATGTAAAAAACTACTTTTTAGAATTTCTATATATACTCCATTATGAAATTATCATGATATTGATCTCTAAAATTTTATTTAGCCCACTCCGGCCTTCCTCTTCGTTCATCAGGGATAGGGGTAATGATGAAATTATCATGATATTGATCTCTAAATAAAAAAAAACTAGGACGGTGACCCCTCCGCTTTTAAATTAGATATGTGTTCTACAACACTTAAAGACCATCATATCCACTTTCCAGGAAAATGACATGGGTCTTAATTTTCGAGCCGAATTCTCCGATATGCCTTTAAGACCCGCCGTGTGGGCGTGTCGGGGAAACAAACACAGCTTTGTAGCGACTCACGTTGACAACGTTATCTGAACACCCCGCGCAGACATCGGGGGAGCATCTTTTTAGAGGTTTCTTTGATAAGAAGAGGCCGCTTTACGACGATTGGCCGCCGCCGCCTCCCCGGCTGTGCATTAGGCGGTGCCCCATCTCACCACTCTGATCCGCGCGGCGGGGCATCCGATTCCCAGTTGTCTGATCTTCTTTCGGATTACCTGCTTTATTCACGCCATTTTGCTACTCATCAGTGCCAGCGTTTTCCTCGCTCTAATCCTCCTGTCCGACTTCTTACCCCACTTTCGCATACTCTAAGTCCCCTCTTGGTTTTTGTCTACCTGTGCTTTTACTGTCCCTCCCTGATTTCCACTTTGCCTGTCTAGCTGCTCACCTGCTTGTTTCTCCTGCCTACCTGCCTGCCCCTCACTCCCAGGACACACGTGCACTGACGGACCCCATTCATCCTCGTTTGCTCACTCACTCAAGACTCACTTATTCACTGACTAATTGACTGACAAACTGACTGAGTCACTCACTCATTTAAGAGTCACTGACATACTTACTTAAAACTCAGCTATTCACTAACCGACTGACTGACTCACTTAAGACTCACTGACTGAGTCACTTACTGACTGATTAATTTACTTAAGACTGACTGACTAACTAACTGACTGACTGACTCACACTTTAGACTCACTTATTCACTGACTGACTGACTGACTCACTCACTTCAGACTCACTAATTCACTGCCCTCCCTGCCTGCCTGCCTGCCTGCTTGCCTGCTTGCCTGCCTGCCTGCCTCTCTCCCTGCCTCCCAGCCTGCCTGCCTGCCTGCCTCCCAGCCTGCCTGCCTGCCTGCCTGCCTGCCTGCCTGCCTGCCTGCCTGCCTGCCTGCCTCCCTCCCTCCCTCCCTCCCGCCCTGCTTCCCTCCCGCCCTCCCTCCAGTCAGCTCTCTATGTCATCCCTCATTTCATAGATTCGATCTCGCCATGCTATATGATATCCCTATTCCATTGAGCTTCAAGCTCAACCAGCTCACCTGCCCTCCCGTTTCTGCCTGTGGCCTTGTCTGTACCTGGGGGCATTGCTACACGTTTTGTGGGTCACAGAGTAGCGACCCGAAGTCAAAGTCGGTGCTGCAGATTCTTTGCAGATCACATCAAAACTGTGTCGCCACCTATATTCAATTAAAGATCTTATGAAGCTTTCACCTGTCACTGAAAATGTGGTGTTGTAAAAAGTAGCGATACAATGTGAAAATAACAATACCACACGACATGATCCAATATTACTGGAGCAACGCTTTTCACACATTTCTAGGAGCGACAGCCCCTGGCTCGGTTAACCCCTCTCTCCCGGCACCTCCCAGCACCTCCCAACGTCTAAATAGGTCCATTACCCTGTCTCCACGTCCTCCCGTCCCCCTCCAAACACCCACAGTGGCAGCTACCACTCTTACTACCTTCTAGAAAGACCTTTGGCAGAAGACGCTAAAATAGAAACCAAACCAAAAATAAAAGGAAATTAAACCTGTCGGGCGCTGCTATGGTATAAGCAAAGCCTGTACCCCGCGGCCTGGCTGCAAATTAGAACAGAACGGCTGGTGTCCAGTTTCCCTGATCAATGGCCTCCTCTATTGACCGGCTGATGGCTCGACCACGTGACCGATAGCGAGAGTTTGCGCGATAACTCAATCATGCACGAGAGGCGGAGTGGGCCACCACCCTACTTTCCCCGCGCTACGGGTGGCCTCTACCACCCATATTAACGCCCAGACTCACTAAGGTGGGGGGAGGTGTGAGTGGGTTAGTACATGGGTGGATGGAGGCCGTCTGGGGTGTGTCTACTGACATGCATACCTTTAATCTCGATCCTAAAAGAGAGTATACCCGGTTATAATTCAACTTTAATATCACTCACATTGTAATAAACCCATGTATCAATACTGGATGTGAAAGATGATAAGTGGACTACATTATTGTGAAAAGCGAAGTAACCTTTTTTTATTAGATTGTCTGTGAAGGCGTTTTAATATGCTTGTGGGCTGAACTGTAGACCAGCATGCAGCACTGGTCTACAGTGATATGATGGTAGGTGGTAAAGATGAGAAGTATGTGGTAAATACTGGTGTATGTATGTAGACGGGGAGAGCTGTGTAGTGTATGTGGACTGTTGTTGGTAAAGTCCTAGAATATGTCACAAACACTGGAGTAACTTATCACTAAAATATTGTAGTTTAAGTCAATGGCGATGTAGTGGGTAGAGAACTTCTTCTTGGCTGCATCAGCCCTTCACAGATAAGATCTGCTCAGAGGTACTTTGAAATGCTCCTTTTATTGGTAATCCACACAGGTACAGGTTCCTCACACACCAGACTAAGAACCCAGAATGATGGGTGTAGCTGGCTTATATAGCTAGTATTGAGGTTGCATGCATTAAAGTGTCAAGGTCGTTGTCCCAAGTGCTCACTCTCAGCCTTCTGTCCTACTAACCCAAATGACCTCCATCCTCCTGGCCTTCACCTTGGGGTGCTTGTGTGCTGACACACTGGCCTAGATACAGCTCTCAGGGCGCTTCATATGGGATATATGCCTATACTTCTGCTACACAAGAGCTCACAGTTTTACTTATACATTTCTTAAACCTTTCTTATACATTTCATCATTTGTGCTTGGCTCAGGTCCAGTGCACTTGCTTGTTATGTGTATGTATAGTTTGGCACCTGAAGAAAACCAGCAAAAGGCAAGTTAACAGCTGGCAGGTTGCCACACTTATTAGTATACATTGTATATACAAGATATTGATGAAATGGGAAAAACGAATTGTAATCGATGATTTGTTTACCAATAAGGGAAATTGAACAACAACAAAAACAATCTAGCAGCTCCTTCCGGCTTAGGGGCCTTGGGCATGAAGCACTACCCAGTGGCGTTGACCAGGTGAATGGTAGTTTTGTAACCGACCCCAATCTACACTGAGCTATGACATAGGGGTTGGTCAGGTAAAAAACTAGAACCCTTGGAAGGCCCACTCACTGTGCAGCCCTGTGTGCTAGTGGCGCGCATGCTCTGAGTCCTAGAGGGGAGTAAAACATCCGGTTCACGTTTCTAGCATGTCCGACTAGATCTGTTGATAATGTACCCTGGTACCCGAGGTATATACTAGGGGTCTCAGTGGAGATATACCCACGCCCCTGTTTCCATGTGTCGAATGGGTAAGC
This sequence comes from Alentia gelatinosa, assembly GCA_950022655.1. Classification (NCBI taxonomy): domain Eukaryota; kingdom Metazoa; phylum Annelida; class Polychaeta; order Phyllodocida; family Polynoidae; genus Alentia; species Alentia gelatinosa. Next base: position 29,724,073 of record OX465585.1, on the reverse strand, counting down.
GGAAGTCCACCGCCCCTGTATCTTGAAAACAAGGCTCGCCACGAGTACTCCCCATAGGCGCAACGCTGAACGGCCGCCAGTGGGCTTTTCAGGGGTTCTGGTTCTTTGGTCAGGTTAAATCACATACAGTAGAACCCCGCCTAACGGATACCCCGCTGCTCAGAACAGAAATTTTCCTCTCTATTAGATGTTTAATTTCACCCCGTGTAAGCGATACGAAAAGGCCTAAAACCCCGTGTAAGCGGACACCTCTGACGGACACCCTAACAAAAATAGATTACTTTTTTATTTTTATGAACGAGTATATTCATAGAAAATAAATTTTGTAATTCAAAGTTTAATAACTTCGGATCCAATTAAGATATTCAAAAAAAAAAGATTTAAAATCTATTATCGCTTCTATCTCCCCTACATATTGATATATAACACTTGCTTGTTGGACCGGCGGAAACTTGAAAACCCCGCGTAAGCGAACACCCCGCGTAAGCGGACACCCCGCGTAAGCGGGCATTTGGCCCGGAACAGAGGGTGACCGCTTATGCGGGTTTTTTCTGTATGGTATCTGCGGTGAGCGCCTCAAACCAGGTAATTCTTTTCTATGTAGGTTCTCAAAGCAGAAATACTTTATAGCATATAGTCATAGTTTCACAGATTGATAATGAAGCCTAACTTTAGGAGAGTCACAGACTCTTACAGCTAGTCGGTCGAACAAGGATTATGTGAATTAATTAATGTTTTTTTTAATGTGGAACAGAACGTGTATAATAATAAGAAAGAAATTGACGAGTGTTTGGTTTGTGTCCCTGTTTGCCATCGGATTTGAAGCACGCAGAAATATGAACGAGGCGATAGCTGAGTGAATATCCTGAAGAGCTCCCCATGAGACAGTGAACGGAGATTCAGGCCAAACAGGAATATTTCTGATTTTATCTTAGCCTGCAAATATTTATATTTATCGCTCATTGAGTAGGAGTTACCGTACTCGCAAGCCCGTTGAGTACGAGTTCCGAATGTTAAGCCTATGGACGTTCATACCAGGTTAAGATAAAATATCATATACCATTTCCAAACGTCTCAACATGTAAATTGTTAAGCTGATGCTCAGGATAATTGTATTTATTATCCACCTAATACAAAGTGACCATAGAAAGCATATAAGGAATTTGTATTGACATACCCGGCGCATACGGATATGTTGTAAGCTCCGGGGCGCATACGGAAAAACAGATCATACTGAAAAAAAGTGCATAGCTAAAACAAACGGATATCGACATGCCACTTGTCCAGAAAAGGTGGATAACAGGCCTAGATACAATATAGACTAGTTTCAGTTAAAATTGGTTGTATGTTCCGAGGAGTTCACTCTGCGCAATATCCTCGCATACGCTCGGATGTTACTGCGAGTCTACTCCTCGGAGCATATGGCCGCTTGTATCTGAAAGCAGTCAATATTGTGAATTTAACCACCACGTACATATCCATACATGTACATGTATCGTCCTATCGGTAGCTTCTGCATGCATACACGCGTATCCATAGGTCACATTGTTGGGGATCTGCCGTTTGACGTATTAGTGAATATGGCCACTAGGCTACTCCCATCCCATTCATCATACAGCCGCGGCTCATAGAAGCCGTCACCAATGACAGTAAAGAAAAACACAGATAGGGTAAAAAAACAGTAAACCATAGACGACCAGCGGAGTCTGATTTCGCATGCACCGTCACTGGTGGTCGGGTCGGCGTTATCGAAGATGGATCTTCTACCGGGACCTCTCATATTAACCCACTAATAGAATTAGATGAAAAACACCCGAGCCGCTGCTGTCATCTCATGTGTCCTGCACCAAAGCTAACTCAACAGTGTAGTTCTTTTATTTTTCTCTTATCACATCAAAGGGGTCTCGTTATTAACGGATTGTCCACAATGAGTGGGCACTATAATCAGATAATGGTGTATGTGTTATTGCCAGGAGCTAGCATATAGTTTCTACCAACTTTGGGATGATATGTTAGACTGGTTTGCCTAACATGGGATTGTATAGCAGCTGCAATGGATTGCAGGAAATAAGACCTAAATGGTCAAGTATTATTCAACCTAGTGATAATTGCAGAATGATTTATCAGTGAGGATTGTATGTTTTGGTTGTAGATAGAGCCAAAGTCTAAGTAAGATTGTCTATATTTGTTAACGCAACCTAACCTGGGAGTCAAACACATCTTCACTTTTGGAATATCTCAAGAAATATAAGAATTTTTATGGAGTGACCGCTTGAACACAAACCGACCTCAGTCCATGGACAAAATAGTCCAATAACTAATAAAACAGATACAACCCAGACGCTCTGATACAATAGTATTAAACATGCCTGCCACCTAATACGACAGACTACAAACGGACTGCGATGGGCTCCATATGTAAATCTCCTATTTCTATTTATCCTTCATAAGTATACAAAATTAACTATCGGTTGCAATACATTTCTCTAAATGTGAATCTTCTTGTTATTCCTCGGTATAAGTACGTTTCTATATGTGTAAACTTTCTCACTAACTCTATTAATCTCATATTAATCATTTTTCATAAAACGAAATTTACTTTCCGTTGCAATATTTTTCTCTAATGGTAAACTTCCTGATTATCTGTGTCAACCATGTATTGATTGTTACGTACAATACAGTATTTTTGGTTGCATTATGTATCTCCTATTTCTACATTTATTGGTGATTCCTCACAATGCAAAATTAACGTCTACTTAGCACCTCTTTCACAAGATCTCACACTCTCTAAGTCGCATTCTGTACTCTCACTACGCTCTATGGGAGAAGAATTCTTAACGAACTAGGCTTTAAGCATTGAGAATCCACTGGCCTGCCTCCTGTGCTAAAGACACACATCAATGCGACCCAAAGATTCCTATAATCTCAATGATGCCATCTAGCGGGAATACTACGTGCCAGTGGATTCTCAAGGCTCTAAGCCTAGTTCGTTAAGAATTCTTCTCCCATAGAGCGCAGTGAGAACCTTGTACAGAATACGACTTAGAGAGTGTGAGATCTTATGACAGGGGTGCACCCTCTTGTTACTGGTTGGACGGAGACTGTAAGGACTGCTCATACCGGTAGTAGAACCGAAGTCCTTGCAGTATAAATAAAGAATATATAAAAAACATGGAGATGTTGTTCTTGCCTGTACCAGCAGTGACTTCCTTACTGTAAAATCACTCTGCAGTGACTCACTTCAGTCCCGTTTTGAGATCAGAATTCAGGAGGATTATACAATTTGAGAAGCAAGTTCATCATTCCCCCCTTAAAGCATTACACTCCGTCCGCAACTGAGAAGCGCGGAATTAATGTCAGTTGCGATACACTTCCTTATATATAGACTTTCACACTGTTTCTAATCCTGTATTGATTATTCGTCATCAGTACATCTGGTGGATTCTGTATAAGAATTAGAATGATAAATGAAGCATTTCTCTAATCAAATGATGAAGCTGAGAGCAGTCTTCCCGATTTTCCAGGCTCCTGATTAAATTTACTTATTTGCATTTGATTTGCTCAGACAAATTCCCGCTAACTCCTATCGCCGAGGGGGCCTTTCTGACTCAGGCGGGGCGCTGGGTGGGAAATACCTGAATAATGTCGACTAAGTCCATCTCTTATTAACAACCCCTGTCGATTTTACTCTGGCAATGTGCATTTGAGGGGTTTAAAATATCTGATAACCCGCGGGCCGAGGGCCTCTGTGCCGGGGGCTACTTTGTCAAACACATACATGTTTCACAGTGCGAGTCTTAGCGTGGTCCTTGAAGGGCACATTACGGGGTCCCCAGAGAAGTCAGGGCCCGTCCATGTGCAGATCAACTTAGAACTGTAGGATGTCTCTCCAGCACCCGGCCAGTTTGAAGTCAGCACGGAGTGTAAACTGCAAGAAGGGCAGGCCCCGTGTGGTAAATAATAGAAGCACGGACCGTTTGTTTTTGGCAGTTTCTGTATAAGTGAATGTATACAGTGAACTGAGTAATACCTCGAGTAGCTTTCAACATATCGACAGTTCCTGCCATTGCTTCAGGAGCATCCTTTTTACATCTATCCTTCGCTCCACACATTAGACTAGATATAGTATGCACATGTTATTAGCTTTTATTTCACCCCTGGTATTTCCCCCCCATATATTTAGCATTGGGAACTCGTATCCAACACCCATTTAGTATTTTGAAAAAAGACTAACTCGATGGGGGATTATGTCACAAAGGTTCGGCCATTAGTCAATCATATTACTCAAGGTAATGAAGCAAATATGAGTCAAGCTAATGAGCAAGGGTAAATGCATTTATCTCACCCCTTAGAATTTACATTGGGAACTCGTATCCAACACCCATTGAGTATTAAGAAAAAATATACTCAATGGGGGATTATGTCACAAAGGTTAGCTAATTAGTCAATGTGAAGGGTGAGATAAATTCAGAAACGTATTCAAGTGCACGGTCAGAGGTCGATCTCATCGAATCGAATCGCTATATAATTCACGTGGCTTCACCTTGTGAATTACTATGCGATTCAAACTCAATGGGATACAAGCTCTGACCCTAAACTTTCATAGGTTTCCTCTATATTAAAAACCAGAGGACTCAATAGATCTGGTATTACATTATAATTCATGCATATAATCATCAATTGTGTACAGGGTGTGTTGAAACAGAAACACCTGTTTTGGCTTCATGCTATTGGGGAGACACTTTGCATAATGTAGTTCAGTCCGTTGCTATCAATTCTCGGGTGCCTTTAATCCGTCATTATCTGTCCGTCATACTACTCTGAAAAATAGTCTTGAGTAAATCAATTAATAAACGATTTTTATAATTGGCGATCTATTCTTAGAATGACACAAATAGGATGCATTCTTAGACTGGCAATTGTGTGCACTAACTGTTGGCAGCTGTGTGGTAAATAACTCAACGAATTTCCCTTATGCCACAGCATCCTTAGAACCGGTTCCAAAGTGACTCTATGCTAGAAGACTTTGCCGATCCCCCCTGTGACCCAGCAGGGGATAAAAAGGGGGCCTCCCGCCGCCACACAGTTTGTGGGAGGTGTGGGACACGTCCCAACCTCAAGATAGATGATTCATTTTGTAGCCTTAATTAATTGAAGACCATTGGATTTCCCTGTTGGCCGCGGTGTTTGATTGGATTCGATGCGCCTGATCTTCTGGGAGTCCCCGCCCCTGTGAAGCCACCGAGCAAACATTCGCTTCGCCTCTGTTGTTCTTATCGACATCCGGGACTCTCCGAGGGGGCGTTCGCTCGCTTCTCGTTGTTGTAATAGAGGGCGCCACTAAGCAGGTTCCCATCTAAAAGTCTGCCTCCCCCTTGTATGGTCCCAACCACTCTTATTTGTCTTTTCTGAGAAGGCTTTAGATACAAATGATTGCCTGGCCAGAAATAGTATGCAAGCTATGCAGAAAGATGATTATAATACATGTGTATGAGCTATCTACTATTTTTTGTCCATCTGAGTTTTGGTTTGCTAACAAAGAATAATCATTCGCCTATCGAGGCATTCAACAAAATTTCCAGCATGACATTTACGATGAATTCATATTAGATGAGCTTATTGGGAATCTCAAAACCCCCATATATATCACATTTAAAGGTGATGACCTTTTATCAGAATGGCAGTTCATGTAACAACTTTATGCGGATGACATTTCCCAGGGAAAACTTTTGGTTTCTCCAATCACTTAATATGTCAGTATACATTGCATAAACATTGCAATCTGTAACAAAACGTTGATCATCCAACGAATACAGATTTTATTAAACAAGAACTTTCCAGGAGATGTGGCGTTTTTTACACGCTGTTGCATTATTAGCAGATACCCTGATTCGATACTATTTCATATATCTTCTATATAACACAAGATAACGATGTTCCTTTGTTTCTCTTTGCTTGCCCAGGGAGCAGTGTTACCACGAACCGAGTCATGATACAAGGCCCGCTACAGAGGTGAGTGAATTTCATCGTCTCACCGCGATTTCGTTAGAGCCGTTGCGTATTATACGGAAACTGGCTTACTGTCTTCGTACAGCAAAAATACTCTGTACGATTATTGGTCAGATACATCTCGATGCTAAAGGCAGAGGTATGTATCCTGTTATCCTGTTCCCTCCGCATCAAACTCGTGGAGCATGATGACCCTGAACAAAACTGGTTGGCTTCTTATTTAATCCTTCTCCCTCTGTCCTCTTCTGTTACAACATATCTTATCCCTTCCTTCCTGCCTTCCCTCCTTCCCTCCTTCCTCTACCCTTCTCTTCTTCTCTCCCTCCCTTATTCTCCTTCCCATCCCCCCTCCACCCTCCCTCTCTCATCCCTTCTCTCCTTCTTTCCCTCCCTTACTCCCTCCCGACCCCCTCCCTCCTTCCTCTCTCTCTCTCTCTCTCTCTCTCTCTCTCTCTCTACTATCCCTTCTCTCCTTCTCTCCCTCTCTTATTCCCCGTCTCAACCCCCCCCTCCATCCTTCCTCTCTTTACCACCCCTTCACTCTTTTTATCCCTCTTTTATTCCCCTTTAGAATACCCTCCATCCTTCCTCTCTCTCTCTCGTCCCATCATTCTCTCTCTCCCTTATTCCACTTCCAGACCCCCATCCGTCCTCTCTCTCTCTCTCTCTCTCTCTCTCTCTCTCTCTCTCTCTCTCTCTCTCTCTCTCTCTCTCTCTCTCTCTCTCTCTCTCTCATCCCTTCCCTTCTTCTCTCCCTCCCTTATTCCCCGTCCCAACCCCCTCCATCCTCTCTTTCTCTCTACCATCTCTTCTCTCTCACTATGTCCTTCCACTGTGCTGCTCTGTCCGTATGCCTGTTGGCTATATGATTTAATTTAGACGTCCATTAAGACGTCGTTGGTGGCCAGCCAGGGCTCACTGATCCCCCAAGCTCGGGGCTCGCCTGCCACTTTTATTTTAGCCGGCTAACACTGTTAGTTCTCGTCTTTGTCAAGTGTCTGTGTTTGAGGCGCCACCCGGTGGTAATCCAAGCCGACGCCGAGTGGCGCGCGCGCAGTCCAGCTTCCCGCACCCTCCGCCAGGGGCTCGGGTCAGCTTTCACTTCCGGGGCAAGTAAGTTTGCCACGGGCAGACTTCCTCAAATATCGCCCACTTTTCGTCCTCACGGAATGGGAATCGTATTAAGGATTGTAACGTTCCTCGAGATGACGTGAACAGCGAGCAGACGACCGGCCGCCGCCAGTTCCCGCCAAATGTGATTTGAAGGGAGTCACGTGTCTGGTAAACGGACCCCTTTACTCCTGACCCTCCTTTTTTATCACTCGCCTTCAAAGAGGTCAGTGCACTTGGTTGGTAGTTCAACCTGCCTCAATGTCGCTGTTTCCAATGGATTTAATCATGGCAATGGCTATCGCTGTTGGACCGGTCCTATACGTGTCAGCTGGAAACATGTTTGCATTCCTTTTTAACTCGTGGTAGTTATGAAGTGTCATATAAGTCTTGGTTATTCAACGTAAAGAGACTTGGTGATCAATACGTTTAACAGTAATGTGGACACTTCGGGCAGGCGAACAATGACATTGTAAACATCCCCACTAATGGGCCGAGAATAAACCCCGCGAACGTTGTATAATTAAGTGTAACACACTTTGCATTAGAAAAGAGAGCTAAACGGCGCACTATCATCGTTATATGAAGTTGCCCTATGATATGGACATGTAGGGGAGTGTTATAGAGTCCTATGATTAGAAAAAAAAACTAAATCGGCGGACAGATCATAATCTTGAGAAGGCCGAGTATCATATTGCCTATTATCCACCTAATGCAAACTGTCCATTATGCACCTACAGGTACCCACACACCCGGCGCACACGGATATGTTGCATGCTTCAGGCTGCAAAATGTGACGCATATAGAAAAATAGAGCTTATGAAAAACATAGCACATAACTAAGGTGAAACGAAATCAGCATGCCAACAGTTGGATAAAGTTTGATGATAAATATGATATAGATAGGTTTCAGATAAAAGCGGTTGTATGCTCCTCAGAACTGACCCTACACAATATCCTCGCTTGCGCTTGGATATTACTACGCGTCAACATTTCGGAGCTAAGTAAGGAGATGCGCCGCTAATTTGTCCGAGGTTTCGTCTCGTCTGTCTAATATCTTTACAATAAAGGTAGCCTATAGTATTACCAATAACGAATTTAAAACCACAACACAGATGAACGAATAAATGTTGGCTAACCACAACAATCTCTCAAGCACGTATATACATTTATCCTACTCCCTAATATAAAATCCCATAGGCTTAACATTGAGATTCCGTATGCCACGCTGACTGGCATACGGAGTTTTATATGCCACTAGTGGCATACAGAATTGTTATTACGTAATATTCCAAAATCAAGAAGACGGTAGGATAAAATCAAAACCTGATTCGTTTTAATCGTGGCCACCACATTCCACTCCTGAAGTTTTGGCTCCGGACTTCGCCTCATGAAATCACTATGACAAACTCCAGTCGTGGCATTCGGTGACCAAGATTAAAACTCATCCAGTTTTACAATAGTACGGTCATATTTCATTAACATATTGAAGTCGGATGCCCATCTACTCATTTAGGGTTGAACGATTAGTTCCCAAATGGTATAGGAGTCAGTCACCTTGTCCCAGGCAAATTACGTAACCCCTTGCTCGATCCGCACACTGATAAAATCGGTGTATGGTCCACTAATCACTGGGGGAGGGCAAAAACCAAAGAAACCGAGTGTTCACTAATCGCTGGGTAGCCTTGCCTAGCTGTCCTACATCTACCGACTCCGTTAGGATGGCTCGGCTGAGACAAATTACCCTCCGTTTGTCACCGACAAACGTACATAAATGTTCCGAAATCGGTAGATGGGCATTGGGCTTTAGTGGTCTGTCAGCCAATGTACACACTAGATACTCACCTATTGACCTGTATACTTTGACAAAAGACACAAATCGTGCACGCTGTCTAAGCTAAAACCAGGCAGGATAACAATGTCCGGCCGGTCCGTATAACATTGTACAGCACCCTGTGCCATACACGATACGTATTGTTCAGGGAGGAGCAGTACGTTACCCCTTCAGGGCGGACAGTACCTTGATATGAGGCATTCCCAGCATTGACCGTATAATGCGTTGAGGCGCTATTTATGAAATTTAGTCATATTTTCGATGTCATAGTTTTATGAAGAAATAATCGGGCAATAAATATGAAAATCTCAGTGAATATACCTCATGAGACAATAGTTAACTTTATTTGGTATAACAATTAAAAAAATAAGGATGACGGGTCTTATTACATGATCAAACAATCGAATATCGGTTTCGACAAAAATCAACCCGTCCCTTGGCGTTATACCAGTCCCAAGTACTCGCCCCAACAAACAGGACTCTGCCACAGACCCCCGCCTTTAAAGGGTCAAATACTGCGCAATGCCAAAGAGTATTTGGTACTATTTCCACTAATCACTGGGGGAGGGCAAAAACCAAAGAAACCGAGTGTTCACTAATCGCTGGGTAGCCTTGCCTAGCTGTCCTACATTTACCGACTCTGTTAGGATGGCTCGGCTGAGACAAATTACCCTCCGTTTGTCGCCGACAAACGTACATAAATGTTCCGAAATCGGTAGATGGGCATTGGGCTTTAACCTAATAGTTAGCATGACTCCTAAATCCATAAACGCCATAGACAAGAACTACTGTAGATCGTATTCATATCTAAGTTTGATAATTATGTATTGTCATCCCATGCATGGTCCCCTGGTACTAGAGTCGTCGCACGACAGACTGCTGATGCCGCTGAGATCCCCTTGTGACCTTCATGATAGTTAGAAATAAGACACCGAGAAAGAAATGTATTCGGAAAGTCATAAACTGGAAGATGAAATGCAAGCCCTACTCTAAAACTAATTAAGGACGGAAAATGCCCAGAGGCATCACCACACTGGGCTGTATGGACAGAAAATGCCTCCCGGTATGTTTTCTCCAGTATTTAGACCATTGTTTTAACAAGGAAATAACAGAGCTTAATAATCTTCACTGAATGTAGATATTACATGATATTTAGTATTTCTATTTATAAGAATTAAAATATATAGGATTATGTATCGTATTACGTGACTAAACACCATGAATGTCAGAGTTCAGGGAAATCGCTGAAATCAGGGTTTTTAAGAAACACAGAACTATTGTCCTGAGTATTTGAAAGCCCTAATAGAATCTGTGTATGTTAAGCCCATATTGTTTGAGGAACCCCATATACCTGATTTCCCTATAAATGTATGCATTATTACTTGCATCATTTTCAGGGTTTTCCCTGACAAGCTGCCAATAGATAATCCATTGACAAAAATCCCTGAAATCCTTGAAACCATTGCTCTGTTACAGTACACTTTGAATGCATAACTAACACCAGGAACCGGCTTCATACTACAATCTCCCAGGCACATATTTGGTTTAACATCAATAGTGAATGGAAGGTAGAGCTATGCTTGGAGAGCACAGGCTGTAGTACCAGCCCTACTCACCAGGGGACATGTATTCATCGTTTTTGAGTTCTCAGTAAGCTTGTTCATTGAGTCCTGTTGGGGGAGGGGAGGAGTTTGCCCCAGCAAACAACTTCAGGAATTTTTTTCAAGGGCTGCTAACATCCCTGAACACTCGAATTATGAGTTTTGTCGATTATCTAACCCTGGGTAATTTTGCCCCATAGGCTTAACATTGGGAACTCGTTCTCCATGCCCCTACGAGTATTGCAGTCCGTTCTCAATAGTCTATATCCTCGGTGTCGTCCATTCTTTAAGTGTGTACAGGGGTGAGATAAATACAGAAAACAACTCGTGGAAAATGACGACTTTGACCAAAACTCGGTTTCTTCATTACTGTGTGCCATGCCCAAGCGGGACACATTGCCACCACTCCCAGTCCCTATGGGGGTAGCTCAGCCGCATGCACCCGTCCTTAAAGGGTTATCCTGGCTTGTTAGAGCGTGCTTGCTGACCATGACCAATCACTCAAGACCAAAATACCTCAAGCCTCACTGGTGCTTGATGTGTTTGGATCCTAGATTGGCAGTTGCAGAAAAGGCAAGTTGACTGGGTGCAAGTGGGTTACAGAAAACCATCCATAGGCTAAATCTAACTCAAACCTTTTGATTGTTATTCATTTATAATTGCACTCTCATTCATCTATGATGAACATACTATTTGCTCCTAGTATTACCAGGCCATCACCATAAGATTTTCCTTGGGCTCAACGAAATAAACGTCCATCAAAAATAAGTTTGATGATCCATCTGGAATTCCCCGTTGGATTTCTCTAAGATGGTCACCAAGATCTAACCAGTGCCATCAAATAGCCAACAACTCAGAATTCTATGTCCATTCACCATAACCAGAACCTACATAACAGCCAGCGCCCTTGGCTTCCCATCGATAAGCATTAGCGTACTGATCTGGTGGTCTTAGAGAACCCAGTGTCTGTACCTCCTTCTGCCTCCTCTACCTTCCCTCCACCAGCCTCCACACACGAAAATAGACCCAAGATACTCAGAAAACAACAGCGGGGAGAAGTATAGAGCCCTATAAAGTAACTTCAGTGAACTTTCCCCACCGTATATTCTAATAGGTTAGCCTGATTAAGGACCTAGTGTTACGGATGGGAGGATTTCGTGTTTATGGCCGGCGTGGCCTCCCTACGCTTTCTTTATCCCATCAACATCACTGAGTTCCCACTCAGGCTTCAGGCTGGCGAGTAGACAGGGTAGCGGCGGTAGAGCTGAAGGCCTTTGGGAAGATTTCCAGATCAAGTTGGCTGCAGAAAGCCGAGAGTGTCAGATGTAGAGTCGTGCCCTCTGAAATCTTCGCCTGTTGGCGGCTGATTGCTTTAGAAGTCCTACTATGGGGGCTTAGTACTGATAGGCAGGTACGGCCACCGTATTGGCGACAGCGCCCAACACATTATGCAGGACGCCATACCCTAATTTTTCCGCTGTGTGATGCTTTGATTATGGCACAGTGGAATGAAAAGATATATTCACATTTCGTTCAGGTTTCGGTGCTTTAAGGGATAGGTAGGATATGGTAGGATAATTAATAGCAAAGGTCAGTGTTTGTAAATGTCGTATTTCAGTCTCGTTGACAATACACATTTATATAAAGAAAAAGACATTGATGAGTGTTTGGTCTCAGTCCCTGTTCGCCATCGAGTTTCGAGTGCGCAGTAATATGAACTAGGCGATAGTGGAGTAAATAGTCCAAAGCAGACCAAACAAGATGGCAGACGGGGACTCAGACCAAACACGAATATGTTTCTGATGTTATCTTAGCCTGGAAATATTGATTTGTTTATCACCCATTGAGTGTGAGTTACTATACTAGCAAGCCTGTTGGGTACTAGTTCCTAATGCTAAGCCTATATGGACGTTTATATCAGGCTAAGATATAGTTCCATATGCAACTTTTTATCTGACCTGTTGAACTGTCAAAGACGAGGATCTCCCACACCCTTCACCGCAGAAATTCACGTAGTATGAGCCCGACGGTTTTACGTGTCGTTTATTATTAATGTTTACAAAGGCCCCATTGAAAAAGTATGGCGACTCAGTAAAACACGACCCATTATATGAAACATTTCAGATACAATAACTGTGATATAGGGATTCAAGCATGTGGTATTCGGCCTCAAAGCCATGGTATACTAGAAAATAGTCCTTTTGGGCTATAGAGCAAAGAAATAGTCCCTATTGTTATATTCTTTAATATGGCAATTCATGGCTTTAATTTATTCGAAAAGATGGATAATAAATGCTAGGGCTCGTGTATTACCACGCGTCAATGCCTCGTGGTCTAAGGCCGCCTATACACAAAACCATCGTTTATGGTCTATATATGGCATGGTGATGTGGTGAAAAAATGCAGGCTGCCCAAGGGTCCGCGTAGGACATGATCTCCTGATTGTTTCGTACAGATTGGAACTCTCCAGGTTGATTGATGGGAGGTCATAAAGCTGTATGTCTGCCAACTGACTGGTCCTCAGCACGATCGACCTGACACCTGGTACCCTCACTCCTTTAGTGGAATGAATAGAGCATAATCGATGGTGTTGTATACATTCGGCCGCAAACCACGAGGGGTTGACGCGTCGTAATACACGAGTGTCAGCGACGTCAACCTCGAGTAGTTTACAGCGTCGCCTGTCTACAAAACCATCGTTTGTTTTATTTATTATCCATATTCTCCAATAGATTAAACCCAGGGATTGTGTCATATGTTATGACAACACAAATTTTCCTATTTTGAAATTGACAGAAATTATCAATCTGTTCAACCTTTTGGTAGCCTCGCCTCCTCGTGGTGCAGACCGGATATGCTTGTACCCAAGCATAACTAAAGCGACCAGGGTGGGTGGGGAGTTAGCTCAGTGGTAAAGAGCACGGGACTTTGTTGATTTGGGTCCCACTGAAGCCACTTTTCTCCTTCAACCCCCTGCAGTGGTAGATTTACTGCTACATCAAAGGCCAATCCTTCTCATACCATGTCTAAGTGGTGTGGGAAGTAAAAGAACTCTCACCTCGGTAAATGTGTAGGGGTGGGATTTTTCCTACATTCATCTCATAGATTCGATCAAACCCTAAGTAAGTCTAATTGAACAAATTGGACGTTAAACTACCAAAACAAACAAACAAAAATATTACACAAATATGACCGTTCATGAAGTTTATTTAAGCAGGGGATATTTTGAGCTTTATTTTGGTATATGATTTGTCTGGTTGAATTGTCGCGCGAGATTTATCAATAATTTTAGCTCATTGCTTCTCTATAATACACACAAGCATTTCTATTCCTCCGCAAACTGGAAACGTACCGAATCCAAAGGCAACAGGGTTTTTAGAAGCAGAAATATGATTCATAAATCCCCATTCTGGTCGTATACTTTTTGTATCCCTTTTTTATGATCTAGATGTAAAGCGCACACGCCAATCGCTAAACACCCAAGCGCTGCTTTTCCCCAAGGTAGATAGTGCTTCTTTGAGATGGAAGGACCCTGGAAGTGATTGGATCAGCAGTAATCGGCGCATTATTATGTCCCGGGTACCCCCGCACGCGCGTGCACGCTCACACAGGCCCTGACCCGCTCCGAGATTTCTTTCCTGCAGGACTTCCAGGTGCACACTTGGCTATCGCAATCGGACAGAGGGGACCTGTAAGGCAATCATCAATAACTAATATGAGGAGGGCCCTTTGGACGCGCCGACCCCGCCTCCGTCTCCTGTAGAGAGCACTTGCACGAAATGAGATTTTGACACAGGGACTGGCCCCGGGGGGCTCGGCGCAACGGTCCTGGTTGATATTGTCATTTTGGTTGTCAATCCTGTTAAGACGTGTCACGTGCGCACCGGGATTACCCCTCTTTGATAGTGGCGGCCGGTGCCTGCAGAGGGCGCGCCGATCGCCCTGACCTCTGACCCCGGCGTCCTCTGACCACATCCGGTTCGGCGCTGGGCGGTGTGACGGACGCTTTGAAAACAGTCAAAGCCAGATATTTCGTGCCCTCCCTTCTAAAAGGATGCTTGAATAAATCATCTGAGGGGCTGAGATGAAAGGGGGAGAGACGAAACAAAAAAGCCCAGTTGTGTTATACGTGTCTTTTAACAAAGGCGATGGAGTTATTTTGTTTGTGTGTGTGCAGGGTTCATATTGTCTCTTGCCTGATAGGGCAGATCAGACTCGTCGAAACCCCATCAGACATTCGTGTTCGTGTATAATACATGATTGAAAACTCTAAGTATGGAATACTTTATTCAGACCTGAGAGAAACCTTTTCTATTCCATAATCTTTCTTTGATGAAAGCACAATTATTTGACCACTATCATTTTGAAATAGAATCATATGTCAGTATCATAATGTATATTTTGCATTGAAAGTATACCTTCTCGTTGCATTGTTTAACACTTATAAAGAGTTGATAGTCAAATGGTTTTATGCAGTACAGAACAGTTTTCTTAATCTCATGATCAATAAAAATGAGAATTCCTATTACACTCTTCTGTTGGTCTGCATTGTTTCCATCAGATGGATGTATAATTGGACAGCAAATATGTTTTAAAACAAGCCACGATGAAATTAAATCAGAATACACGGCTTTCATTATTTTGATATTTTTCCTCGTGGCAATTACCTATAGACTCCAGATTAAACGACAATTAACCAAGCTAGGAGTAGAGCGTTGGCAAGAATCCAGATTAATCACATAATATCCTTAAAGATATTCCTTAATCTAGTTTCCCTAAAAATCTCCATATTTCCCCAGCTGCAAGATGTGGCTGGCGAAGCCCCAACGATTTTCTCTGTCTAAAAGTACTCCAAGTCTAACCCTTCTATAAGCATCGCTCTAATCCCACCTTAAAGCCCGCTTTTAACGTTATCGATAGGGCACCGCTAGTTTACAGCACCGTTATGGAGAGCCTGTCAAAAGATATTTCAGCTTGCTTACCGTTGCAGCTACCAGATGGCGTGCTAACTACCCGAGAATCGTTCTAATATCGCCCGGTGTCGGGACTGTTGTTTCTGCCCCGTCAACCCCTGACAGCCAGCCCTGCCACAGCCGTCATATTAAGGGACACGGAATTAAATTGGACCCATTCCTTGTCTTTCACTTCACTTGTTTCGCTCCCACAGATGCTCTGTGCATGTCTAAAACGAAGCTTCCATTCCCCGTCCTATGTAACAGCATTAAGCTCTTAGCATCATGTGATGTATAGTTCATTTTCCCAATCAATACATTGTGTGTAGTCATAAGTCATAGCTGGGTGTTTAATAATGAACTCATTCAAATTGAATTAGCTTCTCAGAGGTTGTTGATTGAAATAAGAAAGTTAAATTGCAGGATCAATAACAGGTTACTTTTTTTTCGTTATAGGCAAATACCAACGCCAATTAATCCCCCGTCCCCACCACTCGGCGACCGCGTGTACCTACGAGTTAATTAAGTTGCCGAGTCTGTCGTCTTTAACTCCCATAATCATCAATACCGAGTACGGCCGGGCTCAGCTAGTCTGTCAGGCCACCCCACTCGCAAAGGTCTCGCTATATAAAATTCACAGACAGAAAAGCCAGGGTGAAGGCGGTTATTTGGATCCCCGGTCCACATTGGTGATTGATCCGGCCCCAACCCCGTCACGATATTCATGACTCTGTCAGTGAGATTAGGATCAACATGTCAAACGGGTGCCAGTCTAGCGGCTCAAGTCTGGGCCCCAGCCAGTCCACCGCCTTCAAAGTTTAATTCGTTAAAACCCATTGGTCTCCTCTATCTTTTTTATTCCTAAGGGATGTCTTAAGGAACGTAGGATGTTTGTGCGGTCACAGGCTCTTGAAGTCTTTATGTAAATGGATTGATAGTCTGGTATGGATTTATTTTCGTCTTACGATGAAAAGGTAGTTTATTCTTCTACCCCGTATATAAATCTCCATAGACTTAACATGTTGTAACTGTATGCCACGGTTATGCCATATAATATTTGTATGTCACAGATGACATATGTAAATACTTGTATGACATATGGAGTTAAAACATGTGATGGGTAATCTAAACGTCACTAAATTTCATATAATTATTTACATTGCGTTCGTTGTCTTTTGCTATAGATGTCACTCAGCTCTGGTTCGTGATATCATTCTTGAAAACTTATAACCAATCATATGAAATATCGTGATGTTTTTTGATATTATATTGAAAGGTAACAGCCAACCACTCAGGTGAATCTTTATGAGCTTAAATGCTTTAAGACCAGCATAAGGTCGGAAAGTGAAATATCTCGTAAATCAAGTACAGGAATTATTATGGCCGTTGACTTTCATCTGAACTAGTAATTGAAAAAAGATACACATGAGCAGGAGAATGAAAAGAAACTTTATCAAAGGTTATAGCAGGTTGATGTTATTGATTCTTGGAAAGAACGTTCGTTATTTCACGACCATATTCAGAAATCCTAATTCAAAGTAGATGGGATAATAAATGTTTTATTAGTGTCTCGTTCGATGTTCACCCAGATTACTGTATCAAAAGATGTGAATGGATCAAGATCTGAGTAAATATTGAATACGGGATTGACAAAATCCCTCCCTTCATTATGAGGTAACTATGAACTAGGTTAGATTAATGACAAAAGTATAGTTCGCGGAATTAAAGGACGTTAGTATTATTCAGAAAGTCCTTCCATTCTTTTACATCCTATTGTATGACATATTCAGTTCCACGTAATTGAGGTTTGCCTTTGTCCAGTATCTAATATTGAAGATGTGGCTAGAAACACCTCTGTAGAAAGCCGATGTTTTTTTGTCCAGTATCTAGTTTCCTTACTTGTCACTGAGTGTGCCAATTTATTGATTGTGTCAGCCAAACTATTGTAGCGGACCGCTGGTTCGTTGTAAGTGTCCTCACAACCGGGCCTAGTTCTACCTATCCAGCAGTTTGAAACGAGTCACTAACCCGTGCTTGCACTCTCCGCACAGGTTGGTTCAGGTAATTCCCAGTAAAGCTGGGAGATGTGGAATCTACAACCTAGCTTAACCTAGAACACAAAACCAGACTCCAGACACTTCAGGTACAATAAGTTTTATTGAAACCTGGAAATCTAGGTACAGTCTCTTAGCACGGAATGTGCTAAGTAGCACAAGGGGAGAGGATCTGTTCTCTCCACCGCTGAAAGGTTTCCGGAGAAACCTAGCAGTTCTCTGAGGCTCCAAGTGTTTACTCAACTGAGAGACCTATATACTGACCAAGGTTCATACTGTGGGTGAACTCGTAGTATTTGCATATACAGGTCAGCCGGCTTTACTGCACAGCAGGGATCGGCACTCGCGGCACTTAGTGTAAAGTGAATGTACCACTGTTCGACTACCCTGAACCCTACACTATCATGGTCTCAAATATTGTTTGTGGTGGATCATAAG
Source organism: Alentia gelatinosa (assembly GCA_950022655.1). Lineage (NCBI taxonomy): Eukaryota > Metazoa > Annelida > Polychaeta > Phyllodocida > Polynoidae > Alentia > Alentia gelatinosa. Next base: position 29,706,075 of record OX465585.1, on the reverse strand, counting down.
TCTGTTGCCCAAACGCAGGAGATTGTATGTGGACATCGTTACAAATAATTAGAAGGGAAAAACTTTGCTTCGTGAATTACTATACAGTCAAAGTCGGTGGAGTGTAGACCAAGTCATTTTCAACTAGTTGGTTTCTGATGTTATCTCACTCCAAATACAAGATCAGCAACATCATTAATCAATAAAATAACTCACCCAATTAGCCATTGAGTATTGGGTACACTACCTTCAAGGCCAGAGGAGGTGTGAAGCGCAGCGCCCCCTATACCGACTTGGTTCATATATACGATCGCGCCTGCCTCACGGTGCCACTCTCAAACATGCCAGCAAGGGGGAAGGAGCTCTGAGAAGAACCCTCACCAAAAACATGAAAAATGCAAATAGCTCTTGTGTCATGAATAACAGGCCGTTTTTGATAAACAAAACATTGTTAGAAACCTAAGACTTGGGCCTATTTAGTGATATACATGTCATATACCTGTGCTATGGCTAAGGTTTCCTGTCGTAGGTTGAACATTGGAATTTGTGAGAAAAAAGGCTGTATTCCACAACACAAAACAACCATAAAACGTGGAGCTCTATTGTGGTTTGGAATAAATTAGATGCCACTCTATCAATATCTGAAAAGATTTTTGATAGAGCTCTAACAGTTTGTATGTAGTAGCTGTTACTATTAAGCCTTAATTTGCTATACTTTCGCATGGGAATCTGCCTCAGCTGTCATTTGAATCCATGCCAAAACGATAGGGGGCGCTACGCTTCACACCTCCTCTGCTTCAAGGCCGTGGAGTATGAGTTTCTAATGTTAATCCTATGGAGAAAAATACCGGGGTGAGTTAAAGTTATTTATCCTAGCCCTAATGAGAAGCGCCATAGGTTTAACATTGACTCAGTGTATTTGACTGAGCGTTGAATAAAGTGTTGTTTATGCATCAAGGTCAATAGAAAAACGGACCAATCAGGGACGAGATAACGAAAGTAGATCCGGCAGCATTGATAAACGCGGCCATCCTCTGATGAGTGTCAACACGCTACTATTGTTAAGTCTTTAAAAAGGGGTAGGATAAATAGTAAACCGAACTCGAGTTAACCTGATCAGTTTCATCTCACTCCGGGTCTGCTAAATTACTTCGATCGGCTACGCCTTGCGTAGTAATACGTGACCTGTCCATCGTGAGATGAAACTGACCGGGCTAACTTTCATTCGGTTTCTCCTAATTATTTAGGCTCTGCTGCTTTGTTACCGGTACACTTCCCCACTTATATGAATCATTCAGCCGTCTGGTGAAATCCTGATATGTAAATACAATACCGCACCGTTATGTCCCTACAGCGCAGAGCACATCGGCCTCGGTCCTTATATGCGAATTCATTTTATTTTCCACTTACACAAAGTGTCCATAGAAAACACATAGGCAGCGTGCATCTACATACCCGGGGTATATAGATATGTTCTATGCTCTTGACTGCAAAAGCCGGCGCTTACGGAAAAATAGTGCATATGAAAGAATAGTGCGTACTTAAAATGGACTATTATCAGTACCCCACTTTTCAGGAAAAGGTGGATAATAAATACAATATAGACTAGTTTCAGATAAAAGAGGTTGTATACTCCTTGGAGTTGCCTATGCGCTATATCCTTACATGCGCTCGGATATTACTAGGCGTCAAATTCTTAGAGCATACTGCTGCTTGTATCTGGAACCAGTCAATATGTAGACAATAAACGATGGTTTTGTAGACAGGTGACCGTAAACCACAAGTGGTTGACGAGTAGAAATACACGAGTGTATTACGACGTCATCCTCGAGTGGTTTACAGAGCCACCTATCCACATAACCATCGCTAATTGTATTTACCATCTATCTTCTCGAGTAAATTATTCCCAGGAATTGCTATATTAAATGGTATATCAATAGGGACCTTTCTTTTGCCGTATAGCACAAAGGGACTATTTTCCCTTATACCATAGCGTTGAGGCAGTATACCACGGATTTGATTCTGTTTATCATGATTATGGTATCTGACAGTTTTTAGACAATGAATAGTGGTTTACTGAGTCCCTATACATTTTCAATGGGGACTTTTTATACAATGGATAATATTGTGTATTTGTATCACCCTCGGTATTTTTTCTCCATAGACTTAACATTGGGAACTCGTATTCAACGTCTATGAAATGCTTAGGATAAATACTCAATGGAGGATTATGTCACAAAGGTAAGCCCAATAGTCAATGTGAAGGGTGAGATAAATTCAGAAACCTATTCAAGTTTAGGATCGGAACTTGATCCCATCTCATTCGAATCGCTACGTAATGCACACGGCTTCACCTTGTGGGTTACTACGCGATTCAAACTCGACGGGACCCTAAACTTTCATAGGTTGCCTCTATATCAAAATCCAGATCTGGCATTTCATACCGTTCATAATATGCATAAAATCATCAATTTTGTACAGGGTGTGTTGAATCGGAAGGTTTCCTCTATATCAAAATCCAGAGGACTCAATAGACCTGGCATTTCATTCCGTTCATAATATGCATAAAATCATCAACTTAATACAGGGTGTCTTGAAACGGAAGGTTTCCTCTCTAGTTTAAGCCACGCTGTGACTCCTGGTAAATATGATCTACCCTCCACGCCTGCCCGTCTAATGACCACCTTTGTGTATACTACTGGGCCAGTGAGTAGTAGACAGAGAGTGGCCCTCGAGCCGGGCATGTGTTGGCTCAGCTGACCGGGCCCCGGAGAAGGTCAAGTGGCGGCCGGCCCCGCCTCCGTCCCCGCCCGGCCCCCCGAGCCTCCCCGCCCCGGCCGTGCGCCCCCTCGAGCAGGTGACCGATGGCTTCATTAACGGTAAGTGGTCGTCAGGAGAACGCTGCTAAACAGCACTGCGGGGGTGGGGCTGTTGACGAATATACCCCATGTTGAACACGGGTGGGGGTGAGCGAGAGAACGTCGGTGGTGCTGGTAGATGCTATAAGGGGGTGATGTAATGATGTGGACAGGGAAACTAGCATTTATACCCTTTATCTCACCCCTGGTACAAGTTTAGCCATAGGAATACCATTAGAAAAAAATATCTAACGATCACCCCCGTAAAGTATCAATACTACGCCACGGCTGTGGCGTAGTGAATGTGAGATGACGTCATATGGATTTGCTAAGTATATTCTAATTATTGTGATATTGTGATGCTATTTAATGTCAGAGAAAGGGGTGAGATAAATCCAGAACCGTACTCGAATCGTAAAATATCAAGAGACGTCACGAGTTTGAGTCTGAGTTTATTTATGCCACGCATTTTGTTGGCTCCATAATTTCACGGGTCGAAATTCCAAGTTGTAAGTTACAATATGAAGTTGTTCTTGAAAGTCTCTACACTACAGGAATATTGACAATAACGGGATAAGGAATTCTTGAACAATATTCCTAACATGCAGGCAGTACAAGTAGCCTTTGTCAAATATCTTATTCAGATTTAGCTGACCACCAGGTTCAGGTAATGTTTCACTTTTTTAAAGGCCAAAGGCTCCTGCGTGGGAAGAAGATTAGGTGGCGATGGATAGTCATAGATGCGGGTTGTGGGGCGTTGTGTGGGTCTCCTGTTGTGGGGGAGGAGAGGGTGCCTAGGAGGTGTATGTGCGTGTGTGGGGTGGGGTGGGGTGGGGATAGCGCCCACGGCAGGCCACTGACACACAACAGCTGATTAATTAATACTTGCAGTTAAGTACTGAAGTAGTTAGCAGGCGGCCCGGCTAGCATTAGTACTAGGTGTTATGTATGGTCGGTGATTCCTAATGGCTGCCTCACACGCGCCGCCCGGGCCAGAGTTTAATTACGTCCCTCGGTGTCTACATGCTTAGTTAATGACCTAAGAAAGATGCCTTAAAGGAACCCCAGGCTGGGCTTGTGCTTTTAGCACTGAGAGTCCAGGGATGCCAGTTCTCAATGTTTCAACTGAAGTTCATGTTTTCATTTTCAGAATATAGAAATAATTCCTTGTGTTATATTTATATACCAACTGATAAAGTACCCAATTCAACCACAGTACATATAAAAACTGTTTTTTTTTAAACCAACAAAAAAACAACAACATAATCCCCCACTGAACCTCCGCAATGACCCATGTAAAGACTTGAGGTTTTACTTGATTCCCCACTGTAATGTGTATGTAATGCGTAAACCCTATATTGCAATAGGAATATTTTAATTTTTTTCTGACCGCAATTGATAGCCTTGGTGAGATGAGTCATATCCCGGTGGAAGTGAATTTGATGATATTTCCCTTTTCATAGTACAAAGATGGCAAGTTTCCTTTTTTCCAAGGAAATCCTTGTTTTCTTTTTCAATTTATAAAATCCATTTTTCTTCTGTAAAACAAAGATAGAATGATATTTTTTATTGATGCAAAAAAGCACAGGAATCATCTGCTGAATCTGCTGTCCTCTCTTATCAAATACATAAGTCTCGTACAGAAACAAAATCGGCGTCCAATATACAGCAGCATACAATAATATACAAAAATGTGGTGAGGCAATGGAAAGACGATATGTATTACTCCTCAACATACCAATGGAGAATGGCAGAATATCCCTACATATATAGACTCTGTTTCAGTCTATTCTTATAAGGACCAGTATTACTGTATTGAGTATCACGATCAAGTTCGGTCCACGCATTCATTCCTCTGTATATTGGACCTTTCCTGAAGAAACTTGTTCTAGGACTCCGTAACTTTATAATCATCTTATGATCTCCCCGAGTGACTGGATTTGAGACATTTTCTAGGTTCTTAGAATACTTATACATATAGACTAGTAACAAATACTGTCTACGTTTTTCAAGCAACTGCGCTTTACGGTCCAGAGAAATCACACTTTTATAACCTTTTTTTTCAGTTCGGGTGCATATCCTGAGACTTCTATTTTGCAAAGTTGGGCCTCATTCCTCCCAATAAATAGTGGTTCAAATCTCCTCACAGACCCCAGCCCCATTTCATGGAGAAAAACGATGTGTTTTTCGTGTTTTCTCAGTCTCTTCTGAGGCAGTAAATTCCGCATGAAATATATATGTCCTCTTTTTTATGACTGCAACTGACTTCCCTGCATCAATGAATACCCAAATGAGGTGGCACGGAGAGCTAATACCATTTAAAATTACCATGGAAACGAGCAGGATGCTATAATTCTTGCAATCATCATCCAGGCGAAGCATCCAGACGAGTGAAGTATTATTTAGTTTACGATTCAAGTTCTGTCCTGGATTTATCTCACCCCTTTCACTGACAATATAATAGCCAGGGATACAAATTTTTGGATAAATGACGGAATTTCGACATTTCATATAAACCGGCAACACTAAAATATATATCAATTCATAGTCATCCAAAATGATGTTATAAATCATTATTTTTAAGTGGTATAAATTTCCATTTCTTTCACAGTCCCCACTTTCATCCCTGAATAGAAGTGCAATATCAGATTATTTCAAATTACATCCGAAATCCAGTAAGAGACGTTTAAATCTTCATATTGATGTTCTGTCTTATATCTGAAATCCTGACTGCTGATTGGTCAATTGCCTATGAAGTCATTTCGTAATCACTCCGCCATGATCGTTGAGTATTTTTTTTAATGCTATTCCTATGACTAAACTTTTAATGTTATCCTACAGCTTGTACCAGGGTTGAGATAATATCAAGAGACATCACGAGTTTGAGCCTGAGTTTATATATGCCATGCATTTTGTTGGCTCTGTCATTTCACGAGTCAAAGATGAGTGACATTACGGATCCAACAAAATGAGTGGCATGAATAAACTCAAACTCATACGAGTGGCGTCTGGATTTTATCCTACCCCGTTTCCATATTTTTTCAGTATTAAAATGTAGTGGCATAAACAACACTTTATGTCGCACCCCTAACATAAACAAATCCCATGTTAAGCCTATGGCGGTTTTTTTATTAGGGGTAGAATAAATGAAGCACAGCCACGATCCCTACCTGGGGTTCAAGGTCTGGAGGCCTGACTGCGGCGCTCGCTACGCCTCTCCTCCTGGGTGTGTAGGGTACTGGAGGAGCGCTCTGTCGACAAGCGGCCCCCATTACCGCAACCTTCATCTCCTACAACCCCTCTTATCGCCCAACTTCCGGTGGCGTCCCTGAGCGCGACCCGGATGTACGCAACCCCTCCTCCCAGAACCACTTCAACCCACTCTCCCAGCAGATTTTTCGGAGCGCTAGCGCTTACTAATGTCTGCCTCAACCCAATGCTGGTTCCCCGGGTGTTCACTACGGACAGTGGAAACCAGCCAACATTTCAGATTAAAAGCAAGGCAAATGTCAAAAGTTATGAAACTCAAACAAATTATATATTATGAGTCGTGAAATATAGGAATTGTTAAAGGAGTTTCACAGACAATTAAGCTTGGTTTTTTTAGCTTAAAATCACTTGATAATGTGAATCCCCAGTTGATTAGACTGCCACTTCAATATGGGACATGTTGACAAACAAACCCCAATAACACATAAGGTGCTTTCCACTGAAGAAAGTAAGAATAGAGACTATGTCTGGTTTGAAATAAGAAATAACAGAAATGAGTGCATCTCTATTTACAAGTAGAAAACAAAATACCACCAAAAGGCGCTCAGAATTAAGGATATTTGAAAAACTGGTGGATGGGACAGATTTTGTCCTAAACAAGCAGGTGGGTGTAGAGATACAAGCAAGGCAGGAAGTAAGGTGCAGGATCTCTGCTAGGAGAGTGACTTCAACTTTCACCACCGGCACCACGGCCCCCACCACCGCCACCAACACCTCGAAGCCGGGTGATAAGCTGTAGGGTGCTGGTGGGAGATGAGGGCAGGGTGGTAATAAAAATTGAAGTTTCCTCACGTGACGAGTGGATGGTGGGGTGGGTGTGGGGTGTGGTACCATAAATACCTCGTAGAAATCGATAGGTCCCCCACTGTGAGATGTCTTATTAAGCACCAGGCCAGTTTGTAGGTGCAGACGGATGCTTTGTTGAGAGTGATGGGCGGCATGTTGTCCTTTGTAGGTGAGGACAGTTTTGAATAGAGGGTTTCTGCTTAAAGGCATACCCTGCAATTCGCAGTGGCGGCACATGGTGATTTTTGAATATTGAAATTTTATGTGACCTATTCTGATGCCAAAATGACTAAAATATCAAGTTTTATCGAGTTTGCCATAACCCAATCGGTAAAATATACATATTCATATTTGCTCAATTTATATAGGAAATTTACTGAAAAATACGGGTGTCTTCATCTTTTTTCTTAAAAAAAACAAGAACGGTGAGCTATGACTTTTGAAACTTAATTGTGTACACTGCACGAAACTTACCGCTTTACATATGTATGCGAAACGTGTCTAACCGTAGGATTTTGCGTCTAGAAGTTAGACCTGTTATCCGTCTTGTAGACGCCTTATCTAGTGGCGTATAAACATGTCCATAGTGCGGTCTCATATACGTCATATATACGCCTGATTCTGTTGTATATATACACCAATATCCAATAGTTCCAATCTTTGCAATTTGGGGACAGTACTGGTAGGATATTTCATTTGCCATTAACCATCCAAGTCTGTATTATATGAAAATTGCAATTTTATATTACCAATTTATTTTATAAAAACCTAATTAAGTATAAATTGATTAATTACACAAAGTAAACCTTGCATTATGTTGTTTTTTAATTGTTTTTCTAATAGATCTTACTTTCAAACACCATTTCAATGAGTGGACAGTCAGGCTTACTATATAATGACCCTCTTCAGACTTGAGGTTGAATCCTGAAATCATCTTACACAAGCCGCAGCCCCCCCCCCCCCCCGCCTGGCGTATATATATATATCGCACAGAGCATGTTTTATCTTGGATACGCCAGGCGTGAAAGACAGCCAAGTCGCGCGCGTCTACATATGGAAACTACCTCGTAGACGCCCGAAACGTAGACGCGGATAAGAGGTGTATACAAATGAAAACAAGTCTATATTCAGCCAATACGTGCGTTAACGCGATGGCGTATATATATGTAATATGGTGGTTTTCGTGCAGTGAATGTTCCTCCTTCATTCCGATGTCATGCACGATGTCTGGAGTCATCATGCTTACTCTATTACCGAAAGGCTTGATTCGCCGCAAACTCATCAGATCCGTAATTCAGGATGCGTGGGAAAAACATGACGAGAAGTCAATAATGTTGATGGTCCGTCTCCGCTACTACTGGGTTAGTTCCGCAGCTTATCTCACCCCTGGAACACGTTTAGCCTTAGGAATAACGTTAGAAAAAAATACTCAACGATCACCCCTTGAAAGTGTCAATACTACGCCATGATTGTGGCGTAGTGAATACGAGATGACGTCATAGGAAATTGACAATCAGCTGCCAGGATTTGAGAGAGAAGACAAGAGTAGACTAGAGATTTTAACGTCCCGAACAGTAAACAATACCCCACTTGTTTGAATGGGCTGTAATTGTCACTCGGCTTTGCCTGAATGACGATAGCAACCAATTCAAACTGGTGGAATATTGTGTATCTATGCGACTCTTGATGCAGTTCTATATAAATACTGACCTATCTAACGTGAATATTCCCCTTATTCATGCTCTTGTTAAATCAATGTGAGACTGTGCCCAACCAGTGCGAAGCTGCTGCTTTGCTCCAGACTCCATATGGTAGTCCATAAGTGTTGAATTAAGTTGACCCACATCATCCATGGGTCTCCATGGCGTTCAGAAAAGGGCCTTCATGTACGATCCTATATTATTCAACGGGCCCCTGGTATTTTTCTCTCCATAGACTTAACATTGGGAACTCGTACTCCATGCCCGTGGAGTATTTTTGAAAAATGAAAAATGAAATGTCAGTCAATAAGTCAGAGATAGGGGTTAGATAAAATCTGAACAACATTCGATCCATAACCACTTAAAATATGCCATTCATTTTGGATTGCTACATAATCTCACGTGAGTTACTCCGCAACAAAAACCTATGGCATATTTTCAGTATCTGTGGATCTCCATGCAGTTCCTTCATATTCCCCCACAGTCCATTGTCTCGTCTCTCTGACCACTGACACCAAGGGGGCAACTCCCTCTAACTGAAGTCAAACAGCGGGCAGTTTATATACCGCATCTTGTCCAATGATAAAACAACACTTATCCACCATGGTAGGGTCGGTGGAAGTGGTTCCCATCGGGATCCACCTTTACCCCAGAGGTCATAGTTATATACATAATAATGACTGGTTTCCTCATAGTTGACGAGGTTATATCCTCGCTTAACGCTCGTATAGTACTACGCGTCAACTACTCGGAGATTACGACCATTTGTACACAAAACCAGTCGGTATTGTATTTATTACCCAACTACAAGATTAGTAACAAGTCTATTGCAATTAAAAAGGTGTCTGTAAGCCATTTAGTTCTAGACACCACAGCACTGTCAAGCGTGGCAGTAATTCGGTTTAGACTTTAATATAGTTCGCCCTTAAAGTCAAATGCGGGTAGTTGGGGGATTTCTAGATTCTAATGAGATCTGCAAATAACTCAGGATAATATAAGTTCTATATATCAGCAAATAGAAAATGAAAAAAATGGCATGTCACCAGGCTAACTTCTATGGGAGGGCCATCTGAAAATGTAAGTGCTTAACTGTTGGTGTCTATGGGAAGATGTAATATTTTGACCTTGTTGTTAAATGACAATGATGTTCTATTGCTATCTTCAATAATATGATAATTGGGAACATGTACAAATGAGAAATGCTAAAAAAAATACTACGTCACCATGCTAATTTCTATGGGAAGGCCATCTGAAGAAGGTAAGTGCTTATCTATTGGTGTCTATGAAAAACTGCTATATTTTCATGGCACCAGATGGCAGCACCAGTGTTAAACCAGGGGGCGTTTCTATACCTATCCACATTTGTCTTTAACCTGTGATTTTAGCTTGCAAATTGTGCTATGACAGTGATTTCTGATGGTAAATGATATTATTATGATTTATTCTAAATAATTAGCATTGAATAAGCTTTCAAGAAACTTATTTCGAAGTACATGATGATTCAATCGCATTATGAACAGGACTATTTTTCCGGAATCTCCTGCAGGAGATTCTAACATGCCAGAATCTCCGGGTAGCTAATTCCAGGTGCCCTATATATTTCTTATGGAGACTCCGTAATAAGTTGGTAATAAATAGACGTAATCAAGGGAATCCACAGCCCAAAACAATCTGACTCCCTACAAACTCGATAATTTGCATTTCATACGGAACTCGGCCTACACACCTCGTTCCGTACAAACCGTAAATTATCATCACATTTAGTAGCTTGTGCAGCATGGTCACGTCGTTCTATATAAGTATCACCATACTCCATCTTCAGAGTAGCAAAGGCTGTTTCAATATAGACCGACTTTATACTACCACAACATACCAGCCAAATGATCAGACTGTTTGAATATAGACCTCCTTCATGCCTGCACCACATGCTATCTCGCCATCTCTGTTTCCACTCTGTTCCGACTATGAGGTTGGTCGGGTTCAGTCACATACGGTATCTGCGGTGTGCGCCTCAAACCAGGTAATTTTGTTGTAGCCAGGATCTAGAAGTAGAAATACCTCATAGAAAATATTCGTAGCTTAACAAATTGATAATGTGACTTAGCTTTATGTTCATTGTATCATTCAAAAATACACACACGTAAAAGGAAATAACAAAATGGTAAATTGGCTTCGAAGTTTTGACATAACACACTCTTCAAGCAGCACGAAAGATCTGGTTTAGGAGAGTAACAATTAGTTCTCGCTACTGGGTCAAAGCTTTAACCCAACGAGAGCTAAAGTGGAATTCACACGATGGGATTCATGAACCTCACAGGGTGTTTGTCTGAGACGAACCTGCTAAGATTCTGTACTCAAACGCAAATTCTTCTTCTAGATTGTAGGGTTTCATTTCCCTGAGACATGTTTTCTGTCCTGTAGTTGTTGGTGACATTTCCCCTCAAAATAAACAGAATCGCATGAGATTTTGAACGCTGTGAGGTACATTAATCCCACCGTGTAAATTCCACACTACGTAGTTTAGCTCTGGTGGCCAGTGTATCTCGACGCAGCCTGCTTAATAATGCCGGTCTGCTTCAACCTCCTCCCACCAGAGGTCGTGGCTGTACACATAGTATGGCCAGCGGGAGTTTTATATCCCTTCTCCCGTTGTCTTGGGCGTAATTTATTGTAGTTTCGGAGCTTAATAAGAGGCGACATGAATCATATTTTGTAACTGTCGCCTGACGGGTGGGCTGCGATGAGGCGGGCGGAGAATGGGCAGCGTGGATCCGGGCTGGAGAGTGTAGGCTCCGGGGTGAGAGTGATGGAGTGGCCTACTCGCTGCCACACCCATCTCCCCCTACACCCTGGCCGCAAGTGCCCTTTAATGGTCAGTGTTATGTAACTATGTCAGAAAATACTGTAAATACTAATCTCTGCTATGCAAATGGTAGTTGACACGTACCACCATACTGTGCCGGTATGGCGACGTACCACCATACCTTGAATACGATTGGTTGCCTTTAGCATGGACATGCCTTTAACATGGATATACGTAAATAGAAAATAAATAGATACTATGCAGTCTAAAAATTCATACTTAACATTTAAAAAAGATTATGACTATAAATAACGCAAAGAAATTAATTTCAAAAACATTTTCTAGGAAAGTTCTCTCCGTTATGCCATATAACATAAGAATACTGTACGGAACAGTGTTACTTACGGGAAAATACGGAACAGCGTAATAACTAAAATATTAGTTGTAAGGCCAAAATAAATCAATCATTTTTATCAATTTCGGGTATATAGTAAATATAGAACGACCTACCATGCTTGTACAACCTACAAAACTCAATGATATTATACAGAACTCGGTGTAAACACCTCGTTCCGTACTTATAAATGCCTTGTTCCGTACGAACCGTAAATATCATCTCGTTTTGTAGCTTGTACAGCATGGTCAGGCCGTTCGATATTTACTATATACCCAAAATTAGGAAAACGCATTAATTCATTTTGGCCTAACAACTAATATCTTAGTCAACGTATATGGTAAGGTAGTCCGTATCTTAATGTACGGACCAGTGGTCCGTACGGTATTTTTACGTTATATTTCAAAAAGGTGCGTATCTACAGTATATATACGGCATGGGTATATATAGTAATAACCGTAAATTATCATCTCGTTTTGTAGCTTGTACAGCATGGTTAGGGCGTCCTATATAAGTACTAGTACAACCACCAGCCCCCACCTAGAGCACTGCCACCATGTCCCTCACTACCCCCCCCCCCCCCCCCCACTCCAGCCTCCTCTAACACGAGCAGGAGGAGCGGCGCGCTCCAGGGCGGCTGGCGGAGGACATTGACTTATCGGCGGGCGCCCGTGCCCGGGGATCTGGTTTCTGTAGTACACGACTCACCTGCAGGTATTGACACAGGGCCTCGCTGACTGATGGCTCATTAGTCTCCTGGAGCAACTCCATCTCCCTCAGTCGGCAAACACCGCCACGCTGGAGGGGCCTGGAGGGAAAGTAGGGGTTAAAGGGTTAAGACCCTCTCTGTCCCGGATACCTGCGCCTCCTGGGTGTGAACGGACGTTAGTAGGGAGGATATTAATGGCCGAGACACGACTGTACACAAAGGTGCATACACCCTGGAGGGACATTTTCCTCCAGTGCCATGGGGGTGGGGAGTTTGCTCAGTGGGTAAGGCACTGGAGTTGTAAACCCAAGGTTTTGGGTTTGAGTCCCACTGCAGCCACTCTTCTCCAGTGGGTGGGAAGTTAGATCAGTGGTTAATGCTCTGGACTTGTATTCCCAAGGTCGTAGAATTTGTGGGTTCGAGTCTCACTGTAGCTACTCTTCTCTTTCATACCCAGCAGTGGTAGAATTACTGCTATATCAAAGACCAATCCTTCTCATACCATGGCTATGTGGTGTGGGAAGTAAAAGAACTCTCACCTCGGTAAATGTGTAGGGGTGTGATTTCTACCGAAATTCATCACATAGATTCGATCACCACCCTTGTGGTGTAAAAGAACCTTGAGAAAGTGTGATAAAAACCTTTAATGGTTAACTAGACGTTAAATGAAACCAACCAACCAACCTCCAGTGCCCATGTCATTCCAGCAAACGTTTCATAGGGGCCATCCACCAATCCGGACACTCTGAGGGAGATGGGGGTCAACCATTTTTTAAATTTTGGGTATACACCTTCTTTGTTCTATTACATACAAGATTTATACGGGTGTGGGTGAAAGTCAGTTTTCAAATCTTTCAAAGAAATCATTTCCCCCTTTTTCTTTTGTATATTATCTTTTTTTCTTTTTTTGTTAAAAAAAAGAATAATAGATCCAAGCCTCATTCATGACCAGAAAATGGAGTTTGAACCCTCCCCCGCCCCATATACCCACAACCCCATGGCGTACTTGCAAATCACTTGTTTTGCTCTTTTTTTTCAGTTTACCTGAGGCAGTAAATTCCCGATGAAAAATATTTCCACTTTTTTTTCTGACCTGCAAATAGACTTTTCTGGAAACTTTGCGCACGTAATAAATAGTATTATATACCTATGGCCGTATGACCCACACATACTGCCCGCTGCTTATCTCACCCCATATACATGATCAGGAACATTATTGATCAATAAAATAACTCACCCAATTAGCCATTGAGTATCGGGTACATTACTTTCACTGCCGTGGAGTATGAGTTCCTAATGTTAAGCCTATGGAGAAAAATACCGGGGTGGGATAATATATATCTGACGGCCTGACTGCTGAAAGATTGCTCATCTTTTCATCTCTAAACTAACAACGTTTTCGATGAAATACTAAACAAATCTGCTTAATAGCAATCACGATATTGTCATTTGAACGATATAAATGGTTTTGTCATGGAATAAAAGGAAGTCCACTTCTTGCCTTGTAGATTTTACTAAATGAATCTTCAAATCCTGTCTTAGTCAGGTCCTAATGAGTTATGTCCAGTGGTATACACTATATCAAGATTAAAACCCGGTGATCCAATCCCTATTCTCTGCTCTATTTGATAATGAAGTGAATTCAAGTTGAACATTCATGGCAGACTTTTCATCACCGCGTCAAATTTGATGATCACTTGTAAGCATTTTCTTCCCCTACGCAATTTGAGATCTTCCCATTGGCTGACCCCTCTCTTTAAAAATGCAGATGTAATTCCCTGCGCTTTTATGACAAATAAAAGGGCGGAGGTTCTTAATTGGCACGCCTTGGAGTGAGCCCGGACTTCGGTAAAGTCATCTGTATGCGGGGCCCATTGCTTGAGTGAAACATTTGATGTTGCTGAAGTGATGTCTTGGCAAACAAAGAGTCAACATTGCAAAAACATGAAATTGTCATTATCTACGATATTGTCTATAGGAGTGGGGAGGTGGCTGCTTTCTTGGCTCGGCTGCACAGCTCCCTAGTGCAGATTGCCTTTCATTCGCCCGCACTTAATCTAAAAGCAGAACTGCCGCTGGTTGTCAGTCACATCTGGTTTCGACGCTGCTTTCCAATCGTCGATGTGAATGTTAAGCAATTCGTAGTCCTCTGAAGCGCAAATACGGACCGCACCGTAAAACATGCGATATTTGCCATTTTAGACTCCTTGCCTTTTGGAATCTTGGGGAAACATTGAATTTCAACGTCGGATACCTTAGGCATTTCCTTGTACAGTTTCCTTTCCCTTATCAATGTCCCAAAGATGACCCTTTCTAAAAAAAATACATAGGATGTCATAGAAACGTGGTATGAGTTGGAAAAGTTCTTTCGTTCGCTCTCTCACTGGGATAACAGCGTCGGGAATCTTTTTAATAGAAACGTGGTATGCCCGCAAAATGTCTGCTCTTTCTCCTAGGCTTTAGAAACCTTTCAAATCTCGGTTGAACACAATACAAGCCAGGCGTTAGAGTCTTTCCCAAAGTGACGCCATCCGTTCAGTAAAGTTCCCAGCAGTTATCGACAGCTAGACTGAAGGCCATCTCCCACACACACAACACCCTAATGAAGACTGAATAGACATAAGGCGCCCGGCAAGTGTCTAGTGCTTCAGGAATACTGGCAGGGTGATGGGTGTCGTAATACCTCCAGTGACAGGTCGAGATGCCGCAGGAAGATGAGGATTTACGGGAGAGTTTTGATGAATAGAATTACGTCGGTACGAGATTTCAACCTTAATACTTCACAAGTGTCCAAGTAGACCACGCTGGGTGTTAGGGTGATGGGGAAAGCCCGTCGTATAAAGATATATTGGCACATAGGCCCATCTTAGTGGTGTGCTTGGGACAGAATATGTTATGAATGTGTCACAAATAGGTTTATTATACGATGTTGATAGTTCTGAACGCCTATTCCATAGCAGTTTATACAATACAGAGATGTCATTTTCCATTTCTCCGTAGAAATCCACCTTTTCATATTCAGTATATGTGTCTCACAAAGGTAATATTGATTTAGCCTCATTTACGCCAGTAAAACTGGTTTGAACCTCCCCACAGACCCCCAGTCCCATGCAAAGCCGGACAGGAATATCTTATCCAAGTTTTCCCGGTCTCTCTGTGGCAGAAAAGATACACCTGAAAAATATTTCCTCTTCTTTCCCTGATCCCAACTAACATCCCTGTACAATACCACTTATTAGACCATACATAACATTATCAAAAGGAATAAGACCTGAAAGTAGTACCTCAGGTATACTTCATACCCTGAAAACGACATATGATTTGTTTAAGTGAGCAAATGTTAGGCTTCATCTATTTTTCAGAGGTCGACAGAGCACCTCCAAAGCCTTTTTATGTTAAAGAAACCTACAAAGGTTTACCGACCCCCCCCCCCAATAAATATAAGTCTGAATAATTCAGATTATGAAACTCCTTCAGGGGATATGTTCGATTTTTTTTTACTAATCAGAGATGACAGCCTCTTTTCCGAAGAAATCTTTGTTTTCGTTTTCAGTATATCAAATTATCTGTTCTTGTGTAATCCAAAGATAGAATAAATTGGGCCTTATTCACACCAATAAACAGTGGTTCAAACCTCCCCACACACCCCAGTCCCATTTCATGGATGTGTTTTCCATATATTCTCAGTCTCTCTGGGGCTGCAAATTCCTCATGAAAAACTATTTCCCTTTGTTCTCATGACCCCAACTGATATCCCTGGACTGATGTACTATCGTAAAACTGGATGAGTTTTAATCTTGGCCACCGTATGCCACAACTGGAGTTTGGCATAGTGACTTCACGAGGCGAGGTCGACTGAAGTCCGGAGCCATAACTCCAGGAGTGGAATGCGGTGGCCAAGATTAATACGAATCAGGTTTTGATTTTATCCTACCCTGTGTCCTCGGTTTTGGAATATTACGTGATAATAATTCTGTATGCCACTAGTGGCATATACAACTCTGTATGCTAGTCAGCGTGGCATACAGGAACTCAATGTTGAGCCTATGGGATTTTATATTAGGGGTAGGATAATAAAGTTATACCAACGAGCTTTCCCTTTCATCGTTGGTTATACCAATGAATGTACCTCCTTCGTGATGATGTACTACATCAGACTTGTCTTCCAATATCATCTTGTATAATTCATATTGCTCGATAGATAGCTGTGCGAATATATATAGGCATCTAATGTTACTCCCACGGAAAACATGTCTACGTATAATAATGCACTTTCCTCCACATCACCTTGCGCTTAATACTCCACAGGAGTGGGCGACTGGTCGTGACCACACTCCCACTCCCCGAGTCGTGGACTTTGACATCTATTAGTGGACTGTACTACAGAACAAGCATGAGGTGCTCTCACAATAATGCCCCTCCACCGGCGAGGCGGTGCGCGAGGGCCGGTAATTGACATCAATCAGAGGCCGCCTATATTGAGATGTGATTCAGATAACCCGGTCTGCGCCGCACGCCTGCGACAAATGGCTTTTTGATGACAGAGCGTCCGCGCGGCCGCCATTGATTGGTCCCCTCGGGCCCCACGCCCCGAGTCCGGTTTCCTTTCAGACGCCGACGCCGACGCACAGGTTAGCCAATCAGAGACCGCCTAATGGCGCTATCAAGGAAACAAGACTGGCGAATCAAGGTGTCTGATTGGTCAAACGGACGGCAATGGTTTAGCCTCCGGGCACGCGCTCCGAGGCGATGCTTGTCGGTTAGGAGGGCGACAAAGAGCAGTAAATGACCGATTACAAGCGGCGGACAGTGTTGATTTATGGGGAAGTGGACCCAAAAGTCACGCTCTAACGGCTGGGTCGTGCACGATGTGTGTGTGACTGACCATGTTGCCTTCGAACCCGAGCAGGTCACTGACCTACTTCTTACCTTTGTGCTCCAGATAGACTAGTCCGTTTACGGAGACCACCGCCTAAGGTTTACAATCTGTAAGGGTCTAACAGAGCACAGGTCCCATTTGCCAGTTCCCTCTGGATAATGGGAGAACGGAATTTCGTGATTGTCTGCTTTAAATTTAGCATCAACTCTAGGCTGAGAACACCACGATTCTGGCGAATCATTATAACTGTCCAAGCTGGTCTATTTGGTACATACACAGTAAAAGCTACTCTAGGACCTATGCTTGAAGAGTAACACACTGGTTACTGGCAGATCACACAGGGTAGCTGAGTACCAGCGGAGGCAGGAATCCCTGACTCAAAATGGCACCCCATAACAGTCTTAGTTTAAGCCTGTGTGCCCTGGCCCTGGCGACAACAGACTGTACTAGAGTCTACAGATAGACCATATTGAGGTAGCCCATAATTCCTTCTGGGTACAGGGTTAGACTGGTTCCCTGCCCATATGAAATAAGGGGCAGATAACGGGTTCCATAGGCACGACCTTCAACTTTGGCTGGTGCCCACCTATGACTAGCGGATACCCCTGGAACCAGCCTAGTGGTTTGGCTGGTATCCGCTTGTCACACCTAATTCCGCCGAGCCCTCTAGCGGATGACCAGGGAACCAGGAAGCGTTACCAATAATGCAACATAAAAATGGAACCCGTTCCCTGGCCTATAGTCTAACTAGGCCAGGCTTCCAGGCTAGTACAGGGTCCGGTGTTAGCTGGTTCCCGCCTGTGTTGTTGTACGGTAACACGGTGAAAACGGGTTTCTTTTTAATACACGGCCACACTACTGTGCAGTGCCATCTTAAACATTTTAGATATACCTTCAGATTAGAAATCCGATGCCAAAAATAGAAATTTCAGGTATTTCTATGTTAACATGCTGAATTATATTCAGTTTCTCCAGCTAAAAATCTGAAAACAGTGGTTCATCGGGGGACAGATGGTCATGGTGCAGCCAGCCAGCCGGAAGTAGATCCTCGGGCCAATATCAGGGAGTTTAGTAATGTCTGGGTGGCGTAGACATATCCGAGCTGCGTCTACCACGGGAATTGACGCGTCTTTATTTTGCCCTTTTATTAATACACATTAGCCCAAGACATTGTACGAAATATATCATGCTGTAGATGCAGGTGTTCTCTTAAGTGTATCAAAAATATTAAAGTCTTTCCTTTTATCACTTCAGAACTCATGTGCGATAGCATGGTCTTGATTTCAGTAATTCTGCATTAGGCAGCATTGTCGGGAGGGAATGCGCCTCTTCTCCATTTTATTCCTGAAAAGATTGTCTGCGCAATAAACTGGGCATATATTCAGTATTTCTAAGACTGCTCTCTGGGTTGTATGCTCACTAGATTCTATACTGACTTCTATGGTCGAAAATGTCTATTCACTGGGATACTGTGAAAGGAGCTAAAGACCAGTCTCTCAGTGTCTCAGAGGTGTGCCCAACTGACCATGACCAATCACTGGAGACCAAAGTACCTCATTGACCCACTGGTGGTTGATATATTTGGATCCTAGACTAGTCACTTAGTTGCCGAAAGGGCAAGTTGACTGGGTTCAAGTAGGTCACAGAAAATCATCCATAGACTGAGCATATCTTTGAATTGTTATCTATTCATAATTCCACGCAATGATGAATATATCATTTGCTCCTAGTTATTCTAGAATTCACGTGTCCAGAATGACAGTAGATGACATTCATTTTTATTGTTTCTTTGTTTTGGTACACCCATACGGATATACCAAACACTCTGAAGGTTATGAAAACCATAATGAGATCAGGACACAATCTCTGAGAATTTTCCATTATTAAACGTTTGAAAGTAAGCGGAACTAATACCGTGTCATAAACGTATCTAGCCATCAAATTAGTGTCATTATAGCGACAATTGAATTGAATTTTCTGGGCTTCGTGGTCTGTCCTAAAATTCTGTTTTTTAATTTTTCTTTCTTTTTACAAATTATAGATAAGAAGCCAATATATATGCTTATTAATATAATTCATATTACTATCCTACTAGTTTTATGGCCTCTGTCTTGCAGAAATTCGCATAATGTAGCGTAGCAATACATTTTGTATATCTGTGTATAAAGATAGCTATGTACCAGACCTGTTGCTAGATATTGGTAAAGCAAACTGGGGGAAAGCCGAAAAACGATATCTGCAACTATAGAGGGATGGTTTCGGGCAGTAATTCAATGCCTAATTTCGATGCGAATATGCGATATGAGGGAGCTTACTCCACCAAGTGCTCCTCTGTGACTGGAGAGGATACCTCAGGTTATTCTCAATCAAAGTAAAAACAAAAAGGTGAAACTAGCTCTTTATATGTATGGCAACATAAAAGATCTAGATGTGAGGGAACTATGGTATGGAAGATCGTATATAAAATGTAATGTGATATCTATTATTTATACTGTAGGATAACGGTAGGCTCTAATGTGCCTTTTTCCACGTTGCTCCAGGGCTGGTATTACATGCACAATAGAGATCCTACGGATAGTGTAGCTAGGTGGGCATTAGAAATAATGAAACCATTTGCTCTCTAAAATGTGTCTCCTCAAGTAGAACAATAAATTTGTCCATGAAAGAATGGAACATGGTTGGCTGGACAGTCTTAGATGTCCCTTCCTTAAGTAGGATAAATTCTTACTTCCAATTGCAGCTTGTGTATTGTGACACATGTCTACATATCAACACTTAAGATATGTACATGTATACTCTTGTGTGAGTGTGTCAATGATACTAGAGTTACATCATTCCGACACAGGGTGGGGAGTTATCTCAGTGGTTAAGGCCCTGGACTTGTATTCCCAAAGTTGTGGGACGTTGTGGGCTCGAGTCCCACTGCAGGCACTCTTCTCCTTCATCCCCTGCAGTGGTAGTTTACTGCTATATCAAAGGCCAGTCCTTCTCATGTCATGTCTATGTGATGTGGGAAACTAAAAGAATTCTCACTTCAGTTAATGTGTAGGGGTGAAGTTCAGGGAAATCCCTGAAATCAGGGTTTTTATAAAACACAGAAATATTGTCCTCACTATTTAAAAGCTTCAAAAGAACCTGTGTATATCAATCCCTAGTGTTTCAGAAACCCCATATATACCCATTTCCCTATAGATGTATGCATCATTACTTCCATGACTTTCAAGGTTTTCCCTAAAAAGCTCCCCATGGATAATGCATTGATAAAAATCCCTGAAATCCCTGAAACCCTTGCAGTGTTACCATGCAAACCACTTTGAATGCATAGATAACAGCAGGAACCAGCTTACATACTACAATCTCCCTTACACATATTTGGTTTAACATCAATAGGACATCGAAGGCAAGGCTCTGCTTGTAGGGCCCAGACTGTATTACCAGTCCTACTCACCAGGGACACAGTCTTCAACTTTTTTTGCGTTCCCAGTAAGTTTGTTCATTGTAGTCTGGGGGGGGGGGGGGGGGGGGGCATCCCAGAAAATAATTTCAGGGATTTTCTTCAAGGGTTGTTGACATCTCTGCACCTAAATATATCTCATAGATTTGATTATCTTCAAATCCAAAGTAAGTCTGATAGAATTTTATGGACGTTGAACTACCGTAACAACAAAACAGCAACATTCCGTGGCATGATATTACAGACTGCAGTCTGGTTCAGTGTTTATGGCCTCGCTTCTAATTAACCAGACTATCGCCTCTCAAAGTCCGATAGGTGTCGCGTCGTGCTTACGATAAGAAATGATAAGAGAAGTTTGTCAATAACTCCCCTTAACGTTACGACATAACTCCATACTGGCCCCAGCCTCAGCAGGATAGCAATCTAGCCACTTGTAAACTTGTTAAAGTTGGCTACTTTTCTATTAGCAGGGTGTGCTGATAAGGAGGGGGGCTGGTCGGAAGGCCTTAATCAATCAGTGAGTGAACTAGCTCGAGTCGATACGAGCAGCCTCAGCATTCCTAAATACTGTAGAGACACGCTGGAGGGATGGAGGGATGGTATTTAGGTGGTGGGGAGCGGCTCCTTAGTCTGTCAGATCCATCATACAAAGTGCCGGGTGTGAGAGCTGCATGCCCTGGAGGCAGTCCTCCATGGTGCCCGGACGGCCAGCGCTAATTACTGCAATAAGCGTCATATCGTGTGGGGTGGTGATGCATGGATTAGCACCCTGTCCGCAGCTGCAGTGACAGTCCCAGGGCCACCCCCTCGTCACCCCTGCCCGCCCAGTTCATGATGACAACATTCGGGTTACTCTAAAGTCAGGGAGTTGCTCAGTTAACCGCTCTGACACCAGCTCGTCTAGTGAGAGAAATAGGTCAATGAGTTTAAATTTCTGTTTGCTAAGGGGTCATCCATAAACCGTTCCTTGTCTATCATTGTTGAATGTGTTGCACCTTGCTCGTTTTTCCCTGAAAACTTGAACATGAATATGAAAAACCTGTAATCAGATTGTCGTTCACCCAGTTCAAACTGGTATTATATCGAATTAGTCGAATTATGCAAGGAAAGATGGGAATATACAGGGATGGCAGTTTTCCTCTTTTCCAAGGAAATGCTTGTTTTCATTTTCAGTTTATAAAATTACTTTTTCTTGTGAAAAACAAGGAGAGAATAAATTGGGCCTTATTCTCATGAATAAACGATGGTTGAAACCTCTCCGCACACCCAAGCGCCATTCTAACGTAATAACGATGTGTTTTCCATGATTTCTCAGACTCTCTGAAGCAGTAAATTCCATATAGAAAATATTTCCTCTTTTTTCCATGACCCCAACTAACATCCCTGAATATATAGAAGAAATGAATGTGCATTGAAGGATATTAGAATGGTCGACTGACCCAATTATGATGTAACTGCATCATACTTTATCTTCATATGTCTATTACGCTGGATTTTGAAATATCATATTTATTACATTGTACCTGGAGTTCTGTATACAGACTGTTTGAATATGACTATCTTTTATATGACTGTAACTGAAAAGCACTGCATGCGCGGTGACGATATTTTCAATAAACACTAAAAAAACCCATAAATTTATAAAGTATGTACGCAAAAATTCCGAAGATTTTGACCCCCACACCCCCACATTACAATCTTTTGACACACCCCTGGTATTTTCCCCTCATAAACTTAACATTGGGAACTAATATACAACGCCCATTGAGTGAGAATGTAGAAGAAGATACTCAAGGAGGGATTATGTCACAAAGGTTAGCCCATTAGTCAATGTGAAGGGTGAGATAAATTCAGAAAATCTATTCAAATTTAGGGTCAGAACTCGATCGCATCTCGCTTGAATCACTACGTAATTCACGTGGCTTTGCCTCGTGAATTACTACGCTATTCAAAGTCGATATGATACGAGCTCTGACCCTAAAATTTAATAGGTTTCCTCTATAGTACTCAATAGAACAAAGAAGGAGCATACACAAAATTTCCGAAAATTTGGACCCCCACATCCTTGGTGCATTTGTACTTTATGGATGGCCTCTAAAGATGCTGGTCTGGAACTTCCTCATGGATTCAATGATTGTTTTCTACACCTTAAGAAATTGCCGGGGATCTTTATGAAGGTGCCTTTTTAATTCGCAAAGGAAAAATCAGAAAGGACTACACTTGAGAAACCCTTAAATATTAAAGTGAGCACATCGGTTAGCATCAAGAGGAACCAGTCGCTAGCTCTTTAGATAACGTGTAGAATTTAGCTAAAATTACCAAAGAATAAATCAGTGAGCATCTGTAAGTAACTGGAAGGTGACCCCTTAATTTGATGCGCACTCTCCTTTAAGATATGATAATTTTCAGCAAGGCCAGATATTATGATTGCTATTATATTGCCCCATAAACGGGCTCTGCACACAAAATATAGCGAGATTTGTCACAATTTGTTTGAGTTCCTAAATCATGCTAGGTTTCGTGTTGGTCGGATTCTGTTACATGTCAATGTTGGCCATCTTATTCTAATTACTGTTCAGCATGTATCCCTGACTTGCTTCATAATGTCATGACTTTCATACACTTAACTCCATTCTATAACAGACCATATCTAAATGGAGTTATATTTACCTATATCTAAATAAAGTTCCCACGTATTATCAAGTTTCATTGTCTGATATAATGTATGGTATATTCATTACATGATTCTAAATAATACCTTCACCATTGCTAAATTGAGACATATTCTACAAACTTCCTTCTGAATAATATTCCCCTTCGCATATAACCTAGATCAAATACAAGGAAACTTAACCTTACCTATAATAAATGGTACAGGTATGTTGGGGAAGGTAATATCAGATTCTATAATTACTCAAAGTAATCAGAAATGGCGAGTCGTGTGCAGGACTGTCCATGCAGGAAATATCCAAACATGTTGCCAGCAAATGAGAAACCTGAGACCCACCCACCTTATTCATATTGCAGGATGTAAGCATTAACATCACACTTCATGCCCTAAAGGAGTAAACAGGTAATATTCATTGTGAAACATCATGTCTGTCATACCTGATTTTTCGCAGAGACACTTTAGTCATGGGGGTATTTTATATAAAATAAGTGTGAGTCTTGAGCCTAGTTTCATGCCTACCAGGAGTGACATTGCCACCATTATCCGCCGGGAAGTTGTAAGATAGCGCCACTGTGGTAGGGGAACAACTGCTGTTATCTTTCTCCTTTACCCCAAGCAATGGTAGATTTACTGCTATATCAAAGGCCAATCCTTCTCATACCATGTCTATGTGGTGTGGGAAGTAAAATAACTTTCACCTCGGTAAATGTGTAGGGGTGGGATTTCTACTTAAATTCATTACATAGATTCGATCACCACCCTTGTGGTGTAAAAGAACCCTGAGAAAGTCTGGTAAGAACCTGCAATGGTTAACTGGACGTTAAATCAAACCAACAAAACCAACAAATCTGTTGTCATAATCTATAGATAATTACGAGACGAGGCTAAAACCCTTTTATGGCAAACCAAAACCTTTTTGGGATAAAATCCATTGATAACTGGACCTGCCACCTGTATTCATCTCACCCCTGTGTACAATAAAAGAATGGACAACACACAACAGCATGGAGAAGGAGTTCCCAATATTAAACCTATGGGAGAAAAATACCAGCGGTGTGATAAGGGACAATAATGTATACAGAAGTAAGAAAGAAAAGTTGGACAGACTCACAGTACGATACAGAACGAAGTCAGTATATCTCCAATCTGGGTTGATATGTAGTTCTGTCGTGTTCTGTCTCTCACTACGCTCTATGGAGAAGAATTCTTAACGAACTCGGCTTAGAGCCTTAAGAATCCACTGGCCTGCCTCCCGTTCTAAAGACTCACATCAATGCAACCCAAAGATTCCTATAATCTTAATGATGCCAGCTAGCGGGAACAATGTGTGCCAATGGATTCTGAAGGCTCTAAGCCTAGTTCGTTAAGAATGCTTCTCCCATAGAGTGCAGTGAGAGCCTTGTACAGAATACGACTTAGAGGGTGTGAGATCTTATGAGAGGGATGCACCGGGAGGACATTCAGTAACATCCTGATATTCCAAACTTGATAATTCTCCCAGTTATAGAAATCCCTTACGTATATTATGCCTATTGTAATTGGTATAAGTTCATATCTGTGAACACTATAGCTCTGATATATGAAGGAAAAAAACACACCAGTAGCTGTCTATAAAACAGTCTGCCAGCTAGAGCCACCGGGATGTGGTCGAGCAGGATTGGAGTCCTCATGGGGTTGTGGCGTAGGCTGTGCCTCATACCCGAATACTCCAGGGGCGGTACTGGAGTGACAGGCGATGGGGTGATAGTGGAGATAGGGGTGGCTCTACCCACGTGGTGCACACCGGAGATAACACCCCGCTGCACAATACACACGAGGCGGGGGCCGGGCAGTCACCCCAATACCCTGTTCTATCCATCCTCCCGGCTTATAACCAAACCACCTCCACGGGTTTGTGTATAGAGGGGTAAATTGTGTTCGATCTTTCGCTCTGTACCATTTCCTGGATCAGCCACCCAGTCCAGGCAGGGATTGGATAGATATATGGTCCGAATCCAATATCTATTTTGAATAGTTTTATATGTTTGGGTTAGTTACGATAATGGATACTACAAACGACTTGAAATCACTTGTTTTTCTCATTTCTTCCCTTGGAAGACCGTTTGAGATTTCAAGCGGTCACTTCCATTCTCCTTTATTTAGAAGAAAACTCATAATTAATATGAAATTAACTTGTTCCGTAAGTCCACCGAGTTTGACTGGGGAGTAATTCACAAAGCAAAGCTGAGTGATTTTCACAGCGGTCAAATGAAGTGGAGGCGGACCAAGTTTTTTTTCATCGAGTTAGTTTCTGACTTTATCCCACCCCATATAACATCATCAATTAATAAAAGATTAATCGCCCACTTAGCCATTGGGTATTGGGAACACTACCTTCGTGGAGTATAAGTCCCTAATGTTAAGCCTATGGAGAAAAATACTAGGGTGAGATAAGATTTATTAACCTGCAGTATTGCTTGTTGTATCACACTAGATCTCGTTGCATGTCATATTGTTCTCATATTGCCCTCGCATGGTATTGTACACATCACGTGACTTTCTAAAATAATCTCAGCCTTGGTTAAAAGTGTTGACGTTGGGTTCATTTGCAGGAGAGAAATCCCAAAGTATATCACAGTCAACAATGGGAGGAAAAGATAACAGTCACTGGGAGACTTTGCATAGAAACATACGAGTCTTTGCTTCATCAGTGTGCTTGAGACGTTCCTAGAATTATATCCTATGCTTAGTCAAGTAATGATTTGTTTATTAGTCAGCGTGGTACAGCACGTCTGACACATACTCTGCTTTGAACACTAATGCATCTCGTCTCCTCACAGTTATAAAGTATCACAAAATAGAAAGGAAACAACATCCTGAGTGGTGGCATGCTTTATTCTGTTGGAATTTTCTGGAATTAGAAAAATTGATAGACTTAAGATCTTGTAGACAGAGTGGACCATGAACGTCGTCATCTTCCCGACCTTTTTCTATGCTTACACGGCGGTCCAGGGTATCGTTACATAAAGCGTGTACGATCATCGTGCGATCTTATGACATGTCGTAGGATGGTCCTGGGGTGATTGTCGTTACATGAAACTTTTAGTCGTACAGCTACGACCTTCGTACGATAAGATAAAATAGCAGGCCCCTTTCTCGTTATATAAATGGTGCTCTACATCGTCCAAATGGTCTTAGATCGTCCAAATGTAGGACACCTCAAGGGGGTGTCGTGGGCATTGGTCATGTATTGATATTGATTACAACTGGTGATATAAGCAGTGTATTGACACAATGGCTGGTCATGACTTGGTCGTGCTCCTATGTTACTGATGTACTGTATAAACAACAGTAATATGAGAAAACGTGGTTACTGAGCCCGTACGGGTGGCCGTTCAAGGTCATTTGATGAAAAAATACGGCCCGACGCCGCAGGCGGGAGGGCCATATTTTTTCATCAAATGACCGAGAACGGCACCCGTATGGGCTCAGTCACTACATTTCCTTATTACTATAAACCTCCAACTCATTTAAAATACGGTTTTATCAACTTTCCTGGTCCGTGATTCAACCCCCTGTTCCCGTACTAAACCACTGCCATTCACTACGGCCCGCTAGCGGAAAAACTCTCGATGTGGAGCGGTCTCTGAAATGTGTAGGAGTTAAGGAATGAAATTTTAACACAAGTACGGCATATATACAACCTATTATCGTACCAAATATGAAGACGATCGGCCGCTTTAAACCGAAGATATCGGCTTTTGAATACGGCGACTTCGACATCCACTGAGCACCGGGAGGTGGGAGGGTGAAAACCCGGCAACTGCCGACGTGGAGCGGACTATGAAATGTATGATACAGGACAACCTGGAACTCTGGTAGCCAACGTAATTATGACGTCGACAACGCGGCGCGGCGGAACGGGAGGCGATCGGACTTGTTGTTATCGATTAATGTCATATGTTTCAGCTATTTAAACGGTTTTACGTGAATGTCACCCGTTGACTACCTCGATATTTGGACAATATACACTACCAGTTCATACGGGTAAGGCTTAGCATGTCTCTAAAGTAATGAATGGGAGAGAACCGCCATTTTTTTGTTTGTTTTTGACACGGACACTGCTCTCGCGCTATTGCGATATTTTATGTTAGTGCGACGTAGTGTTTCCAGCAGCGGGCCGTACGTTTTGCAATGCTTAAGCCTATGGGAATCCATACGTCCTACTACTCGGCGGGCCCGAACGTTATTTATACGATATGCCTAGCAGCGGTTAGTAACCCAAAGACATTCCCCGATAGGTGTATAGTAATATACCTTATAACGTCTGTGGTATGAGGTGAAGGGGTGCAGTGTATGTGTGTACAGAGCGCACACTGCTGAGCTCAATGAATGTATGAAGGCATGTGTGTGTATGGGGGGGGGGGGGGGTGCATAAATTGTGTTATAAGAAGGCCAACCCAAGACAAAGAGATAAAGTAGATATACCAGGTGATGTTTATTTGCTTTTAGATTACAACGTTTCGGGACTTTTAGTCCTTCATCAGGTATTTTCTTCTAATTTTATTCCTATGGCTAAACTTGTACCAGGGGTGAGATAAAGAACCCGTGGCAGAAGGCAGGCTAGAGATGCGACTGGGAAATCTCTAGGAGGACGCCATAAGTACGGTTTCATAGCCAGACTGCTTGCTGGTGTCTGCAGGCAGACTAGATCGAAATAAATATCTTCCCCATTGTCTTAAGATGAGCCTAGGTTGCCTCCAGATAAAAGTGGTTTTCTGTCGTATTGTGTAACGTATAGCATAGGCGGAGACTGCACCAGTTGCCAGACTCCTTATTGACTGAATGCGAAAATATTTATAATTAATTCCTTCTCCAACGTATCTGTCCTGTTCTTGGAGTTGTACTCAAACATATTTGCGTTTTCAACTTATAGAACACGTATCTTTGTTTTTGACTTATATGGTTGATTGATTCTCAGCTTACAACCGAAAATGTAAGATAAAATCTTTAAACAAGACACCGGGCAACTTAGCGATAGCGCATGCATTACAGATGTAATGAACTACAGGTAAAGGTGTACTGTCAATAGGGAGGCTGAACCATATGTTTCCGCATAAAAAATGTTAAGGAAAGAAGCATCACTGTACATAAAAAAAGATATCACCGTACAACGAATGTTCCCTGTAAGGACGTGAGTGCCTGCCGTAATTGTCAAGGAAGATGCGGATGATTTTATATTTCAGTTTAAAGCAGACTGAAATAATCCCGAATAACATGAAGGTGTGAGTGGAAAGGACGCCAAATAGAGATATTATTCACCTGTAAATTCCATCCAAATTAATGATTAACAAAGAAGAGCAAAGTTTGTATTAAAGAAAAAAGCAAAGGCAAACATATTAAACAAGGTGTTTCTATAGGGCACAGAGTGATTGCTATTTCTGCAATCATCCGACAGGAAATTGTAAGATAGCGCCACTCTATTCAGAGGGAAACTACTGTTATCAGTTGTCATAATCTGTAGATAATGTTGAGACGAGGCTAAATTTCCTCCATGGCAAGCTCCAAAAGGGATTCCTGATAAAATCAATTGATTGTTTCCCCGGGTACATAAATGATCCTGTATCGACTGGCTCGCCACACCACGACCACATGTCTCTTGATGAACCACAATTTTCCTATTTCTAATTGGGAAACTGAATATAATTTCAAGGGTCGACTGTACAACAATGGGAACCAGCTAACATCAGATCCTGTAAACAGACTGTATTTATATAGAATGTCCTGACCATGCTGTACAAGCTACAAAACGAGATGATAATTCAGGGTGTTATGGAACGAGGCGTTTACCCCAAATTCCGTACAAACCATGAATTATTATCGAGTTTTGTGGCTTGTACAAGCATGGTAGGTTGTTCTATATTTACTATAAACCCGAAATTAAAAAAAAATCATTAATTTCATTTGGCTTAACAACCAATATCTAAATAAACGTGTATGGGAAGGTAGTCCATATTTTTACGTTATATGGCGAAACGGTGCGTATTTACAGTATACGGCATGGGTATATAGTAATATGGGGCACCTCAATAGGGTCTATGGCCGGGTCTACCTGTGTAGTGCCCGGCATAGTCTTCGTGCAGCTCTCCGCTTGTTTCCATCACCGTGTATCTGGCGATAACACACACCGCCATCACGGTAATGGCGAAAAACGAGATAATGGCACATAAACACATATTAGGCCAGCTCTCCCCACTCCCCTTCTCATCCACGTTTTATGCTCGCAGGTATCTGGCTCCTGCTCCAGCACTCGGCTTTCAGGATTGTTGGCCGGCCGCGTTTCCGGGGCCCTTGGTGAGACATGTTTTAGACTCTGAGGGCGCAGTTTCCCGTCCTATGCCGTCCTATACCGCTCGTCCCTCGTCGTCAGCCGCGTGGTGCGCTGCAGTAGGCAGATAACGAGGGCACCAGCACGTGCGACGAGCGATTTAAAACAGGCGGGCGAGCACGTGTGCCGATGACCTTGTTTGTCCCGAGCTGCTGCCCCCCCCCTTCCTCCTTGCACTCCCCTGGCAACCTCCTACCCCCTCCCCCCTCTACCGCCACCCACCCCCAACACACCTCCTACCCCCACCCCTCTCTACCGCCACCCACCCCCAACACACCTCCTACCCCCTCCCCCCTCTACCGCCACCCACCCCCAACACACCTCCTACCCCCACCCCTCTCTACCGCCACCCACCCCCAACACACCTCCTATCCCCTCCACTCTCTACCGCCCCCCTCCCCCAACACACCTCCTACCACCTCCACTCTCTACCGCCACCCGCCTCCAACACACCTCCTACCCCCTCCCCTCTCTCCCGCCGCCCTCCCCAACACACCATCTACCCCCTCCCCTCTCTACCGCCACCGACCATCAACACACCTCCTACCCCCACCCCTCTCTACCGCCACCCACCCCCAACACACCTCCTATCCCCTCCACTCTCTACCGCCCCCCTCCCCCAACACACCTCCTACCACCTCCACTCTCTACCGCCACCCGCCTCCAACACACCTCCTACCCCCTCCCCTCCCTACCGCCACCCTCCCCCAACACACCTCCTACCCCCACCCCTCTCTACCGCCACCCTCCCCCAACACACCTCCTACCCCCTCCCCTCTCTACCGCCACCCACCCCAACACACCTCTTACCCCCTCCCCTCCCTACCCCAACACACCCCCTACCCCCTCCCCTCTCTACCGCCACCCTCCCCAACACACCTCCCTACCTTCACTCTCCCACCCTTACCCACCCACTACCGGAACGACTCAGACAATCTCACGAACGTGAGGCGCCTGGCCAACTCTCGCCAACTCTCGCCAAGTCTCGTGTCAAACATCGGCACGGCAACTTCCGTTCTCAATACGCCTGCCTGCACTCTCCAAGCACATGGCGTGGTGGTGGTGGGGGAGAATGGAGAAGGACGGTCGTTGGAGGCGTTCCGCCGGCCGAGGAGGCGTTGCCGGGCGGCCGAGCAGCTCCCGAGACGGTCCCCGGTATCTGCTGGCCGGCCCCCCGCCATTAGGGAGCAGCTCACGAGGCGTACATTCCTAACGCCCGGCCTTTGTGTTTGCGATTAGGGCCCAGTGGGGAGAGGAGTTTGTGGATGTGTGTTGGGGGTAGGAAGGCGACGCGCGCGAGCGGAAGCTAATGCTAAGTTCTCACTGTGCGACTGGAGGTACCTAGGTATGCTCGGTCTCAGACGTGGGGTACCTGTGAGTGTGTAGCGCAGCAAAATATATAGTGTGAACTACGAGATTCCAGCTAGCCTGAGACTGGCTATAACGGGTACCCCCAGTCTCAGCTTCGATGTACCTGTGAGCGCGTAGTGCAAAATGCATAGTGTGAGCTACACGTTTCTCGCTAGTGTGAGACTAGAAATACTGGGTACGCCCACTTTCAGAATGAAAGTACCTCAGGTATGCACAGTTGCAAGCAGTTTTGAATATCAAACATGTTTGATATTTGGTACCACTAGTCTCCAGTCGCAAGCACATAGATTTGAATGTATCTGGCAATTTTTCTCCTTCACCCCCAGCAGTGGTAGATATATTGCTATATCAAAGACCAATCTTTCTCTTACCATGTCTATGTAGTGTGGGAAGTAAAAGAACTCTCACCTCCGTAAATAGAGGTGAGATTTCTACCTGAATTCATCGCATAGATTCGATCAAACCCAAAGTAAGTCTGATAGAACATATTGGATGTTTAACTTCCCAAACAGGTATCACCCAAAAACTCAGAGATGTAATTTCGACACCCCTCTCATAAGATCTGACATTCTCTAAGTGGTATTCTGTACTCTCACTACGCTCTATGGAGAAGAATTCTTAACGAACTAGGCTTAGAGCCTTGAGAATCCACTGGCCTGCCTCCCGTGCTAAAGACGTACATCAATGCAACCAAAGATTCCTATAATCTTAATGTGTGCCAGTGGATTCTCAAGGCTCTAAGCCTAGTTCGTTAAGAATCCCTCTCCCATAAAGCGCAGTGAGAACCTTGTACAGATTATGACTTAGAGAGTGTGTGATCTTATGAGAGGGGTGATTTCCAAGTAGCTGGTTGTGCATTGAGACCAGTCCTTCCGGACTGAGCACACACCAGGTTAATAAATGTCTTAAAAAACAACAAACAAAGAAATGGTACCTCCAGTCGTCTACTAGAAGTACCCGCTCACAAACTCAAGTCTCACAGTGTGAACGGGGGTTTACTGGGGCGGGGAAGGAGGCGGTTCTGGACGGACAACGACTTAATGCGTCGTCAGGGAGTGGCGTGGACGACGCCTGTTAACTCCGGGCGACATCTCCGGGCAGGGGATAGCTTAAGACCGCCGCTCAGAATTAAACACTTTGTAACACCACGTTCCGGGTTAAGGGGCTTGTCAGGGGCCTTAATACCCACACCCTATCCCGTCTCCAGGAGGGAAGGCCAGCTTGGGCTGGTATTTAAACTGATAGCAACCTATGTGTCCTGATTCCGATACAATAAGGAGTATTTTGGTTCACTGCACGAAAACCACCATTTTATTCACATATACAGCATAACGGAAGTGCATGTATTGGCTGAATATTCACTTGTTTTCATTTATATACGTCCAGGCCTTATATACGACAGACGCGTCTTGGCTGTATTTCACACCCGGCGTATATGAGAGAAAATACCCCCTCCCGCCCCTTTGTGTTGGTAGAAGTACAGGTGTCCTCAGTAGGAAGCCCACCCCCCCCCCCCCACCTTCCCCCGCCCGCTCTCAGTGAAGCCCTGTTCACTGGACGCTTATATATACACACGGGGATTAAGACGATCTTGTAGACGTAAAATACCTACTTATATGCCGGGCGCATTCATATGTAAAATGATGGTTTTTGTGCAGTGGTTATTTTTGGTTTAAGCAGCTTTTATTTCAGTTATTGATAGGGTTCAATCTATATTGTGATCAGTATCTCAATGCTTGTAACGATTAACATGTCTGGTGTATATAACATACTTAGGAGAAACCAAACAAGAGTTAGTCGAGTTGTTGTTTATCGCACGATGGTCATGTCGTGTATTACTGCGTGAGGCGAAGCCGAGTGCAATGATACACGACATGCCGGAGTGCGAAAACAACAAGACTAACTCGAGTTTGGTTTAGAATTTATCCTACCCCGTCTAAATTACTTCAGCAAATTAAGAAATAACATAAAACTCACTGATAATCAGTGATAATCATTGGTCGCTTTTCAAATGACGTCATTTGTCAACTGTATCCCACTACAACGGTTTTCCTGCACCGTAGACCAAATACAGTCCGCTTATGTTAAGCCTATGGAGTTTTTTTATTAGGGGTAGGATATTTAAAGAATGGTAATGGATTTATCATAAGCCTGTGACGGAAGTGTGACTACATACGGACAATAAATATATAATTCAGTTACATACGGGAATAGTTGTTTATAAAATCTTCAATAATATTCTCCGTCTCCAGGAGGGAACCC
The DNA here is from genome assembly GCA_950022655.1 of Alentia gelatinosa. NCBI lineage: Eukaryota > Metazoa > Annelida > Polychaeta > Phyllodocida > Polynoidae > Alentia > Alentia gelatinosa. The sequence continues at coordinate 29,672,572 of OX465585.1, read as the reverse complement.
CAACTTGGGCTGGTATTTAGATTGATAGGAACCTGTCCTGATTCTAATAGTATAAAGATTTTTGTTTTTTTTGTTTTGCTTAAGCAGCCTTTGTTTCCCTTATTGATACAAATGATTCAATCTATATTGTGATCAGTATTCCAATGTTTCGAACTATTAACATATCTGGTGTATATTAACATAAAGAGTGGTAGTAGCTTTATAATGATATATATAGCAAATACACACAAGTAAAAGAAAAAAGTTCGTACAGTGAACTGTAATGTTTGGCTCAAAAATACGGCCCTCCGCCTGCGGCATCGGGACGTATTTTTGAGTCAAATGACCTGGAACGGTCATCCCTATGGGCTCAGTAACTAGGTTTACTCATAATCCTTTTACAGAAGTGTAACAAGATGTGCACATTAATATATGATTCAGCTAGATACCAGAATAGTTTGTTTGTGAAAACCGCAATGATATCATGGTATAACTAGGTAGTATTGCTTAGCTTTTCAGAATCTCGACATTTGATGTATTCGATTCGTTTGTTTGTGAAAACCGCAATGATACCATGGTATGATTAGGTAGTATTGCTTAGCTTTTCAGAATCTCGACATTTGATGTATTCGATTCGTCTTTATGGAATAGCCACAAGCTCCAACGCCAACGCACTCATAATATTCCCATTATTTACCCTCATGTATGATGTAGTATGAGAGCCAGAAAAGCGAATCATGCATTAGAATCTATTCGGTGACTTTTAGATTAACGGCTGCTCATGAATCTGCTCGTTGATCGTCAGGCAAGATTTGCGAATATTTTGTTGGAATATATAATGTAATTATCATGTTTCAAAATAAATATGAATTATTGACATAATTACAACAAGTTACTACATATACAGATAGATACACAGTATCTAGAGATATCGGATCGAAAGGTCCACGTAATATCAATGAGTCCATGATGTACAAGTTGTTTGCAGATTAGTTTACAATGAGCATCCTG